>JAMXBB010000010.1:55711657-56144734 GCA_024138015.1 Lumnitzera littorea
AATAATATAATGTTTGATGCATAGTAGATTCAATAGATTGATTGTTTGTGACTTGGAATGATCACTGATTAAATATGACTTAACTTTTATTCGACTAGAAAAGTTAACTTGGATCATTCATAAATCATGCACTGCATAACTATTTATTTTCGGACAGTCACATTACACGGAGGTAGCGAGAGGCCATACTTGGGTTGATTATTGAATGTTATTGATTTCGTACGGTGCACACGTGTGATATGACCTTACCCTTGCCCGCGGGGTGACTAGGCATTAGAGGCGCCAACCGCCTGGCTATGGGTCGAGTCCAGAGGCCTTCGTTTAGGGGTGAGTGAGGGCTGGGTGAACCTACTCACAATCATATGTAGAACTCGTTTTGATAAAGCTAGTAATGGATGTACCATTACATTTTAAATACAAAACGCGGAGTTTCGTTATGAAATAAGTTCTAATATGATACCCGGATCTGACTGTACCGAGGAATCTCCAACCCCGACTTCGGAGGGCGTTAAATCTGAGTTACATGCAGTACCTGGTCACCTGCATGTATTTGTTTAGCACACTGCTTGTTCATGCATTCATTTGGTTGAACTTAACTGTGGTATAACTTGACTGCTGTATGGTTGAGGGAAAATATCTCACTAAGCTAGTAAGCTTATACCCTCGTAGACTTCTCTTATAGGTCGACTTATTCGTGGAGTCAGGCTGTCGTATGCCCGAGGTTAGCTTTCTCTACGGGATTAATGTGAGAGCTGTTTGAGGACAGAGAGTACTTTTTACTAAATGTAGAGTTGAATATGTAATTTTTATATTAGTCTGACTTTAGACATGTATCAAATGCTATATCTGTAAACTTTTATACACATAAATTATGTGTTATGTTTTCTATATTATTATTTGTCATGAAATGCTATTGCTTAAGCTTGCGCACTCTTGGTAATTAGTAGTAGTTGTAGCCTTGTGTATCATATGAAAGGGTTATCGATTGTAAGGGAACTCAATCTACAATCCTTTGTACGATATACGGCGACTGCCACGACTAGCCCCCTCGAGTCGCGACAGGTCTAAAGGGAAATAAGTGGATGGCAATTAAGGAGGGGGAGGGAAAAGAAAAACTAAAAGAAGAGAAATCATGAGATGGTTAGATATTTTCTTATGCATTAGTGTCTTTTGTTGACTTTTCTAATTGTTGACTTTAGTCAACATGTATTGACTTAGTCAACCTTTTGACCTTGGTCAACATGTGTTGACTTGGTTCACTTTTCTTAAGCATATGCCATTTTGTACACATAATGTAGTAATTAAGGAAATGAAAAGAAATGAGGCATTTGGTGAATTAATTAGTAAAAATAGATGATGAGGTCTTAGTTTAGGTATTTATAGTCTATATACATAATTTGATAAGTTACTTAGTATAACTAGTATGAAAAGCACTAATTAAGGTGTTAATGTTCACTACATTTAGCCGAAGCTTCAACTATATCCCTAACTCTATATAATACTATCTTAATCATATACTTAGGAGGTAAGTGTAATCTATGATTCATTATCTTAGTTTCTAAAGGATTACTTAAGGATTTTAAATATATATGCATGATTGAAAGTTATCTCTAATCTTTCACTAATGATTTGGCAATGTATGAAGGTTATATTATCAATTTAAGGTTTTAGGGTATATTATGATGAATTAATGCTCGTATGTCTTTAAGGTTATCATTTTAGGGTTTTTATCACTTTTGAATAAAATCTTTAGTGTTTACATACATTTAGGGCATAAAAGTTTCATATGCAATTGATTAGTTCTTTTAGCATTTTCACTTTCATTGGCCTTATCAACTCCTAAATTATCTAACATACTCGAGTCTATTTCAAAAGTTAAATTGAAAATTTTAGGGGCTTACAAGTAATGGATTTCCCATCTACTCAAAACATGTTTGGCTTTCCTCTCACATTCCCTTCTTCTATCTCTCTCTATAAAGAAAATTAGGGTTCAAAAGGACATCTGCAAAGAATAAGAAAGGCATAACAGCATGAGAAAGAACCATGGTGTCAAGGAAATCAAGTTAAGAAGCAAAGAAGAGAAGGAATCATGAAGGCTAAGAGGAACATACCCAAGAAACACGATTTTGTTCTTGGCCGTAGACTCCTCTATGTGATGGATTCTTGTAAGAATCGAGGACAGTTTGGAAATAGGAAAAACACAAGCTAGTTCATGGTCATAAAGCTGCCCATGGTCTTGCTAAATGAGTTATTCCGATTTTTTATTTACATAGTTATCCTTAGCCTAAGGTTTACTATTTAAAGGGTTGTTTTGTTATTTTAATCATTTTTTCATCATTGTTTGTTACATAGAACTCCTTAAGTATAATCGTTTGAAAATCTTATTTCATAACTATGTTATCAATCTATTTAGATTGGCAATAGATTATGGAAACATTATTATCATCAGATTATAATATACTATCAATTATATCAATTTATTGATAATCTAAAAATTGGATTTTGAGTAATATTAGCATAATTAGCCAATCCTTTTTTATGCATTTGAAACTTCATATCAAGACTCAATATTTATCAAACAAGCAATCGAAAACGAGAGTGATCTGCATCAACTTGGTATCAAAGCTAAGTTATGATGAGGGAAGATGAAATCTTTTATGTTGTCATTATGTGGTGGACAAATTATTCGCAGTTTACAATAATCATCTTTACAACATGTCTGGTGAGCAAGATAGTTTGGGGGAAATCACATATTTGTAAAGTGGAAAGCATAAAGCTAAGAGTATATTATTGCATCGTAATTTAGAAGCCTCCTATGGTTTATCACAATTACAAGTGGATCTTGTTTATGTGTTAACTAAACAATAGCAAGAGATGCAAAATACCTTAAAGGATATTTTTGACGAAATTTGGGCATTGTTATAAGATCTCACAAACCATGCTACAAGGGATGTTAGGGTTGAATATGATAGGGGGAACATTGGAACGAGGCTAGACCATGCCATGGTATGAACTGAAGGATGAAATATGAGTTTCAAGATGAATAGTTTGACATAGGAAGGGATATTATACGATCAATAGGTATACAAGGCATAGAGAGCATTAAGTTAAAAATTCCATATTTTGATGGCATAGGTAATCCTAACAAATTTTTGGAATGGGTAGATAAAATAGAAAGAGTTTTTGAATGTTATGAGCATATAGATCCTAAATGAGTACATCTACCTACCATAAAATTTAGAGGGTATGCTCAGGTATGATGGTCTAGAATACAGCATTTTAGGAGTGGTGCTAGATTGACTAAGATTAATACTTAGAACAAGTTAAAGGAAGCCATGAGAATTAGATTCGTAATAAGGTTGAGGCAAGGCAATAAATCTATGGATGAGTATATTAAAGTGTTTGCGGTAGCTAGGATCAGAGTAGGGATTATAGAGGATGATGGGCAAGCCATGTCTAGATTCTTGGATGGACCACTCTATGATATTATAGATGCCATTGAGCTATATGAGGTTGCTAATCTTAAGGAGGTAATGCAAATGGCCACCATTATTGAAGGGCAGTGATGTAGAGGAAACTATAGGGATTAGGCAAATTCTCACATTACTTCTTAGCTTAATTTTTCTGAAAACATTAGAGCTAAGAAAGGAGGAAGGGGAGAGCAAAGAATGAGGATAAGAAAGAAGAGAGAGGCAAGAATATAGTTATTTCTAAACCCACTAGCAAAGGGAGTTCTAGTTCTCAAGGTAAAGTAAGCAAGGGTAAGGATGTGAAATGTTTTAAATGTTTAGGTTTTGGACATTTAGCTGCTCAATGTCTTAATCAAAGGGTGATGTCAGTGTTTGAGGGGGAAGTAGTTAGTGATAAAGAGAAGGAGAAGGAGGAAGAGGAAAAGGAGTCAATTATTGAAGAAGTCATGGGCGAAGATGGGACTACACTTTCTCTTAACGGAATGTTAAGGTAGGATGTGAATATTGCCTCACCCTACACCACCCATACCCCCCAAACTTCCTTACCTCTTTTAATCTCTTCATTAAACCCCTCCCATCTCCTTCCCTACTTTTCCTCCTCTAATTACTCCTAATGGAGGAGCCCTTTAGGCTATCATAAGTATAATTTTTTTTCCCTTTCTTTTTTTCCTTTATCTCTCATAATTTGTGAAGAATCTAAATTTAGCATATAGGTTTTCTTCAAAAACACCATTGAAGTACTATGCCCCTCTCAAAATCAAATCTTTGGTGCTTTATTTTATGTTTTTGCTTTCAAAATCATGAAAAGGCTTCAATTTCTGTAACTTTTTCTTTTTTTAATTTCACCCATTAAAGTAGCATTTCACTTTCAAAGTTGCATTGTCTTTTTTTTTTTCCACCTTTTTATTTACAATAGTACAGAAAAATCTTAACTTTGCATATTACATTTCTATTAAATCACCACTAAAGTACTATTTTATCCTTAAAGTTTCATATTTCAAATTTATCTTTATTTTCCTAATAAAAAGCTTCATTTTTTTTAAATTTTTTGTTTTGGATACTTTAAAATTACTTTGTTTTCCTTAAGATGAGACTATGTATATATCACAAACCTTAAACCTTAATCCTTAACCCCAAAAGTAAAACTAAACCCAAACCCTAAACCTTAAATCTAAATTGTAAGCCACAATCCTCGAACCCTAAAACCTGACTAGTAAACCTAAAAATCAAAGCACAAAACCCCAAACTTTAAATCACAATTCATAAACCTAATACCCAATGCCTTAATCCTAAATTGATATGGATTGTTAGGAAGGATGACACATGGCTATTGATATCATACAAGCCAAAAGGGTGGGTTTGAACTTCTAAACGGTCTTAAAGTTAAAATGGAAGCTAAAGGCTAAGTAGGGATCCTCATGCATTGACAGTAGATATGATGCACCAATGTCTCACACGAGCTTATATTGCACTTGATATAATGCATAAGTGTAGCCAAAGGGCACTCATTACTAATCTACGCTCACATTGGACTAGATAAGAAAAAATAAGAGCAAGTAAAGGATATTAAGCTTACAGGGGACAGAATGTCTGAAATTCGATATTACTCATTAACTATTTCGAATATTACATATTACAAGTATTTATATGGCTTAGTTAAGGTAAGTCCTAGGTATACACAAATTACAAAAAAGGATTCCTACTAGAAAAGAAAAGGAGAATAGATTACAAAGGTAAAGTCGTAAACAGACAAAAAGGATATTCATTTACAAAAAGGACAATACAAATGTCAAAAAAGTGGGATGTGTGTCTACTATCCATTTTATAATCCAAATGGTGTTGTATGCCGAATAGAGATGATTTTAATTAGAGTAACTTAGGTTGGCTATACAGTAGCTTAGTAGTTCAACTGTTCAAGGCTTAGGAAGGGTTAGCCAAGTATGCGGTCGTTCTTCTTATCGGCTTTGGTTGGTCAACTCAGAAACAGGGCAACCCAGCTACAGATGTGTGTTAACTCTATAATAGGTAGATTCAGCACTTAGGTTTAGATTAGTGCAACAACAAGAGGTTGGTTCAATAATAGATCGGCCATCTCGAAGGTCTTTGAAATGAGATAAAGAGAGATTGGAATGGAGTATCTTCGCAGGTAGAGATGGAGAATGCATTTTTCTTTAGAGTTCAACTCCACTATGATAGCTCGACAGACCATATTGATGAGTTCTTGAGCTCAGGAGCGAGTAATTGGCCTATGATCCCTATCATCCCCCTCAGAGCTGTTTGAGTTTGGGATTAAATCTGGTTTTGCTACTTGTTGATCGTCCTTAGGAACATACAAATGGAGGTGGGCAATGTTGAAAGAGTTTGAGACTTCATAATCTTTGGGCAGTTCAATCTAGTAAGTATTAGGGTTGATCTTTTTAAGTACTTTGAACGGTCCATCACCTTTAAAGATAGTTTGTTCTTCCTCAAACTTAGGAATTGATCTTTACTTAGATGGATCCAAACTAAATCACCAAATTGAAATTCTCAATTCTTTCGTCCTCAAGCTTGCCTCTTGAGCTTTGTGGCATCTCGACTCAATTGTTCTATGACCTTCTAGTATATTGTCTTAATGACTTCGAACTCATTAAAAGCTGACCGGTCTTCTTACTGGCTTGGTAATGGCGTTTGATCCAATGGAAGCTTTGGGTTGAATCCATAAGCAACTTCAAATGGTGATTTGCTAGTAACACTATGCGTAGTTTTGTTGTAAGAAAAGTATTTTATGGGTAGGTACACATCCCATTCAGTCAAGTTTTGACCAATAATGACTCTACGTAAGGTTCCCAATGTTTTATTGACAAGTTTAATTTTTCCATCGATTTGAGGGTAGTAGGTTATGCTAAATAGCAACTTGGTTCCCAGTTGCTTCCATAAGGTTCTCCAAAAGTGGCTAATGAATTTGGATCTCGATTGGATACGATTATTCTAAGCAACCCATGGAGCTTAATGACTTCTTACATGAAAAGAAAAGAGATAGCTAAAGAATAGTTAGTTTTAGAATAGGGCACGAAATGTGTCATCTTGCTAAATTGGTCCATGACCATCATGATGGAATTCTTCCCACGAGATGTCCTTTGTAATCCTAACATAAAGTCCATGCTTAGCTTAGACCATGGTTTGGTTGGGATACACAAAGGAAAATATTGCCCTTGCTTGACTTGGCTCGACTCTTAGCCCTTCTACAGGTACCATACCTTTCTAATACAGCCTAGGTGTCTTTTATCATCCTTAGCCAAAATAATGTAAAGGCTAGTACCTCATAGGTTTAATGCTTGCCAAAACGCCCAAGAAATCCTTTACCATACGCCTCATGCCCTAGCAACTCTCGCATAGAATAAGTCGGGATACATAATTTCCTTTTATTGAATAAGTATCCATCCTTCCTGTGATAGTTATCAAGTGTTCGACCATCTTCACTCCTAACATAAATCGAGCCAAAGTACGGATCCTTAGCATATAATTCCTTAATCATAGAAAATCCAAGTAATTTGGTTTGTAGCTCAATCAAGAGGGAATGTCATCTTGATAGGGCATTGACCACTAAATTGTTCTTGCCATTCTTATACTTGACGACATATAAAAATCCCTCAATAAACTCAATCCACTTGGCTTGCCTCTTTGACAACTTAGGCTAACTCTTCAAATATCTTAAAGATTTATGATCAATATAGATCCCAAATTCTTTGGGTAATAGATAATGTTACTAAATAATCAGAACTTAGATTAAGGAGTAGAACTCCTTATTATATATCGAGTAGTTGAATGTGGCTCTTCTAAGCTTCTTACTAAAATAGGCGATAGGTTGGCCTTCCTGCATCAGCATAGCTCCTATGCTTAGTCTAGATGCATCATACTCTACTTCAAAAACTTTGTTAAAGCTCAATAGAGCTAAGACAAGGGTGATAGTCAGCTTCTCCTTAACCTCTTCAAAACTTCTCTATTCTTTCTCATTCTACCTGAATTCAACGTTTTTCTTCGACAATTCAGTGAGTAAGGCTACAATAGTAGTAAAATTCTTTATAAATCGATTATAAAATGATACTAGGCCATAGAAACTTCGTACATCAGCTAAACAGGTTAGCATAAGCCAATAAGTAATCTCTTTCACATTCTCATTGTCAACTCGTATGCTACCACTACTCACAATAAATCCCAAAAAGATTACCTTAGGTCAGTAGAAGTCGCATTTCTTAAGATTGGCATAAAACTTCTCGACTCGGAGTTTTGAGGGGACTACTTGGAGGTGCTCACAATGAGTCTCCAAGTTAGGGCTGTAGATTAGAATATCATCAAAATATAAAACAATAAATTTTCCTATCAATTCTTGAAGCACATGGTTCATCAGTCTCATGAATGTGCTCGGTATGTTTGATAGTATCACTAACAATTCATATAATCCATTATGGGTCTTGAACATAGTCTTCCATTCATCTACCTCTCATAGTTGAATATGATGATATGTAGATTTGAGATCAAGCTTAGAGAATATTCTTACTCCATCAAAGGATCAATCCAGCAAGAAACACCAATGGATCTGAAACAAAAGAACAGGAATGGGTATTCAAATGAAAAATGGGTACGAAGAATAGGAAGGTTTTGATGGTGAATGTGAATGGATATAACCTACTAAGAAACAAACACAATAAGGGGTTTTGAGCTTGAAATAGAGTTTGATATGACTCATAAACACCAAATGTTGCTCGAGGTTCTAAATGAAGGTTAGATATAACTCACTAACCGGTTCAAATGAAAAAGTTCACCATAATCCTAAGAACAAGATTGATTAGAACGTGATGATGATTAAAGAGTATGATCAACACTCAATAATCTAGCAAATGCTAACTCAAGTATAGCCTTACTCGAAAAGAGGAAAGTTTCACTCTATATATATCTCTGTATCTATCTATGTCCATCCTCTATTAGTACAAATGTTGCTATTTATAGTAAGTCCTAACCCTAGTGGCAACACTGTAAATAAAGTATAAGACCTTAAACCCTAAAGAATTAGGCCCATAAATAAAATAAAGGGAAAACACGTATAAGAATACAAAACTATACCTTTTACAAAAATCGTGCAATCACTCGGCATGTCCTGGATGGAGTAGCATCTGAACCAAACGAGGTCAGCAGTTGGATGTACGGGTTCGAGAAGGGGTCCTTGACGTCTCATGTAGCTTAGCCAAGACACCAGAGAGTTCGGCCCATAATTGCCAAGTTCTAGAATTAGTCAGTGCTAGTCTTTCGGGATCGTACCGAGTGGTTCTTTGGTCTTGAGTACTCGACCTTACTGTTTCTTGACACCTTGACTGATGACAGAGTTAATGCTGAGTGTTTATTTTCCTTCCCCTCATCCTTTTAGCTATAGCCCGGCCTTGGCAAGCATTGATAGGCTTCAGCTTGGATATGGTCGGAGGCTAATTCCCATTAGAATGGGCACAACACATAGGCATAGGGATTCTCAAACATACCCTCTCTTAATCATTTCATCTACCTATCTCTATAGCTCAACGGCTTGTCTAGAATTCAATTTGTAGGCAGGCTTATTTGACAATGCAGCTCGTCGCTGCAAGTCCATTGCATGTTCAATGCCTCAAATATGGGGTAAACCTTCTTGCAATTCACTTGGGAACAAGTCAACAAACTCATTCAATAAGGTTTTCATCGTAGCAGGTAGCAATTCCTCATCTGATCCTCTCATCTCAAGTAACCTCCTAACCAATAGATAGGTTGGCTCTTCAAGCTTCAACTCTCTCTTTAGCTCAACTCAAGTCATCACTAAGACCTCTTTCTTTAAAACTCAACTTAGTTAAGTTTGCATATTTTTAACTTATTTAATAGTCATAGGTCTTAGCCTTACCTTCCTGCCTTTGTACTCTAAGGAACATGTGTTTTTCCTTCCATCGTATGTCACATTCTAATCAAACATCCATGGTCATCTAAGAAGAATATGAGACACACTTATGCGTAACACATCATGGAGCACTTCATCTCGATAGTTTCTAATACTAATTGGTATAGCCAATTGCTTATTCACTTCTAGGGCTCCCTTGTCATTGAGCCAATGTAGTTTATAAGGCTTAGGGTGGGGCTTGGTTGGTAACTTTAGTTGATAGACCAAGAATACAGATGTTACATTGGCGTAGCTATTACTGTCACGACCCGAGTAGGCTAGTCATGGCAGTTGCCATATACCGTACAAAGGATTGCATATTGAATTCCCTTACAATCGACGATCCTTTTATACGATACACATGGCTACAGCTATTACTAACTACCAAGAGTATGCAAGCTTAAGCAATTTCATTTCATGATAAATAATAAAAATTATACAAACATAACACATGGCCTATTTGTATAAAGGTTTACAAATACGAAGTCTGAAACATGTCTTAAGTTAAACCAGTATGTCCATTACATATTCAGATCCATAAACTATTAGAAATACTCTCTTGTCTCATCCAGCTCCCACACTGACCCCGTGTAGAAAACTAACCTTGGGTATGCGATGGCTCGACTCCACAAAAAGATCAGCTTGCGAGAGAAGACTACAAAGGTATAAGCTAACTAGCTTAGTGAGATAATTTCCCTTAACCATACAGCAATTAAGTTATACAATTGTTAGGTTCAATCAAATGAATGCATGGCAATCAGTATGCCAAACAAATACATGCAGGTGAGCAGGTATGCATGCAACTCAAATTTAATGCCCTCCGAAGTCAGGGTTGGAGATACATCGGTACAATTAGATTCGGGTATCATATTAGAACTTATTTCATATTTAAAATGTAATGGTACATCCATTACCAATTTTATCAAAACGAGTTCTACATATGATTGTGACTAGGTTCACGCAGCCCTCACTCACCCCCAAAACGAAAGCCTTTGGACTCGGCCTTTAGCCAGGCGGTTGGCGCCTCCAATGCCTAATCATCCCGTGGGCCAAGGTAAGGTCATATCACACTTGTGCACTGTACAAAATCTATAACAATCAATAATCAACCTACGTAAAGCCTCTTGCTACCTCTATGTAATGTGACTGCTGGAATTAGTTATGCAATGCATGATTATGCGTAATCCAAGTTAACCTTTTCTAGTAGAATAAAATTAAGTCTTATTTATTCAGTAATCATTCCAAGTCATAAACAATCAATTTTTAGTGAATCTACTATGTAACAATCATTACATTATTGAAATTTAAAGTAAATTTACCATCAACAACAATTATCATGCACAAGCATAACCTAACCCCATATACATTCATTTATTAATCATAACTTATATTCACTAACTACAAACACAAACAAGTATGGAATCATTAGGAAAAACTCACTCAGTCATGGCTAACTCAAGGATCGTAGTAATCTGGTGGCAACTCAGGGTCTATATCAAAATCACGTGAGAATAATAAAAATTTTGTAAGTTTAGGAATTTAAAGCTAACTAGTATCATAATTTGTACGGTCTACTTCACTTAGTTACGTGAAATTGTCGATTCGAGTTTTTTATCAAATCATGTGTAGCTTTTTTGTTTTAGCTCGGATCATTATGAACTTATAGTCCATTTTGATCGTTTTCGAGTGTATTTTCTCATAACGAGGTTCGTTTTGGACGTTGTGACTCATAATTTAAATTGTGATATAAAAATATCACAAAATTTACTACTTAAGTTTAAAAATTATAAAATATTAATTTTCGTTTTTTCTTAATATATTTATGATGTAATAATTATTGAAACCATATGTTTGATATTTTTATTATTTTGAGCATATTTTTCCTATTTTTGAGATTTTAGCCTTATTATGATTATTATTATTATTATTATTGCCATTATTATGTTTATTATTCTTATTTTCTTATTATTCATCTATATTTCATGATTTATACACACATATATATATAGACTTATTGTATTTTTGATAAATTTTATAATTTTACTTTATTGAGAAATTCTTAATTTACGGTAATATATATATATATATATATATATACTTACTCCTTACATAATTATAAATTTATTTTAGTTTATAGATATTATTATATTACATCTATATATTTTCGGTACACTACATATATATACTATATGTTATACGCCATATGTATGTATATATTTATTTTATGAAAACAAACATACTCCTATGTACATATACATATATTCATGTATTTGTATTTATACATATAAGTATACTCATATAATACAGTTTACATGTGTACATGAATATAATTACCGAATACATAGATATATATATATAATATACAAATACTTATACATGTATTATATTTTCGGAATACCACAACATATACTCTTTATTATATATATATATATATGTCCTATATACATTTTGTATTTAAACATATATTACCACTTATAGAAATATACTACTACATATATACTATACGACTATGTATTTATCTATATATATATATGAAAATAATTTATACATATATACATCAATATATATATATTTCACTTGTACACATATATATTTATACCTATAGTTATTTTGTAAAAATACTTTATACTAATTATATATATTCTAAAAAAAAATACATAATACATACTTTTTCCGTATAATATACCTATGTACATACATGTATACATACATGTCTTTATATATGCATATATAATTCAATTTATATATTTATGCATATATACATGTAATAGTAATGTTATATTTATACAAATACCATACAAATACTACATTTATACATGTATATACTATATAATATACATTTATACTAGAAAAATAATTTACTTACCTATTTCTTTTAATTTTTCTTCTTCTTTTCTTCCTTCTTTTTCTTCTTTTCTTCACGGTTTGGATTTCTAGAATTTTTTTGTTTTTCCTTCTTTTGGTTTCGGTTTGTTTCACAATTTTTTTTTCTTTGCAGATTTTGTTTCTTTCTCTTATTTAAACGTGTGCAGCAAATAAAATAAAAAAAATAAGCAAAATCTTATCCTAATCTCTTCATTTATGAGGATGGGACAAAGTAATCATATGTAATTTTTCTTCCTTTATAACTTAACACTTGGCATTTTGTTTTAAAGCACGTAGGCTGCTATTTCTAACCAATTTTTCTTTATTTTGCAGGACGTAGCAACAATAGGAAAAGAAGAAAAGAGAAAAAGAGAAAAAGAAAGAGAAAGAAAATTAAAATTAAAAATGAATATATGTAATTTTTCTAAACATATAAATTATAACAATACTCATCATAAATAAATTTTGATATTTTTGTGAAAATTTATCAATTTAATTGATACCTATTACAATTATAATTTTTACAAGTTATTGTAGCGATTACGTTAAAATTTCACGCGAATAGGCGATTTAGTTGAAAATTGTACTCGACTATAATTATATCACTTTTGAGTAATATTTAACTATTTTATAGGCTTATAGTTATAGTTTTAAGGTTTCGAACAAATTCGGGTTCAATTTTGATTAATGGTGCATAAATCAATTTTAGAGTTTTAGTACGCGATTTAGGGTTTCGATCAATTCCTTAAGTTTTATTATCGATGTTATATTTGATTTACTAAATTTCATAATCTTTTATTGTTATTAGCCTTATTAACTTATTGTACAGTTTAGGATACTCGGACTTGAATTAGGGTTCAACTATTGATTTCCTAGGGTTTATAATTACTATCAACAATCAGTGCACACAACGATTCGTTTACCTTGCAGCCAATGTGGAACAAATTCTTTTGCTACTCATCCTCTGGCACAAGACTCACACTCATTGCTCTTCTCAACACCATGGTTTCTAGTATAAAAGTACCCTCTTTACTATAGATAATCTCCTCCTCCTTGGATAACTAGCTTTATCTAATCTTTTTTAGTTCTTCTACTTCCTCATTAGTACTATCTACCTCAATTGTTGATGCTTCTCCTCAGATAATTGTGGTTCTTCTATTCAAACAATGAGTGACCATTTGTCCAAACCCTTGACACTTAAAGCACTTAATTTCACTTGTCTTTCTCCCTGAGCCTTGGCTTTTCTCTAACTTCCTCATGATCTCTTTTTCCTTTGCTTAGGTAGTTTAAGTAGGTTAGATCTCAAGCATTTTACTCAATTTTGGTTGCACAGGTCTACTCAAAATATGTTGACTAGGGGTAGACCGACTGATAAGAGCTTAGAATCTTCCTGCTTGGTGCCTCTTAATTCTTTAGGCAACTTAGATTGCCTCATTAAGTGTACCAATGTCTATTGTTTTCAAAACATCCCCAATCTCATACTTTAACCCACTAATGAATTTGGATGACAGATCAGTTTTTAGGCTCAATAACTTCACAACAAATCATTAACATCTAGAGTTCCTTTACATATGCATCAACACTTAATCCTTCTTACCTCAACTCGTACAACCTCTGGAATGCATCCTACAAATAGTAGCTTAGCACAAATCTTCTTCTCATGACTCTCTTCATTTCATCCCTATTGCCTATCTCACATTCTCCTTCTCTCCTACAGGTGGGTTGTAGATTCTTCCACCACAGAGCTACATAACCAGTAAATTCCAATACGATAAGTCTAACTTTGACATTTTCAGGCACCTTATGACACTCAAATTGTTTTTCAATCTTATCTACCCAATCTAACTAATCCTTAGCATCACTATAACCAGAAAAACTAGGGATATGCATCCTTAATCTTTCCACTCTTTGAGCTTAGACATTTCTCTCCTCGAGTTCATAATACTCTTCCTCTTCTTTACCTACTTCCTCATCCTTTTCTTTGATCTCGTCTAATGCTACTCTCCATTGAGAAACCCTATCCACTCCTCCACTTAAGGTGGTCAAACTTAGGCATTGGCTTAGCTATATCAACCATTACCTCTCTTGGGCAACTCATTGACTTGACCTCTATAGGGGTTATTTCAAGCTCATTGCCTATCTTCTTTTATGTTAGTCACTACATTAGTCACCAGGTCAGTAAGTCTATCTAATCACTCATCCATAGATTGGGGCATGAAACTTCCTTAATGACATTGGCCATTACAAGCAACACTCTCTTAGTTACCTAAGGTTTCTTAGATACTAAAGTTGAACATTGTGGTCTATTACAATAGATTAACAGTTGAAACATAACTCAAAATTCTTTCTACGAATAGTAACAACAAAAGAACATTTAATACATCAACAGCTATTATAACCAACACACAATAAACCAAGCAAACACTCACACTTTGTTTCATAAACAAGAAATAGGGGAAAATAAAGCACTAAATGTCTTTAACACTGAACACTCCTCAAACTCTCAAGACAATGATAAACGATTTCTAAAAGACACTTATAGTAGTAGTAAGTCACTAGATCACAAAGTAAAAAAACTTGCTTGAACTTAGCTAAGCTCTGATACCAAGATGATATGGATTTCCAAGAAGGATGACATATGACTACCAATATCACGCAAACCAAAAGGGTGGGTTTAAACCTCAAGATGGTCCAAAAGTTAAAATGGAAGTTGAAGGTTGAGTATGAGTGCTCATGTACTGACGATAGATGTAATGCACCAATGTCTCACACTTAATCTTATGCACAAGTGTGGCTAGAGAGCACTTGCCACTAATCCACACTCATAATAGACTATATAAGAGTAAACAAAAGTAAGCAAAGGATACTTAGTTCATGAAGGAGAAAATGTCTAAAATTCGATATTACTCATTAACTGTGTCGACTATTACATATTACAAGTATTTATATGGCTCAATTAGGGTAAGTCCAAGGTATACACAAATTACAAGAAAGGATTCCTATTAGAAATGGAAAGGGGATTATATTACAAGGGTATAGTTGTAAACAAACAAAAAGGATATTCGGTTACAAAAAGGACAGTATGGATGTCAAAAAAGTAGGACGTGTATTTACTATCCATTATGTGGTCTAAATGATGCTGTATGCTAAGCAAATAGGGATCCAACTGAGGTGGGTTCGAAATGGGTTTTATGAAACCCAAACCCACTCCCATTTGGTTTAATGTTTTTCAAAACCCTATAAAAAGCCTATAGGGTTTTACCCTCTATTCCCAAAACTCGACCCGATAGGGGTAGGTTTTTATAAGGTTTATATGGGATTAATTAGAGAATAGAAGGAAGAAGTTAAGTTAGATTAAGATTATATTTACTAACTTACGCAATAATAAAAATTGAGAATTAAATATGATGTACAATGTGAAACTTGTAAAAGATATGTATGTTGCATGAGTTAAAAGTAAATATTTTTATTAATATATGCTTTTTTTTACTAAGTCCGGTTTCCTATTGGGTTTTTTTTGTAATCCTAAAACCTGACCCTAAATCCTGTAAGGTAATACCTTATAGATTTTTTATCGGGTTCAGCGAGCCAAGTACTCTTTAATAACCTGTCCGATTGCATCCTTACAAGCAAAACTTATTATGAACAAAGTAGGTTAGGTTGGTTGTACGACAGCTTGGGAATTCGACTATTCAGGGCTTAGGAAGGGTTAGCGCAATGTGTAGTCATTCTTCTAATGGGCCTCAATTGGTTGACTTAGAAATGGGGTAGCTCAACATCAAATGTGTTTAAACTCAACAATAAGCAAATTCAACGCTTGACTTTGGACTAGTGTGATAATAAGAGGTCGACTTGGTAAAAGGTCGGCCATCTCAAGGGTCTTTGAAATGAGACAAAGAGAGATCAAAATAGAGTACCTCAATAGGTCAAGATGGAGAATGCATTGTTTTACAGAGTTCAACTCCCTTAAAACAGGTCAGTAAACCATATTAGAGAGTCCTTGAGCTCGAAAGCGAGTAATTGACCTATGATCTTTATCATAAGCACTAAACTCATAACCTTAAGCCCCAAAATGCAAACCTTAAATCCTAATCCTCAAACCTCGAGCCTTAAACCTTATGCCCCAAAACCCCAATGCTAAATCATGATCCTTAAACCCTAAACCTTAAATCTTAAATAGCAAATCTCAAAGCTTGAAACCAAACTTTATGCCCTAAATCCTTGACTCCAAATTTTTAGTGCATAGTTTTAATATATTTTTCAATCCACTTTTCTTACACTTAGTTTTTTCAATAACTACTTCATTTATCACCTTTTCACCTTATTATTAATAGGCATACAATTCTTATTAATGGATGGGAAACTCACTTAAGCGATTTCATGACCACAATTGTGATCAACAAGCAAAGATTGAGTTTTTGAGCCCAAATATCCAGATACTGATGAAAAGCCACTTATTCCTCTTCATGATGTGTTTGAAAAGATGGTACTAAGGATTAAACTAAGTGGGAAGTTTGCATAGAAGCCTCCAATCATCCCCTTTGTCCATATACATTATGGCAATCTTATGTAGAAGATCATGTTGGAATATAAATGGGATTAGACATTAAGGGTTTATCTTCCCTAAATTAAAATTTTAGAAAACTTCCAGCACCAACCTAACCACTTAGTCTTTTTCAGCAAGTCCACCATTTTGAAGGCTCATAAGATGCTTTAGTTTTTTATCTTTTATTGTAGTTACTAAAAGCTAGATGGAGTTTATTAATCAAACAAAGTGATTGAAGGGCTTAAATTCTGTAGTTTCCAATGATTACTATGAAAATTTTCAAAGAAAAAAGAAAAACCAAAACCCTGAACCTCGAATCTTAAACCCTAAACTTCAACACTAAACCATAATCCTTAAATCATAAACCCCAAACTATTAACAATAAACATTAAGACTCAAATCATGAAATCTAAATCACAACCCCTGAACCTTTATCTATAAATGCGAACCCAAAACCTAAATCCTATACTATAAAATTACACCTCAAACTACAAACCTTAATTCCTAAACTCTAAACCCTAAACCCTAAACCTCAAACCCAAACCTTAACCCCTAAACCCAAAACCAAAACACTAAAATAGAAGCCTAAAACCCTTGCACTAAACCCCATTCCAACACCTTAAACCCCAAACACCAAAATTTAAATCTTAAAATCTAAGCATTTAACCTTAAACATTAGACACCAAACCTTAAATCCTATATCCCAACTCATAAACTCTAAACCCTATACCTTAAATACCATTCTACTAACCCTAAACCCTAAACAATAATCTTTAGACATGAAACTCAAAAATCAATACCCCAAAACCTAAAGACTGAAACCCTAAACCATAAACCCAAATCCTAAATGTTAACCTTTAACTTAAAACTATAACCCCTGATCCAGAACCTTAAACCTTAAGTCCTAAATCATAAACTTTAATCCTAAACCTTATCTTTAATGCCAAATTATAAATGGTAAACACTAAACCTTAAACCAAAAACCTATACTCCTATCCTAAAGCTTAATGTCAAAAACCCAAACCCTAAACGTAAACCTTGAAACCTAGAACCCAAATACTAAATCTTAATACCTAAATCCTTATCATGCCTTGAAAAAGTGGAATTGCAATAGGCTCACCATGTAAACTATCCTAAGATAGAAATTGACTTTCAGCTACTATTGTAGACTTAGTTTACACCAGCCACACTTGACTTTACTACTTTAAAGTATCTAGTTCGATTCCTACTTGATAAAAACCTATGGAATAATTTTTTGAAGTAACTGATAAGCAAACTCATAGTTTGACATTTCAAAAGAGTACTTGTAAAACTCATAGGTACACATTATTTAGTATACAGACTAAAAGATCAAAAACTAGCAAGTCCCTTAAGAAGACTTGGTAGTTTTCTTAGCAGTTAGAAAAAAAAAAAAGGTTAATAATAAGAGAAAAAATTCAGCCGAATTCTTCTTAATTCTCACTCCTCAACCCCATTTGCTAAAGTTCTAGTTTTGGGTGTAGTACTTATAGTATCATTTTGAACTTGCAAAACAAACTATAAGGAATGAGTAACAACTTGCTTAGTAAATTAGACGGAGATAGAAGTATGTATTCAACACATCACAAGCAGGGTTTTCAACTAGATTAGTTAGATGTAATGAATATACAAACAAATGTCATCGTACGATGTTATCTGGTCCATCATGAAATTAGAGAAATTATGCTAACTCTAATCTGGGTTGAGTAGTTTGACGTTGGGTACTTGTGGATCAAAACCAAACCGGGGCTTGTATAGTAGAGAACACTCTCTACCAAAGACTACCTTTGATCCATAGCCCCTAACCTTACCACGACCTCCTCTCCTGTCACTTAGTTTGACTAAGGTGAGGAAAGAACCATTTTAGCTATCCTCATCGAAGGGGTCCATGTTTGGCCTGAGAATCCTAGTATTTGCCCTTAGTAGGTTACAATGTATGTCAGGTTAGATGTTAGACTGAGTTCAAGTTATTTTGTTTTTAAGGTAATCAAACAAGCTTAAACAAGTCAAACAAGGCAATATTCACAAAGCAAACGTAACACAGAGTTTAGCTTTCATCACAACAAATCATATTCAAACACATAGGCCATAGATGCACAAACAACTAACTACAATTAATGGTATGGACATACCAAAGTCTCCAAGTATTCTGAAATAATACTTCGAAGTGTGATGAAGCATTGGTCGCACTTACCTAGACTCCTCATTTCTCAACTATCTTGGAGTACTTCTTTGCTTAAATAAACGCAATGTAGTATGTTCCTCTATTAGAAATTCTTATATCATTAGTAACAATTTTTAATATATTTTTCCTAAGTTAAAATGTCATTATTCTACTTATTGTTCATAAAATTAGGATGTTACTCTATTTGAGCATTCAAGTTTAAGATTCTTTTAGATTGATTCTTTATTAAACTACCCTCCAATTCATCCCCTAAATTTTCCTTTGAAAGATCTTTTGAATTTAGTTTGCCTTAAAGTTCTTAAAACATCCTCTAACCTATTTTCTAAGTCTAACCTAGTTACAAATCACATATAAATACCCTTCGACTTACACTCTTAATAAGGTCTTTATAAACCCTGCTACTTTAAGTGTTATTCAAGTAACCAAGAGTGCTTCTCGATCATTCCCAAGGATTAACTAAACTAAAAATTTAAGTTTACATTTAGAAATTGAACCTAATTTCTCAATTCAAAAGTTTTTAAGTATTTGAAAACCCTAATACGAAAACAACAAACTATAAATCATCCAAAATCATAAACCTTAGGATGAGCTCTTGAGACCTTAAATTAATAATTGGGAATCCAAACTTAACCAAATTTTACTCGATTCTAAAACTCTATGATTTCCTTTAAGAAGCAAATCTTAATATATAAATCACCATAAGAGCCAAACCCTAAACAGACCATACATATAAGACTTCTAACCAATCAATCTTATTCAATTTTTAATTTGAAAAATTCATTGTAACTAAAGACAATAATGAGAGTTAGATTGACTTATCATATGATAACTTCCAATAGATTCAAATAAGACAATCCACTTCTCTCCATATAAGCCATATTACCGATTGATAAGTAGTTCAACTAATCACATAAAAGTAATACATTAAAGTTATGATGAGACAACAAGGCCATGCCCTTAAAGGACATTACCATGCCAGTTGGAAGAGGAAGGAATGGCAAGCCATTCCTTGTCATTCAAACATCCATTCAATTGTTTTTCACAACCACTATTTACCTTATTATACTTACATCATCCAATCATTACATAACAAGCATATGCATTAAATTTTGAAGCAACAAAAGACATTGTTTTATGTGTTTTTAGAGACAAACACAACCAGCCATCCAACCCACAAATCCTCTCATTCTCTCTTACTTTTCCAAACATCTTTAGCTTACAAACAAAAAGGAAAACAAAGCCCCACTTTCATATTAACCACCTCCCCATAAACACATCCCATACAGCACAAAAGTGTATTTTTGTTACCTTCACTTTAGGAAACTTGTATAGCTCCATTCAAGAAACTTTAGAACACCTAAAACCACCCTTAAACACCTAGGCTTTAGGAACTCAAGGAGGACATAAAAAGGAAGGGAAAACAAGGAGCTAAGGGGGACATTATAATCATAAGTCTGCCATCCATCACACTTAGAAAAGAAGTAAGTTTTAAATTTGAGTACCTTTAGAATGCTATGCCTAGAAGATTATACATATTCTTGAGGATATTATTATGTACATAAATTGATATCCTAGTTAGTTTATACTAAGTGCTAAGCTCTATGAATCTTTCATATGAATGTTGGAATATGAGTAGGTTAGATTTAGTATTTTTATAAAGTACTTGCCTATCACTTAGAGTAAAAGTTTATGACCTGAGAGAATCATAAAACAAGTGCATGACCAACTTGGAAGCATGCTGGACATGGCATGTTTGGAGTATACTCAAGTGTTATTTTCACTTCTATTTAGTTTCACATGCTTAAATTTAGCTTTAGGTGAAGGAAAAATCACTACATGAAGCTTTGGTGTAGAAATCAACTCCTAAGGACGTAAAACAACTTGTGGTACCTATAATAAGTGTATGATCTATAAACTTCACTTAGCATTATGACAAAATAATCCTCACACTAAGAAGAAGTTAAGTTAGTATTAAAGTACAAGTAGTATAAACCTTTGATTTGTTACTTAGACTTAAGAAAATGATGAATTAAGTGAAAATGCAAGTTGGAAGTCACCCAAACCAAACCAACCAAATCTAGAACCAAAAGAGAACACTCTTAAAAACACAATTAAATAAAGTAAACAAAGTAAAAAGATCAAATAAGGCTAGTAAGATAAGGGTTAAAGGCCCAAAACTTAAAACCGAGCCTAAACTCTTAGTTAAGCCTTCATGAAATTTCTTACCAGTACCTTAACTCTTAAAGAAAAGGTGTTATGAGACATATAATAAGTCCACATAAATTACCTTAGGCTCAACAAAGTCACAAACATTGATTTGTACAAAAATAAGACCAATTTGACCACATAAGCCTACTTAGGAATCCAAGAAAATAAAGATAGTACCAAGGTCATGAATAAGGGATAGAAATTTGACCTTGATGGGAGTATTAAGCCCAAAACAAAGTTCTAAGCCCAAACCCAAATTACTACACAAAGTAACAAAAATCCCAACAATAATTTTAAGCCCAAAAGAAGACTAAAACCTAGGGGACACTATTATTCTGATCAGTAGGAAAAATTGCAAGCCCCATCTATATACCATGTGAAAGAACTCTTGAAAATGATGGAAATCAACTATAAGATCATAAAAATCAAATTTAAAATAAGAAAGTTATATACAATTGAAGATTTAGTATAATTGAGAGAAATATAAAACTAAGTTAAAAGTACAACTTAAAGGATTTTAGGTTAGTATTTTATTTCATTTCAAATTCTTATGTTATCATATTTACAATGTTCAGGGGACCCTACTATTACAGATAACTTACCACCAGACTACTACGACTGATTAGCTATGGCTGAGTAAGTGACTCCTAATGACTTTATGCTTAGTTTTGTTTATAGTGTAGATGTACTTAAATTATTATATCAAACTTGAATGCCTATGTGTGATATTGTGATTGAACTCCATGGTTTGTTAATCAAATAATAAATAGAGTTATTTATGATGTTAGATATGTATTGTTCCTATGGAATATAATTGTTTGATCACAATGAAAACCAAATTAAGTAATTATTCAATTAAAGAATTCAATGAGTTATGCATTTCATATGTTTGCATCATAATACCTCACACGAAAGGTAGGAAGGGACTCACAAGAGTGAGGGCGCCTGAAGGGATAAGGCAAAGGTTATGCCACTTATATATTGTTATTGAGTCTTTATCCTAACTTTCGAGCTTACTAGGTGCAAGGGGATGTTAATCGTTAGCAAAAGGCCGTGTCTTGTGACTTTTGCTTAGGGCGTATGATGTGGATTGTAGAGGTCACAACATCACTAGACCTGGGATTTTGATTTTTGAAAAGGAAAGTGTATTTTTCGTATGAAAAGTAAAGTTTGTACATGTCATATAGATGTATATGTATGTATGTGTGTGTGTGTTTAAGTTGATTTAAGTACGTTGGTGCAAGTAGAATAAAAAACCCAAGTGCTCAAACTTGGTTGATGGTTTGTGTCAATCAATTATATCCAACCCTGACTACTAGGGGCATAATTCTAAGTTATATGTGGTTCCTAGGATACTGCATGTATTGTTTTCATTCTAAGTGTTTCATGCATTCATATGATTGCATTTAAATAAATTGTTCTATGTCATGGCGAAGGGATTAGCTCACTAAGTATAAGCTTACACCCTAATAGACTTCTTTTGATATAAGGCCACCTTTTCATCAATCCAGACCATGAAATGCCCAAGGTGAGTTTTGTGCCAAGACAAGACTGTATGCTTCAGAGAGCGAAAGAAGGAATTGATAGCCATGGCTAGGAATTATGTATTTCTTCTATTTAGTTTAATTTTTGAGATAAACAGACTTATATGGACTTAGTTTGTACTATAATATTTTTTTTATAAAATTCTATGTTCTACGCTTTATTTTCAATAATTTAGATAATTAAGTAGTAATTTTAGTTAATGTGCTCGATATTACTCGTCCGCATGCCATATGGCAACATAGAGTGAAAAGAGCCTTATGTATCGAATAAAAGATCTATAATCAACAAGAGGGTTAATTGTAGACCTCTGTATGATGCATAGTGATCTATCACAACAATGATACTATTCAAGTCATGATAGTCTCAGATTAACTTTTATATAGAAACCCACTAAGTCCAATCAATGTTAAAATCTTTGAGAAAATATCCTTAAGCTTATCATTCTAAAATCACTTTAGTTGCAATTCAAGTATAAATATTCTCTCACTTAACTTTGAGTTAGTTAAGACACTTTATAAATACATCAAAACTCCCTTCAGTTTTTCTATCCCTCATTTCCTTTCCAAACTACAACAATACATTGTGACAAACATTCATTCATAATTTAATTTAACATGGTTAAGCTACAATTTTGATCATCTAGCTAAGTCATTTAATCGGTTATTAAACAACTTGTTAATTATAATCATAGTTAGCAATTAAACGTACCAATTAAATTTGGATCAATAAAGATTGCTTAGGAACTCATTTAGTTCAACAACATTTAGCAAAAATGGTGTATGAGTATAATTGAAAACAACGGTTATTCCAAATCAGCTCCTCCATCCGTAAAAGTTATGCTGAACCTACCGTACTCTAAGGGTTCTTTTGTCATGCTATCAAACCCATATTAGTTATTTCAAACGGTCTTATAATGCTACAATGCTAAGGTTGATAGCTGCCATCCTTATTAACTTTTCCTAATGTGACTATCTAATTTTTAATCTGTCTCCATTTCCAAATAGGTAAAACTACTCAGTACATAAATACACTAACAATATAATGGATTAAACATAGTAAACTTTCATGTGAGGATTATTGGAAAATTATATTATCCACAATGACTAATAATAGCTCACATTTCCATTTTTAGAGTAATATCTTCCAATATTGGTATTATACAATTTGACCAACTGTATATATATATATATATTTAAAGAAGTTGTGCATATTTAGAATACAAAGGAAATCATTTAATATGTATAATTACATATCATTGGCATCACATAGATACCTTATAAGTAATCTATAAAACAACAACAATGATAGCAACTTATGTCTGCGGGTGCAGATATATACGTATATTTACATATATATATATCTACGTAACCTTATATAGATTCCTTATAAGTATTATTTATTTCTCATATATGCTTGTACATAGTTTAATATATAAACCTTATAATTTGCAAGATTAACAAGTCGACTACAAGGGAAAAAAAAAAAGAAAATAAAGTTGCTGTTGAAGAGAAAAATGTAGCAATTTAACACTTTGAGCATTGCTTTAACTGCTATACGTTAATTAGCTTAGTCTAACCTCTCCCCAATTGTGGTTGTAAATATCCCACCAAACCTTTGTGAATCCCTAGCTAATAATATATATATATATATATATATATATATATTATCTATACATTAATGGTTCTCATTAATTCTCTAACTTGACATTTACTACTTCCCTTATCATTGCATTGGAGCAATTTTGAGGAATAGAGATACCCTCTTGTATATGTTTCTCCTATATCCCTTTCTGTAGGAGAGAAAAGGAAAATAAGAGTGCTTCACAAATTTTATATTGTCTCTAGCTGGTGAAAAGAAGTAATAATTCTTTGTGTCAAGTCCTCCTTGCTTTAAGATAAAATATAGCTTAAGTGTTATCATTTGAACTTAGACACTAGCGATTTCCCTTCCTTAAACGTCTTATTCTCTTGCCACAACATTGACTAGCAACAATCCAAGTTGTGTATTGCAATTATTAAGATTTGTCCTTATTAATGATTTATTAAAATAATAATATTTCTTGTTCATACAGAGACTACAAAATATTATATCATCCTATAGATGGAAAGCATCTTTTTCCTACTAAGTTAAGGGTACTGTGCTTAATTTATCTACTACATATTACATTTTTCATGCCATATTCTTATGTACATTAAATAAATAAATAATTAAGACATGTTTAAGTATGCATTAATGTATTTAATAAGTCACATTGTCCATGTAAAAATTTGATAATATAAGTATAAGTATGCATACTGCTTTCATGGATGTAGGGATTTATTAATTTACAAGGATATATTTTTCACCTACCAAATATATTTACAAATTATATATCTATATATACTCCTTAAATATTATTTCATGCCATTTTATTTTTTTTTTTCATATTCAAATAATTTTATATTTTAAGTTTCATTGTATTCCCAAACTAAATTATAACGCAATAGTAGTCTAAGATACAATCATATTCTCAAAATCCAAACCTTAAGATTACCTCAATTAATTTCTACAACTTGTTATAAGAATTCTAAGCTTACATGAAAAGCTCTTACGATAAAGCTAATAATTTTTTAATTTTTTTTAGACCCTTTTTTTGTGATTATTGAATTGTGGAGCCTCACATTCGCAACACTCAACCCAAAACCTTAAACCTAGACCTAACCCTAAACACCAAAATCTAAATCATGAACCCCAAACCTTAAACTGTAAACCCCAATCCTTAAAGCGAAAACCATTAACCTAAATCCCAAAACCCAAAATCAAACCAAAACCCCTAACCCAAACCCTATAACCTAAATCCCAATTCTAAACCTTAAACCCGAAACCTTAAACACAAACTTGAACCCAAAACCTAAATCTTACACCATAAGCTCTAAACTCTATACATAAAATGTTAAACCTTAAATCGAAAATCCCAAAATCTCAAACCTTAAACCCTTAACCTCAATCACTAAAACTTAAATCCTAAACTAAAACAACAAACTAAAGCTGTTAACCCAAAACCTTAAATCTAAGCCTAAACGGAAAACCTTAAATAAAAATATGAAACCCTAAACCTTAAACCTTAGACTAGAATCATTAAAATCAATAGCTAAAACCTAAACTATAGACCTAAAAATTATAAGTCAAAACTCCAAAGCCCAAATCCTATAAAGAATAAACAATGTATGTCAGGTTGGGCCCTAGCCTCATGGTATATTTGTTGTTTGAAAGAATGTGAGACATCCATACATGTATTTCTTATATGTGATAATGCCAGGGATGTTTGGAAGCTTCTCACTTGCAATTTGGAATTTGTCAACTTTTAAACATCTCTTCTATCGATGTTATGCTAAAGCTTCGAAAAAGGTAATTAGGTAATGTACCTAACCACATTAGAATGTTTGTTCTTATTATAACCTTTTGTCAACTATGAGGTGAAAGAAATAACAAAAAGCATAAAAACACCTATGGGCCCCCTAAGTGTCTGGTTAACCAAAAATGGATGATATCTTAAATTTAAGGCAAGCTAATCCACTTGCTCATATTAAGTAATGTATGATGAGGATTTGTTTTCTTCTAATATTAGACCTCTTAATAAAAAAAAAAGGTTGTATATTTGTCTTGGAAATGTTGCCAAAAAGGCTATGTTAAGTTAAACGTTGATGGTTGTTTAAGCCAAGGAAAAATGGATGTGGTAGTAATGTTGGTAAACCTAAGGTTGGTACTTGACTTCAATGAGAACAAAACAAAAAAGAGTATAATTAAACATGTTGATTTTGATAAGAACAGAACAAAAATTGTATAGTTAAACATGTTATTATTTGCTTATATTGAGTTAATTAAAAAACAATCTCTATATTGCAAAACAATTATCAATATCAATTAACTCCTTGAAGCATTTAGATTTGAAAGATGTGATAATCCTTATGAATGATGAACTCTATAGTTGTATTGTACATGTTGTGTTTGAAAGTTAGAAATAAATAAAAGTGGCTTATCGGCTTGACAATTTTAGTAGCTTACCAACTTAACGATGAAGTGCCTTAGATTGAAAGATGGATTGCTTTCTGCTCTCTAAGCTAGCATAACGGTAGGCTTACCAATGTTCATGTTGGTAGTTGATTAACTTACGGGCATGATGATAAAAATGTGATACCATTATGATGGTAAGCCAATTTCAACTAGTCGTTGGGGTATTTAATGTATAGTAACGGGACGATTTTAAAGAGTTGGTATAAATGCTCAACAATCTAACTAAGGACAATAGAAAGTTGATCATTTACTATAATATTCCAACGTTCTTTTGTATTCTCATTATCTATTATTCTCATAGTCTCTTGTACCCTAATTTGTAAATGTTTAGAGAGATTTAAAGTATAATACTTGTGAGCTATTAGTTGCAAAGTATTGAAAGTAAAAAGCACTATACCAATAATCCGTGAGATTGAGTTTTGTGTTGTGAGTTGAGATTGTGATTTGTGTTGAGATTTATGAGTGTAAAACTTATGTAATCGAATTTGTGTATGTGTAACTGTTGGAGCTTGGATTAAGAAATTAAAAAAGTGGTGTAAAGTCCTCCATTAGAGGCATTGTATGTCTATGGAGAGTAGGGGGCTATTTTAACTCCACGTTAAATTCAGGCTTGATCTTCTCTATCTCTATCTTTTTTTAATTTTTACACTTCTTATTATTTCATCATTATCTTGATTACTCTCATTATTGCATTTAGTGCTTAATTTCAAAAGGAGATTGATTTGTCCTTAAAACTCAAATTACCCTTCCTCTTAAGTTTTAGCCTAGTATTTCAATTGGTATCGAAGCTAGTCTTTAAATTTATGCTTAACCACATTTAGAGTAAAGATCATAGCATTGAACACACTAGGCTTCATGGAAAGGTAAGCTATAAATAGACCACTACTCTTAATTAGGAATAATTATCCTTATGGGAAATGTATGATGACTATATTCTTAAAAGTAAAAAATAGATTGTTGTGACAAGTAGTTGATAAAAGACCATTTAAGATAGAAGCTAAGGAAGAAAAGAATTATACAAAAAATGATTGGAAATTGTTTGATTTAAATAAAATAGCTATGGATATCTTGCATTGTGTCATCAATGAAAATGACTTTAATAGAGTTTGTACATATAAGAGTGCTAAGGAAATTTGGGAAGAGTTAAAAAGCACATGTGAAGGAACTAGTCGTGTAAGGGACACAAAAATAAGCATACTTTGTAGCCAATTTGAAATTTTTAAGATGGATCCTAATGAAATAATCAATAAGATGCATAATAGGTTCATTAACATAATTAATCCTTTAAATATTCTAGGTAAATCCTTTGCTAATCTTGAGATCAATTCCAAAATCTTAAGGTCTTTACCAAAAGATTGGGAAGCCAAGAGGATTGCAATTGAGGAAACTCATGATGTTAACACAATTTTAAAGGAGTAACTTCTTGAAACTCTTAAGACTCACGAAATGGTTAAGAGGCAAGGAGAAGAATCCAAGAAGAAAACAATTACTTTAAAAGCAACCGAGGAAAGCTATAATAGTGATGAAAGTGAGACAATGATGATGTGACTATGATCACAAGAAATTTATGAAGTTCAATAGGAAATTGGTGAAGGACGATGGTGGAAACACATCTCTGTCTAGAAGGGAGAAGAAGAAAGTAATCAAGTGTTACAATTGCTAAAAATCAAGTCATATTTAACAATATTGCTCGAATCTTAAGAAAACTAAGCAAAGAACAAAGAAAAAGACTATGATGGCAACTTAGAGTGTTGGTGACTCAAGTGACTCAGATGGGAAAATGTGCTTCATGACCATGGACAATGAGGTATGTTCTACTTCTAGTAACTCCTCATTTGATGAGCTTAAAAATATGTATGATGAGTTACTTAAAAAATGTATTAAGGTTCAAAAAATGAATAAGATGATGAAACAAATGATGAATGAAATAAGGAGTGAGTTGATGTGTTTAAAAATGAATACAATAAGGTAAATGATGTCAAAGAAAGTTTAGAGGAGGACAATGAGTACTTGATATTAGAAGTTGATAAATCAAATAGAAATAATGAAGAATTAAGTCTTAAGAATGAAGAGTTGGCTAAGGAAAATGATAAACTAAAAGACAAGTGTAATTCTCTTGAAATGAAAGTTGAAAGTATGAAAAATGAGGATAATTGGTTGATAGGCTAAGAGATCTTCAAATTGAAAATGCAATCTTAAAGTATAGTCTAGATGATTTAAAACAAACTATAGCCAAATTCGTGAATGGAGAGAGAAATTTGGAAAAACTCTTTGGCCAACAAAGGTAAGGATTGGACAAAATCAGAATTGGCTATAATAAGGAAAATATTTATAAGTATAAGAGTTACTTTGTAAAAGCAACAACCAAGACTTATAACTATTGTGATTGGTATAGTCATATTACACATATATGTATATAAGTCGCAATAACAATTTGAATCATAAAGGTAAGGGTTTGGGTTTCAAAAGGGTAAGGATATATCATTGCTACTAACCATAAAAGACCCAAACTCATATGTGTACCAAAAAAAACAATTATATGTTTTCGTAGGAACTTCAAATGGGAGAAACTCAACAAATTCAAATAGATAATGCTCAAAGAAAATTCCAAATGCCTCCAACATGATATTTGATTCAAGAAACTCATTCAAGTAGTCTCTATACAATAACTAAGATATTTTGTGTGCACTTGAAGTTGTCTATATTTACTTAAGCTTCCTTACGTACATGTTTAACTTCTCTTCTTTTCAATGTCAACTATAAGCTCCTTCATGTTTAAATGTGCCAACATTTCATACTTGAATGGCTAACTTGATTTAATTATGAAACTATGCATAGTTGACCTCTCCTCAACCACATTTGAGCTCTTATAAGAATTTAGGAACTCAACTAGCGTTTTTGCAATTAATTACTTCCCAAACCATTTTTAAATTCTCATTATATCATAATATGCATTTAAAACTAGCTTGAAAGGTTAAATTGTAAATATTATGCATTTTGTGCATATTTGAAGTCACTCATGTATATTTGGAATCATATGCACACAGTTTTGCTATGCCGTACCGAAAACTAGTTCACGCATCTTCAACTCTATCTATAGATTGTGGTTGAGTGATTGATTTAACTTATTTTTTATATTGAGTAAATTTGACTCTTGTAGACCTAAATTAGGCTCTTATTATTATTTGGGAAGTTATATGGTCATTTTGTCTATTTACATGCTATATCTCTTAATTATGCTTCTCGTGTGTCTATGCACACTATTGAAACTTGTTTAAAGTGTCAAAATATCATGAACTTGATTTAATGTGCATGTTTGTCATTAAGCCCAACTTATGTTCAATAATTGATTACGATGATATCAAATGATGATTTTAGGACTTTTTTATCCTTGTTGTGATTTTTTTTTGTTCTAACATTCTTAAATATGATGTTGAAACTTGCTTAAAGTATTGACTTACTATAACTAAGCTTAATTGATCAAAATTGGTCATACATGCATTTGCTTTTGAACTTCAAGCAACTAATAACTTAATTTTATTAAATCTTGCTAATCTTATTGAGGTACAAGTTCTTTACAATTAATCGGACTTAAGAAATATGTTCATATAGATTTTGTGCATAAAACATAGCGTTTAACATGTTTTGGGCACACTTGAAGTTATTTATGCTTATCTAAGTTTATACATGCACAAATTTATCATGCATTACTTTCCATGATCAAAACTAGGCTCTGCATGTTTATTTTCATCCATAAAACATGTTTGAGTGATCAATCTAGCTTAATCTCAATTTTGTGTAAATTTGACTTTTCTAGACCCTTATTAGGAACTAAGTACTATTAAGATATCTCATGCATATTTGTGCTTATATAGATGTTGCTTAGTCTGATCATGCATCTTTTATGCTTCTTGGTATCTTTCAAACGTATTTAAAGCACAAACTTGTCTTGAACTTGAGGAAGAATTCATACTTGCTCTCTAACTATATTTATGCTTAACATTTGATCATAAGGAACTCAAATGGTGATTTTACAATTTGTAGATCTTGGAAGCTATAATTTGTTCCTACCATGTTTAAACATGTAGTTGAAATTTACTTGAAGTGTTAGTATGCAAAAACTCAATATTTATGTACATAATTTGCTCATACATGCACACTTATACTTTATCATGAACTTTATGGCTCTAAGGACTTGATTTGATTAAATCTTATCTATCGAGCAAGAATTTAAGTTTTTCAAGCTTTAACTAACTAAATTAAACTTATTTGAAGTGTTAGATAGCTTAGTACATCAATCAAAATAGAATTAAGTTTGCAATTTGGCAAAAATAATAGATATCTCTTAATTTTCTACAAAATTACAGAACATCGTTTAAATGGTTATAAGCCCTTTATAATAAAGTTACATTGCTTCTATTTGCTAAAACCGTTGTGACAATATCCTTAAGAACGATCATGATAATAGCCAAATCTTTACACCTTTTTTCAAAACCCTAATTCTTTGTCTTTCTCTCTCTCTCTCTTCATTCCTCTCTCTCAAACCCTCAATCTCCACATCAAAAAACACCTAAATCTCAATTTTTCTACCTAAAATCACCAATCTTCTCTCCCTCTTTACTTCCCCAACAAGCTTTGTCTCTTTACATCTTACCTCCACTTTCTCCTTTGCCATCGCACCATAATACTTCCTTGGCCGTCACAATGCCATCACCACTCATCTCGCCATTTCACTAACTTCTTATATACTTTACACACTCACATCCTCTTCCTCTTCCACTCCTTTCACTCATCTTACTTTCCAAACCTAACTCACTAAGTACTTGCCAAAATGCTTTCATGAACTATGGGTGGTTTGGCACCTCCAACAAGTACTTATTCTACTTGTCCTCATCTACCTCTAGCTAATGAGAATGTTCCTTTAGTTGTATAAATTGCCAACTTCCACTCTATTTTGCATAGGATTTTCATTATGTTTATTTTAAGTTATGAACTTAGCCCTTAGCCCTTAGCCACTACTATTGTTACTTTCTATTGTCTTGGCTTTTGTTGCTTATATAGTGATCTTTTTTCTTTTCAGATGCTAAGACATCTATCCTAATGGCTTATGTGTTACTTATGTTGCGTGTCTATGTTGTTTATTACTTATGGTTTATGTATCTCACGGAGTTACTACATTTCTCATGGTTAGCTTATGTTTTTGAACATTTTGTGTAGTATTTGGCATAGTTTTTAGCTTCTTTGATTTCACTTTTGCAAAGGGCATATCCTAAAACTTAAGCCAAGACTATGCCAAAATTTTGACTTAGCCAATTCTTTCTCTTTACCGCCTGGATATACTCATCTTTTTTATGAGGCCAAAGGGGGAAAAGAATTTAAGTCACTTAGAGAGTCATAAATTTGATAAAAATTTTGATGAGCTTGATAATATTCGAACATAAACATAGTTTGATAATATTTCTAACTCTAAGTTCTATATAGGAAATGAAGTTTGATTCCTTAACAATCTATTACTCTTAATATCAAGTATTCCATTGTTGTCATATGTTTGCAAACCTTTTGAAACCAAATACTTTATTTAGGATGAGTACTGGATTAAGGGAGAGTATTTAAAGTGTAAGGGTTTTGTCTTCATTAAAAAGGGGGAGATTGTTGAATCTAAGGTTCATTACTTGATTTTAATGAGAACAAAACAAAAAAGTATATAATTAAACATATTGATTTTGATGAGAACAAAATAAAAAGTGTATAATTAAACATGTTATTATTTACTTATATTGAGTTGATCGAAAAACAATCGCTTTATTGAAAAACAATTATAAATATCAATTAACTCCTTGAAATATTTAGATTTGAAAGATGTGATAATCCTTACGAATGATGAACTCTACAGTTGTGTTGTATATGTTGTATTTGAAAATTGGAAACAAGTAAAAGTAGCTTACTAACTTAACAAATCTAGTAGCTTACCAGCTTGATGGTGGAGTGCCTTAGATTGAAAGATGGAATGCTTTTGTTTTCCAAGTCGACATGTTAATGGACTTGTCAGTATTCGTGCTAGTAGTTGATTGACTTACCAGCATGAAAATAAGAATGTGATACTGTCATGACGGTAAGCCTAATTGAACAAGTCATTAAGGCATTTGATGCACAATAGAGGGAAGATTTTAAAGAATTAGTATGAATGCTCAACAACTTAACTAAGGACAATAGAGAGTTGATCTTTTACTACAATATTCTAATGTTCTTTTATACTCTTATTGTTTATTATTCTCATTGCCTCTTGTACACTAATTTGCTAATATTTAGAGAGATTTAAAGTATACTACTTGTGAGCTATTAATTGCAAAGTATCGAGAGTTAAAAATACAACACCAATAATCTTTAAAAATGAGTTTTGTGTTGTAAGTTGATGTTATGATTTGTGTTAAGAGTTGTGAGTGTAAAACTTGTGTAATCAAGTTTGTGTATGTGTCACTGTTGGAGCTTGGATTGAGAAATTAATAAAGTAGTGTAAAGTCCTTAATTAGAGGTATTATGTGTTTATAGAGAGTAGGGGCGGTTCAAACTCCACATTAAATCTAGCCTTGATCTTCTTTATCGCTCTTCTCGTTTAATTGATACACTTACTATTGTTTTATCATTATCTTAATTATTCTCCTTGTTGCATTTATTGTGTAATTTCGAAAGAAGATCAATTTGTCCCTATTTCAATTCTTAAGGAATGTAATGGTAATAATATGACATAATGCTTTGGATCTCCTTCAAATTATGCTTTAATTAACTCTATTAAACTAACAGTTTTGGTTAAGGGGCTTAAATATTGCAAGCTATTCAATTTCAATGAAGTTCTAATTGAAACTAATTCTAAGGTAGTATATAGATGGCTATCAACGAACATCATCAAATGGGATATTTAGAATAACATCTTCTTGGTAAAGACTTTAATGATAGAGAGATTGAGGGCCAAGTTAGCCATGTTTGGGAGGATTTCTATACATGAAGTCACCAATGGCCTTTGGATGGTCATTAGTGACTTCAATGCAATTCTATCTCCACATGAAATGAAAGGTGAAAAAAAATTAGTTTAGATCTATATAGGATTTTTAGGAAATGTTAACTTCATGTCATCTATTTGATGCGATGTTTTCAAAAAATACATTTACATGGTCAAAGAATGAAACACATGTTAGGCTAAATAGTGCACTAATCAATGCCCAGTAGGTTTCCAAGTTGATTCAACATCCATATATCATTTGAATAAAACATGTTTTAATCACCTTCCTTTATTGGTTGAGATTCTCGAAAAAAATAGTATTCATTTTTCAAAATTTAGACTAAACACCTTCTTTCCTTGATGTTGTTGAATCATCTTAGAAGGAAGATTGTAATCAACTAAAATTAAAAAGGTTAAAAAATATATTTTTTGAAATTGGAATAAAGAGTGCATGGCAGCATTCATAAAAATGTAAAAGATGTTGAAATTAAAGTTAATGAATCGAAAAACAAATACGTAATGGATAATAACAAAGAGACTTATATTGAACTGCAAAAAGCTAATATGGATCTTTCAAAAGTAATTGATTAAAAAGAAATTTTTTAAAAACAAATGCCTAAAGCAAAGTGGCTTAAAGATTGGGATAAAAATAGTAAATACTTTCATGCAATTTTTAAGGACATAAGGGTAAGGAATGATATCCTTTATACTAAAGATAAACATGGTGTTTGGGTTGAGGGCGATATATTTGATTCCTCTATATCTAATTTCTTTTAAGCTCTCTTAGCTAAAAAGATCATGGTGTTGAACAATTCCAATGTCCCCAATGGTTATCCAAAGTTGTTCATGACGAAGATAATAAGATGTTGATTGCTAAGCTATCCTTTAAGGAAGTTGTGCAGGTGACCTGTAAACTATAATTCGATTCTAAATCTAGTCTAGATGGATTTGGATGTTCAAACATTGTTGGAAGATTATTGGCAATTATTCTAATGATGCAATCGCTAATTTCTTTGAAGAATATCCTCTCCCTAGATTTTATATAGGTGCGACTATTGTTTTGATCCCTAAGAATTCTTGCCACCACTCTTTGAAGGACTTTGAACTTATTGATCTTTGTAGTACAACATCTATTTTATTTCTTTTTTTTTTTTTTGAAAATTCTTTTTAGTAAGCTTAGTGGAGTCACTCCTAAGATTATTGCCTTGAATCAACATTGTTATATGATCTAGATCACAAAGTAAAAGATGGTAATATTGTTATAAATCTTGATATGGAAAAAGCTTATGATAGGCTGGATTAGCTGTTTCTTTTCTCTATACTAGATAATTTAGGCTTTCACTAGAAATTTACTTATACGGTTACAAGGATTATATGTAATAACTGGTTTACTATTCTTGTAAATGATAATAATACAAGATTCTTTACTTTTGCTCAAGGCTTATACCAAAGGGACACCTTTCCTCCCTCTCTTTTCATCCTTGCCTTAAATTATTTGTCTTAGAGTCTCAGTAACATTGTTAAAAGATATTCATCTATTAGGTATAGGACTCATTCCCCCCAATTAGATCTCTCATTTAGGCTTTGCAAATGGTTGTATCCTATATATTAATGGCTCGAAATCCTTGGTTTCTTAAGTGTTGGACTTTTTACATCATTATGAATGGGTTTCAAGGCAAAAGATTAACAAATATTAAAGCTCATTTATCTTACAAAAAAAAAACATTAAAATCATCTATTAAACATATTGTCGAGCCAAAAATTCTATTTCCCTTTTTCCTAGTCTGACTTATATTAAATCCATCCCATTTAATATAAATCTCTAGGGTAAACTGGGAAAAAGTTTGAATTTCAAAAATATTTTTAAAACACAGAATCGCCACTTGATTGAGTCAAAAAAAGAGTGAAATTAAAGCCATGAGTGGATGGACCTTAATTGCAACTACTGGTCCACTGGTTTTTCTGAAAATAAGGTTTTAGAAAAAAAGAAACTAAATGTCAATGGATTCGGTAGCTAACTTATTAAAACCATTGTAGTTACATAAAAGAAGTTCGAAAAATAAAGAATTGGGCCTTTAATCTTTCATGGGCTTTTTTTAGAGTAAAAAGGGGTTTATTATTACGTTTTTTACGTTTTTTGAGGCTACTCAAAATGCCTATGTAACTGCTACCTAAGGTCGAGCTTACATAGTTCTAAGGTATTTTTATAAAAACTTTAGTAGACTAGTCAGTTTTATCTACAAATATTTCACTTTAAGTTATTAGATGTTAATTAATTTGTAAAAGAAACTTTTTTGTCCAACTTTAAAAAAATCTTACGAATTCCTTACTTTGAAAATAGTCTGATTAGAATTTTTATTTATGAAAATCATTTTTCTAAGTGTAAGAAAACTTTTTCATAAAGAAAAGGCATCTTTTCATTTTGAAAACATTTCCTTAATAATAAACAATATACTCATAACATAAAATACAACATAAAAACACTAGCATCATATGTTACAAGTATATTTAATATTAACCATCACATAAAATCACATATACATACAAGCATGGATTATCAATATACACATTTATATATCATGTACATATTTCATTTTATCACAAATATGATTTATATGTCACAAAGCATATCATTACACATTATATCACAACATTTATTACATGTATAACCATGTTATTTAATTAATTTACAAGTTAGAATTAATTTACAAACTAAAAACTATATTACACTAATTGTCACAAAGTTCATGAATATATTAGTTATATACATGTGATTACATCTATAATTACATATCATATATTGCGTAATTATTTAATCTAATATATTACATGTCATAAGTGTTGAACCAAGAGTTCATTGTTTGATTTTGATGTAAACAAAACCAAAATGAATGTTAATTGATAAATAATGTATTAATGATGAGCTAATTGGAATTAAGCCTTAACTTGCAAAATATCTCAAGTTCAATTAACTCTTCATATAGTCTAATATATTGGGTCAAAATTATGCTATCATATTTGTATAAGAAAACTTGTTTGAAGTTATATTACATCTTTGAATCAAGAGAATAGGTGAAGTTGAAGTATCTTATGTGAAGATATTGTGAAGACATTGTGCTACAAATTATGGAACAAAGTTGTAGCATTTGGACACCATGGGATCTAGTATCCGAACACCATATGGTATTTCACAAACCTTAAGATGATCATCTGAACACTTGTTGAAATGGAGTCCAGATGCCATCATCAGAAAGTAGCCATTGGAGTTCATTAAATGCAACATAATGGAAAGAACTTTGCCAAGGCTAATTATACTTCAACTACCCATTAAATACAAAAAAAAAAATAATAGATATTCTACTGTAATTTATCAACATTTTCTTACATTATTATACTCTTGTCATTGCTCCTTATCTTGCTATTCATTAGAGAGAGAAAATTGAGAGTGTAGTGCTAGAATTTATTTACTTGCAAATATACCTATAAAAGCACTACACTAGAAAGATAGAAATTGTGCGAAAAATGTAATCGAGTTGTTGTCGTGTGATTGTAAAGTGGTGTAAGCTCTTGATTAAGTATTGTAGCATTATGATCAATAAAAATTGTGTAAAGTCCTCAGTTATAGGCATTGGTGTCCGTAGAGAGAAGAGAGCGATTCAAACTCTACATTATATCGTGCCTGATCCTCTCTTACCCTATCTCTTTTATTTCTGCATTATTATCATTGCTTGATCATTTAATTTGCTTACTATTGTTGCATTTATTATAAATATTTAAAGAAAATCAAAATTTGTTATTAAAACTCAATTCACCCCTCTCTTGAGTATTAGCCAACTATTTTTCAATTGAAATTAGACTTAGTCTCTAACTATTTTGCTTAATCACATATTAGAGTAAAGATCATAGCTTCTAATGCACTAGATTTCTAGAAGGACAAGCTATTAATAAGCCTTATCTTCTAACCGGAAGTAATTATCCATATTAGAAATGTAAGATGACTATTTTTCTCAAAGCTCAAAATAGATTACTATGGCAAATAGTTGATAAAGGGCCTTTTAAAATTGAAGGCAAAGAAGAAAGAAGTTATATTGATGATGATTGGAAATTGCTTGATTTGAATGATATTGCTATGAATATTCTCCATTGTACTATAAATAAAAATGATTTTAATGGAGATTGTACATGTAAAAGTGATAAAGAAATATGAGATGAATTAAGAAATACATATGAAAGCACAAGTAGAATAAGAGACACCAAGATTAACTTATCATGGGGTTAATTTGAAAATTTCAAAATGGATCCAAAAGAGACTATTGATAAAATACACAATAGGTTCATCTAGATCATTAATCCATCGAGTGTTCTTGGCAAATCATTTACTAATCTTGAGATTAACTCTAAAACCCTTATGTCTCTACTTAAGGATTGAGAGGCCAAAAGAATTGCCATTGAGGAAGCCCATAACCTTAACTCAATGCCTAAGAAGCAACTTCTCAGAATCCTCAAAACGCATGAAATGGTGAAGAAACAAGGAGAGAATTCCAAGAAGAAAACAATCGCTCTAAAACCAACCTAGGAAAACACTAATGAGAAGTAAAGTGGAGACGATGATGAGATTACCATGATAGTGAGAAAGTTCAAAAAATTCGTGAAATTTAACAAGAAGTTAAAGGAGAAAGAGAGCAATAGAAACATCTCAAACTTCAAGAAGGAAAGGAGAGAAGTGATTAAATGATATAATTGTCAAAAATCAAGGCGCATCCAACAATGTTGCCTATTGCTTAAGAAGGCTGATAAGGAGTCTAGGAAGAAAGCAATGGTAGCCACTTAGAGTGACGATAATTCAAGTGACTCCAATGATGAGACTTACTTCATGCCTATTAATGATGAGGTGTGGTCCACTTCACAAAACTCCTTCTTTAATGAACTTAAGGATATATACAATGAGCTACTTAAAGAATTTATCAAGGCACAAAAGAAAAACAAAGTCATAAAGCAAATGATGAATGAAATAGGAGATGAGTTTGATATCATTAAGAGTGAATATAAAAAACTCTTAGATGCAATGAAAGGACTAGAAGAAGATAATGAATACTTGAGAACGGAAGTAAACAAATTGAATGAAAAAAACGAAGAATTAAGCACTAAAAATGATGAATAAGTTGAAGAGAATAGCAAGTTGAAGGAAATAAATTGCTCACATGAAAAGAAAGTTGAAAGCTTAGTGTCAAGCTTGATTTTTTCCTAATTTTTATTATATTTTCCTTAAACTGATCAATATTTAATATTGATCATCGATTAAGAGTTAAGGAAAATTGGGTTTTTAAATGTGTATTGAAAAAAGTACTTGAAGTTGCCACTTGACCGAAGTTAGGAAAGAAGAAGGTTAAGTTAAATCGATTGGGTAGACCAATTTAACCTAACTACCAATCCACTTGAAAAACTAATTTTTAGAAAAAGAGTCGAAAACCAAAGATTTCAGGTCTAAGGGATAATTTTTTAAACCCTTAACAAATACCACTTTTTAACTTTCCAATTTTAATTTAACTTTTCAATTTACCCTTATTTACAAACCATTCACATGCAACTAAATTAATTAAATTAAACAAAAAAAAATTTCATATTTTAAGTTACCTTGTATTTGCGTACAAGTACCTATATGCCCTCTATTTAGAATTAGATGTACATAGTTTTTTTTCCAAAAAATTTGAGCAAGTTTATTTCTTTTAACCTTTGAAAATGGTCGGCTTTAAGTTTTTTAACCATTTTATTTTATTTAAGAAAAACACCTAAGAGAAAAGGGTCTTAATTAGGGTTTTATTTTTGGAAATTTCTAAAATATCATAATTTTGAAAATGATTAATTTATTTTTATTTACTTGAAAAGTAAATTTTTCTAAGTTATAAAACACTTTTTATTTTTTGACATTATTTTCTTTATTTTATTTTATCTATTTTTACTTATGCATTAACCGAAAATATAAATAAAACTAAACTAACCTTTTTTTTTTCTTTTTCTCTTCTTTTTCTTTCTTCTTCTTTTTTTTTTTTTACATTTACAATTGCATCTCAATTAAAATAAGGAATAATAATAAAAAAAAAATACAAAGCAATTGAAAATCAAGCTAGGGGTAAACTAAAAGAGCACACAGGTCAGATCTAGGTCTTTGGGTCGGTTTGGTTGGATCCGAGTAAGGTTGGTCTGTAGATCAAATTCTAAACTTGAAGAAGAAGACTAGCAGCTTCGATGACAATCTATAGCAACTTCAAGTGATTATTTCAATTAGGTAAGGCCACTTTTATTTGTTTTTTATTGGGTTTAGTAGGTTTAAGAGTGGTGCTATAGGCTACAGTGGTGGTTTAGTAGTTCTTTGAACTTGGTCATCGATGATAGGTGCTCCGGTGGTGCGGTTAGGCCAACTTCAACGCAAGAAATGAATGTAGTTAAGGGTTTTGAGAGTTACTATTGCTTATAATATAATTGGCTCATTTTGACAACCACCAAAAGTGCTGGTTTTTTAGAGAGAGAATGGGGCACTACTTAGAGAGATAAGGTGACATTAAAGCTCAAATGGGAGTTATTCCGCTATTTCCTTATGCTCCAATGGCCTCCTAATGTCCCTATTTATAGTCTCACAACATGAAACAAACATGGGAACTTTTGACTCATATTGAATTTGAAAATTTTTAATAAATGGGTATTGACTAAAAAAGCTCAAATTTAACACTATTTATTGTAAAAAATAGTCAAAATGTGATCCTTATATAATTTGATTCCTTACTTTAGCCATTAGAAACTTCGGTTCTTAATGTCAGTGCTTAAATCATGGAAATTCATCTAGGCAAAGAATCCACGTTTTCATGTTGTTTCCAATCTTTTTATCTAATTTAATTAGGGAAATGGATGAATTTGGATGCAAAATTGTTAAGGTTCGGAACTAAGCTAAGCTTATTATACAATTCCACCATTAATTTAAGTGGAATCATGTGGTAACCACATGAAAGGTTAGCTTAAACACGAGTCACCAAGCTTGTTTCTCGCCTGAAGATCCAAAGGAAATGGTAAGAAAAGATGAGAAACAAATAGAAAAACAATGCCTAAGCACATGCTGGGCACATGGGGATGCGTTCAAGCTGGTGCATGCATTGCATACACCTAAGCAAAATTAAAATGCAGGCACTTGTACGCCTATTATGGATTTTAATCAAAGGGCTTTCGACCTTGGACTTTATTTCATAAACCAAGTTTAATCCTAGTCTGATCCCCCTTCCACTCCCTTTTTTTCTTTTTTTTTTTTCTTTTAATTAAAATAATAAAAATAACTATAAAGATAAAAACAAAATGAAAATAACTAAAGCATAAATCCTAGTTTCCCTTATCTATTTTTCTAAATTCCTTTGTTTTGTTTATTTTTTTTTTTTTACTTTTCTTTTAAATTTTCTACTTTTTGTATATTTTTTTAAATTTTCTATTTATCATTTTTTTATATTTTCTAGATTTTCTATTTTTCTAAATTTTCAATTTTTTTGTGCTTTTTTTAAATTAGAACCCTTTTGTCCTATTCTAAAAAATAAAAGGGACCAAAATAAGGTGTCTATAACTACCCCTCTTTATGGTGAAGTTTAAATAAAATTTACCACAAAGAAAAAAGGCAACACCCTTTTTGGCCTTATGAATGAAACTGCCTTAAGTAGTGCTATAAAAAGTTGGTTATCCTAAGTATGATCCACTAGGGATTTAATGATTGGTGAAAAATGAAAGAAGAGGAAGGCGCTCTAAGAGCTTGTTGAAACACAAAGTAAGTATAGTGCCCTATGAGTTGACTATAACCATAGAGAAGGTTTTAAAGGAAGGGAAGCACTTTTAAAGTCAACAAGATCATACTTCAACTAAAGGGTAACGCCCTAAGAGCTGGCAAGGGAAATCAATTTGAAACCTAGTCATGCTCATTTGAGCTCCTTAACCTAAGCGTGAGCATCTTTAGGAGACTACTAACCTTAAATGGGAATTGATTTGATAAAACTTGGTCATGTTCTTCTAAGCTCATTAACCTGGGTAAGAGCATCTCTTAGGAACTAGCAATCCTAAATGAGAATCAATTTGAGAAAACCTAGCCATGCTCTTCTAAGCTCACTAACCTAAGCGAGAGCATCTCTAAAGGATCTAACAACCCTAGATGGGAATTGATTTGATAAAACCTGGTCGTAATCTTCTAAGCTCACTAATCTAAGCAAGAGTGTCTTTGGGGGACTAGTAATCCTAAATGGGAATCAATTTGAGAAAACTTGGCCATACTCTTCTAAGCTCACTAACCTAGGTAGGAGCATCTTCAGGGGACTAGCAACCCTAAATGGGAATCAATTGGATAAAACCTCATCGTGCTCTTCTAAGCTCACTAACCTAAGTAGGAGTATCTCTAGGAGACTAGCAACCCTAAATGGGAATTGATATGAGAAAACCCGATTGTGCTCTTCTAAGCTCATTAGCCAAAGTAGGAGCATCTCCAGGGGATCTAGCAACCCTAGATGGGAATCGATTTAATAAAACCCGGTCATGCTCTTCTAGGCTCACTAACCTAGTCAAGAGCATTTCTAAGTAACTAGTAACCCTAGATGGGAATCCATTTGATAAAACCTAGTTATGCTCTTCTAAGCTCCCTAACTTAGGTAAGAGCATTTCCAGGGGACTAGTAATCCTAAAGTTAGAATCCATTGAGAAAGGCGACCTACGGGCTTGCTAAAAGAAATTGGTAAAGGGAAGCGTCCTATGGGTTGCTAATCTTAAGAGAAAATGAAAAATCGGGATAGTGCTCTATAAGCTAAATGGAACCCTAAAAAGAATGGATCAAAGACAAGATAGCACTTTAAGAGCTAGTTAGAATTATAAAAATGAATGAAAGAGGGGGCAGTACTCTAAGAGCTGACTAAAACCTTAAAAATGAAAAAAAGAGGGGATATTCTCTAAGAGTTAGTTAGAATCATATAAATGAATGAAAGAGGGGACAATGCTTTAAGACCTGGTTAGAACCTTAAACTAGAACCTTAAAAATGAAAGAAAGAGGGGATAGTACTCTAAAGGCTAATTAGAATCATAAAAATGAATGAAAGAGGAGACAGCGCTCTAAGAGCTGACTAGAATCCTAAAAATAAAGAAAGAGGGGACAACACTTTAAGAGATGGTTAGTATCCTAAAAATGGATTTGAAGATGGGATAGCACTCTAAGAGTTGGCTAATACCCTAATAATGAAAAGAAGAGGGGACAACGCTCTAAGAGATGGGTAGAACCCTAAAAATAGAACAAGAGATTGAAGAAGCAAAACAAAGGATATAATAGTTTGAAGAACTTCTTGACTTGAAAAATATTTACAAATAAAGAATTTGGTGAAAATCATTTAATGATAGAACAGGCATTAGAGATTAAGCCCCTTCATGGCTTAGATTAATGTGATCAGCTTAAAAGGTAAGACCGCATTAAAAAGGAAACAGATGACTTGAACTGAAAGTTTCACTACTCGAGCTAATAAGGATTTAAAAACAGGCTAAAAAAAAAAAAAACACTCATGACAAGCCTTTACTTTGTCTCCCTCTTTCTTTTTTCTTTTCTTTTTTTAATTTTCCCCTTTCTTTCCTTTTCTTTTTTTTTTTAAAGTTTGCTAATGGGTATAAATTCTTATTAAGGAGCAAATGTTATAATCATCTGCTTTCTTAACAACTATGCAAAGCATCTCCTAACCATGATGCTAAGCTTCCTTATGGGGCCTTATGATTTTAAATATTCCTTTTCCTAAGAAGAAAGGTAACTCATGATTAGTTTAGTCGAAGAGGATTTCCTTGCAAAGTCTCAATCCATATTATAATCTTGACTACAGTCCCTAAATTATAATACATTTTGTAGGTGATACACCACAATCAATCTGTTCTGTCTTTTTTGGTTCAACATTATAAATTTAGGCTTTTGGTCAAAAGATTTCAAAAAGGACAAATAAGAAGGACTATTTTGAAAAAAAAATATTTTTATTCAACCCCAACCATACAAGTAAAGAACCTTTAGGAAAAATTAGAAGTATGTTTACCCCAATTTCAAAAATATTTTTCATTAAAGATAAATTATTCTTTAAAATTAGAAGAGCTTTTATTGAGTAAGGGTAATATTGTGGGTGGAAAGGCCTTATGTTTGTGATGGGTAAAGGGAGGTTTATGTCTTATGATTTAGGATGGATATGTAAAGCTTCTGTTATTAGGTTGGGTACGAGATTCAGAATGGGCATGAGGGCTTTGTGTTTCTTGGGAATGTCTGGGCTTTAATTATGAGCTTGACATTTTCTAGGCTTTCTTTAGTTGGGGCTTTTCTTTTTACATACAAGCACAATTTTCAAGCCTTTTTATCTTTTTTTTTTTTTTTGTTATCTTCTTCTTCTTCTTTCTTTCTATTTTCTTACTACCCCATTCTTTCCTTATTTATTACCTTGCCCTATTATTTCTTACTCTTCTCTTTTCCTTTGGCCCAAAAAGTGATTATCTCCATTATCAAGTTTTTGTCTTTTAGAGATTCAAAGCCCTAAATCTATGGTTTCCGAGCATATGGGCTTAGATGAGGTAAAGAATTAGCTCTTCTTTATTTCAAAGAATGATAACTTATCATAAATAAAAGTTGTTTTTTAATCAATGTTACTGAAGCAAGCATAAATCAATTTTTATCTTTTTCTCCTAATAAATGACCCTAACCTTCGAACTACCCCATCGTAAGGTGATTCTTGATGGGGTTTTTTGAAAATTCTCTAAATAGGTCCAATGGGGTTAATAAGAGATAATCATGTTTGGGATTTGAAAAATGAATTCCTAATTTCATTTTAATTTGCATATCAAATTCAAAATTGACCTTCTTTAAGGAATGAGCCCAAAATATCCTTACCATTAGGTCACTCAACTCTCAAAGTATTTAAGGGTTAGTGTGTGGGATGAAGTTCACCCCTTCTCATTCTAAACTTTTTAAAAATGAGCTACCAATTCCTTTAAGGCAGAGTCTATTATTTATTTAGCCTAGGGTAAAGATTAACTTTGCCCCTAAGTTTCTTAACATATGCCCCAATATGAAACTTCTCATTTGATCTGAATTCGAAACTAAGGTTGCATTTGATTTCATATGGGACTTGGTTTAAAGGACCAACGATTTTAGCTCTTGAAGGGCTAGGGTTTATGTTTGGTTCAACTACATTGATGGGACATAGGCTTTGGGGTTGCCTGCCTAAATGAGCTGAGGGTTTGTATAATGGGCCATAGGTTATTTTTTAGGTAGGCTGCATGAATAGGCCAAGGGTTAATGTTTAGATTAAATGGGCCAAGGGGGTTAATGTTTAGGTTAGCTTTCCTTAATGGGCTTAAATGGCTTCATTTGGATCGAATGCATTCAGGCTAGCCATCTAAGTGGGTCAAAGGGCTTGTGTTACCTATAAGAGTTTATAACTGTTAGCAACTTTTCTTTTCATTTTTTCGTTATTTTTTGTCATTTTTTTTTTGTGAGAGAAAAAAATAAAGTTTTATTTTATAGAAACTGAAAAATCCAGTTAAAAATAAAGATTACAATTGTTGAGGTTCTATTCACAAGTTTATGAGATTTATTTACATTTCCTTGAGGGAAAGAGAATGAATGGTTAAGTGAGTTCTATTAAAGGACTATTTACATGGAAGGGAATGATAAAGAATGAAGAACGATAAATTAAAGAGAAATTTTATTTTTTTGAAAGATCACCATATAAAAAACAAAGGAAGGGAACCTAACAATTATTCTTGATGAAACTTAAAATTTATTCAAAGTTTTTTAACCGCATCTAGAGTTTCTAATCTAACTCTCACAATTGGGCTTTAGTCTTGTCTAGCATCTTTAAAACCCAATCCATGGTCATTTCACTTTTTTAGACCTGAGCTAACAAGGCTCGGTTAGAGGCCTTAGCACATCTAGCCCTTTGCTTCTAGTAGGTAGCTTTAGCTTGTAGTAGCTACTCATGGATTCTTAGGGCTTCTAGTAGCCCATTGACTCTTTAATTATTCTCTTGTTGGTTACTTGCCATTATCTTTAGGCTTAGATGTTTCATGGACAAGAATCATTCATCAATAAAACAATACAATATTCGTAGAAACATGCATATGCTAGAACTGTTTAGGTTAGTTCATTACTCCTGAAGTTGTAATCCTATTGTTTGATTTGATGTTTTACTTTTAAAAAAGACTGATTATATTTCTAAATCTTTCAAACATTAGTAGAGTTGCAATTCTTAGGAGTAGTGTATTAACTCAAGCTTTAAAAGAGGTATATGAAATTAAGGTAGGTTTTAAAGGTCCTTAAACTTTGTGACCTCACTCATTTTTAGAAAGCGCTATCATTGGTCACATTACAGTTTAAGTGGAGTGGCTTAATTAACCCCAAGCAATGGTTATACTACTGCACACAAAGCTTACATAATGGCCCTTCTCTTAAGGTCCTATGATAGCTTGAATCTAACCGTATCTATCCTATACCCCTGATGTAATCATTCCCCCCATATGCCTAGTATAACGCATGCAAAAATGAATATGGCAATTAAAACAATATATGTTTACACGAAATAAGTAAACAAATAAATAAATAACATGGTTATTTTGAAAGACAATCTTAATGTTGGAAAGTTGTTAAGTAGCCAACTCCCTTGATGTCTCCAATGGAGTCGTCAAGCTATCAAGCTTGATTTTTTTCTTGGTTTTTATTATATTTTTCTTAACTCGATCAATATTAAACCTTAAACCATTTCGTATTAATCTTAGATTAAAAGTTAAAGAAAAAAGGGTTTTTAAATGTGTATTAAAAAAAGTACTTAAAGTTGCTAATTGACCGAAGTTGAGAAAAAGAGGGTTAGGTTAAATCGATTGGGTAGACCAATTTAACATAGCCAATGATCCACTTGAAAAACCAATTTTTAGAAAAAGGTTCGAAAACTAAAGATTTTAGATTCATGGGCTAATTTTTTAAACCCTTAATGGATGCTACTTTTTAACTTTCCTATTTTAATTTCACTTTTCAATACACCCTCATTTACAAACCATTCACATACAACTAAATTAATTAAATTAAACAATTATATACAAAATATGAAAAAGAAAACTTTTTCATATTTTAAGTCATCCTATATTTGCATACAAGTACCTACATACCCGTTATTCAGGATCAAACATAAATAGTTCTTTCTGAAAAAATTTAGGCGGGTTAATTTCTTTTAACTTTTGAAAAAGGTCTACTTTAAGTTCTTTAGTCATTTAATTTTATTTAAGAAAAACACCTAAGAGGAAAGAATCCTAATTAGGGTTTTATTTTTGGAAATTTCTAAAATATCCTAATTTTGAAAAGGATTGGTTTATTTTTATTTACTTGAAAAGTAGATTTTTCTAAGTTATAAAACAATTTTTTATGTTTTTTTTAATATTGTTTTCTTTATTTTATCTATTTTTACTTATGCATTAATTGAAAATAAAAATAAAACTAAACAAACTTTTTTTTTTCTTTTTCTTTCTTTCTTTTTTTTTTTTGGTTTTTCCTCTTCTTTTTCTTTCTTCTTTTTTTTTTTTTTAACATTTATAACTACATCTCAATTACAATAATGAAGAATAATTAAAAAAAAAAATACAAAACAACCAAAAATCAAGCTAAGGCCAAACCAAAGGAGCACGTGGATTAGATCTGGGTCTTCGGGTCGGTTCAGTCGGATCTAGATTGGGTTGGTCCACGAGTCGAATTCCAAACTTAAAGAAGAAGAGCAACTTTAATGACCATCTACAACGGCTTTGAGTGATTATTTGAAGCAAGTAAGGCCACTTTTATGTGTTTTTTATTGGATTTAGTAGGTTTAAGAGTGGTACCATGGGCTATGGTGGTGGTTTGGTGGTTGTTTGAACTTGGCTATTAGCAAAGGGTGCTCGGGTGGTGCGACTAAGTGAACTTCGATGCAAGAAATGAGTATAGTTAGGAGTTTTGAGAGTCACTATTACTCGTGGTATGGTTTGCTCGCTTTGACAACCACCAAAAGTAGTGGGTTTTTAGAGAGAGAATGGGGCGCAACCTAGAGAGAGTGATTTCACTGTTTCCTTATTGTAGCGACCCTAAGAAGGTCCTAGTAGTATTGCATAGAATTTCCATATCACGTGTGCACCCATGATAAGAAAATCGCCTTGCAAGTCAGAGATTGCAAGACTCTAAATAGCTATTCGCAGGGTCTTAAATTTTAGTTCATTAACTCATTATATAATATGAATAATTTTGGATAACCATTTTTCCACAATTCCTCAGAACCGTAGAGAATCGGTATCTCCTACCAAAATAGTGAAATAAGATAGATAATTCTAGAAAATTCTAAACCTACTAAAGATACTAAACTTAATTGAGATATTTGTCGTTTTGCGGAGCATTCCAAATTAACTACACAAGCTTTTTGTCATACTGATTCAATGGTAGCACTCTGCACTCGAATCCTATCCCCTTTCCTAACTATCGATGAACCTGCAAGGAAAAGAACTGTTAGGGTGTAAGCTTACGCTTAGTGAGATAATTACCCTCATCAATACTGCATGACAAAAATTTATTAAATGCACAATCATATAAATGCATGAACAATCAGTATGCCAAACAACGCATGCAGTGGCCTAGGAACTGCATACAACTCAGAATTATGCCCCCCTATAGTCGAGGTTTAGAGATAATTAACCGACCCAAACCAAAATCCGAGTTCTAGACCTTGGGTTTTATTTCATTTGCACTATTGTGCTTAAGCCAAAACAAAACTATATATATATATATATACGAATGTGTGTGTATACTTTTTTTACCGAATAACAAATCATATTTTTAAAATCTCAAGTCTAGCGGTGTGGTGGTCTCCGCAATCCATAAATATACGCCCTAAGCAGAAGCCATAAGACTCAACCCCTCACTGACGGTTGGCGTCTCCCAACGCCTAGTAAGCCCATCAGCTTAGGATAGAGACTTAATATATATGATAACATAACTAGTGCCCAATCCTATAGGAAACTCGTATTCCTGTGAGTCCTTTCCCATCTTCTAAGTGAAGTGGCAGTTGATGTTATCCGTATGTAATATGGAGAATGCATGATTCATTTTGATTTCTTAATCGTATAAGTGATTAACTCAATTTTTAGGGTGATCAGACAATTTCATTCCATACAATTCACATGTATATATAATGCAAACAATTCCCATTATTAAATATAATTAATAAGTCATCGCATTCATCTACAAATTCATACATATGCATTTCCCATATCCCACAAGTATCCAAATTTATATATATAAGTTTAGGTGCATCTATTCTACAAGCACAATCAAGTAAAGAGTCATTAGGAATTTACTCACTCTGCCATGTGGATCAATCAAAATAATCCGGAGGCAAGTCGTCTCCATACACGGTGTCCCCTGGTCATTGAAATAATATTTATAAGGGATTGAAATAAACTTAGGAAACTAAGTTAACTTTTCTTAAGTTATACTCTTGACTAGTTTTCGTAATTTTTCCCGATTTTTATTTAAAGTTCAATCGCATATAACTTTTTCATTTTAAATCCAATTTTTATGATCTTATAGTCAATCTTCATCATTTTCGAGTGTACTTTAACATGGTGAGGTTAGATTTTCAAAATGAGGCATACAATTCTATTCATGGGTTAGAACAGTAGCATTCCTTATGTGTTAGAGTGCTTTTGGGCCTTATATAGTAAATGGGCTTTTTGATAACTTGAGAAATCCTTTGGGCCCGGTCTTAAGATTTTATCCTAAGCTTAAAATACTCCTTGAGATCAGATTTACAACTTTGATTTGTATTCCTAAGGCTAACAACCACTTCATGGGCCCTTTAGTAGGCTTAAGTTGTCAAATGGGCTTGTTTTTTGTTCAAACTAAAGTTAATGACTTTGCTGGGCTTATGGAGTCTTAGGTGGATTTCTTGTGAGCTTCAAAATAACCTTTCTTGATATTTTAAAGTGCTGGTCAGAATTTTAATGAAGGCCCAACTTAGAGTTCTAGGCTTGTTTTGAGAGTTTTAGACTCGGTTTTGAGTTTTAGGCTTTGTATACTTACCATACTTGCTTTGGTTGATATTTTTACTTTGTTCATTTACTTTTATCATATTTTTCAGTGTCTCTTACCCATGTTCCAAATCTAGTCGTGATGATTTGAAGGGGTTCTCACTTGGTTTTTCAACTTGTTTCATCATTTCCTTAAGTTTAGGTGTTAGATCATGCACTTAAACTACTTGTATCCAAATCTTAACTTAACTTTTCTTCCGTAAGATGATTCTTTAACTCATGCTTCACACAAAGAAATAGGAGATCTTACACTTATTAGAACTTCCATATCATAGCTCATGTCATACAAAGTTGATTTCTTCATAAAAGCTTCATGTAATGGATTTTCCTTTACCTAAGGCTAGGTTTAAGCATCTTTAACTTAATAGAAATGGAAATAACATCTAAATGGCTCACATGTACTCTATGTCCAGCATGATGTCTCCTCATTCATGTACACATTTCATGATTTTCTTAACTTAAAATCTTCCATTCTAAGTGTTAAACATATATCTTTACATAATACCAACTTAGCATGCTTATAATTCAACTTTCATGTAAAGGGGTTCACAAGCATACTTCTTAAGGTGGTCTAGCTATTTTATCATCTTATGATCATGATAATATCTTCATGAAAACATGGTCCCCTAACACGTAACACTAAACCACTAACACAAAGAAACAACTTACTCGTCCTAAAAGCGTAGAAACAGTGGTTGTGCAACTAAGTACCCTCTTATGTTCCTTGTTTTTCCTCCTTCTTCTTGCAAGCTCCTTTGGAACTAGAGTCTTGATTTTTGAAGTGGGGCTTTTAGGATATTTTAAAGTTCCTAAAAGTGGTTTTTGAAGTTCACAAATAGAGGGCACAAAATAAAGCTTGGTGTCGTAAGTATGGAAGCAAAAATGGTGGCGGCAATGTTGGGATTTTGTGGAGTTGGATTTCTTCTTTTGATTTGTGTTTAAAGTAAGAGAAAAGGAAGTGAAAATGGGAGTGAAAGAGGTAGAGAGTGACAGATTTTGAATGAGAAAAGAAGTGTGTGTAAGAAGCTTTAATTGATTGTCTTGTAGCTTACATAAAAGTCAACAATTGTAACTATTGATGATGTAAGTATTAAAGAGTGAATAGTGATGTGTAAGAGAAAGTGATTGATGGTTGAAAGACAAGAGCATGGCCCCCCTTTCCTCCTTGTTTAAATCTGCCATTTAATGTCCATTGGGGTCATGGAATGGTCTTGTCTCATTTAATGAAGTTAAGCATGTGAAATCTTGTGAAGAATTGTCCATATGTAGTATAAGTGAAGAGGTGATAAGGAAAATGTCTTATCACTAGATTTTGATAAGTTATCAATTGATAAATGATTCTAACTCTCAATTGATAGGTTATCTAAGGTGATTAGTTGGTCTACTTATTAATGTGTAAGGCTTAGACATGAAGATAAGGGCATGGTCTTCTAGGAAATTGTTTTAAGATTTTCATCTTGCATTGTTTTGTATTTTATGATTCAATTCCTATAAGATTGTGAAATTTTATAAAGTTGAATGAAATTATTCAAATTAAATTATCAATTAGTCACTTAAGGTCAAAATTCCCTAATTGTTTTAGGGTTTAGGGTCTTATGTGAGTTTTGAACTCGTAGTTCTTCAAGCCCAGGTTTTCTCGATAATTGGTTTTTGAATTGGAAAATTTTAATTTGTTTCTAAATGTAAACTTAAGTTTTTAGTTTACTTGATCCTTGGGAACGTTTTGATAGCACTTTTAATTGAATCATGGGCCCACTAAAAGTGGGGTTTATATTTATCAATTGATAAGTTATTTAGGATGATTGGTTGGATTACTTATTCATGTGCACAAATCTTATGTATGAAGATAAAGAGATTGTCTGATATAAAATTCTTTTGCAGTTTGTCTCTTAAATTGATTTGTAAGTTATGATTTAATTTTTATAAAATTATCAAAATCTCTAGAATTGATTAAATTATTCAAATTAAATTCTTAATTAGCCGGTTAGGGTTACAAGTCTTTAATTATTTTAGGGTTTTGGGTTTAGAGTCTATGGTTCTCGTATCTAAGTTTTATCGATAATAGGGTTTCAAATTGGAAAATTAAATTCGTTTTTAAATGTAAACTTGATTTCTTAGCTTAGTTTATCCTTGGGAATATTTGGGAAGTATTCTTAGTTGAATCACAAGTCCGCTAAAAGGTAGAAGTCCACTAAAAAGTAGGGTTTACAACTTATCCTTATATAACATGGCTTATAAGTGAAGATAAGAGAATTGTCTTATATGAAGTTTTTTTTAAGGCTTGATTCTCAAATTAATTTATAGGTTATGATTTGCCTCTTAAGAAATTTTAGAGTTTTCTAGAGTTGAATAAAATTTATTAAAATTATATTTTTAATTATTTATTTAAGGCTATAAGTCCCTGATTATCCTAAGGTTTTGGGTTTGAGTGAGTTTAAGTATGTTTTAGAGTTCGAGTGGGATTATGTATATTTTAGGATTTTTCACCAACTTGGGAATAATTGACTTATACTTAGGAGCTTAAGGTTTAATTGGCTTAATTATTTAGGAATATCGCTTTATTATGCAATATATATATATCATATGATAGATTAATAAAAGAGAAGAAAATTGCTTAATAATATATTTATATATATACATATTATGGGGCTACTTATGTACATAAGTAAATATAATTTTTGTAAATTTATTAATTTATTCCTTTAATTAGTTTAGTTTTATTATTTATTATTACTTGAAATAATCACTGATTCATTTATTAGCAGTTTTATATGATTTTACAAAATTATTGATAATTTTATTGATTTATGGCTTTTCAAGCATTAAGATAATTTTATTGAGTTTTAAAAATTTTTATGATTTGATATTTACAATTCCTGTTAAGTTTAGGTTTACATTTTTAAAAGTACGCGTATGTAAGGATTGGGGTTTTCTTGCGTGATTAAGGTTTCCAAATCATATAGTTAGGTCTTTCAAGTTCGTTTTAAATTTCGAGTTTAAAATTTTAGTCGATTTTCATTTTATGTGATCTTATGGACTTAGGGAAATATTTACGATACTCGAGTCCAACACTATATTTAGAAGATTAAATTTACAGAGTCTACACTAATGCTCCAATGGCCTCCTAATGTCCCTATTTATAGTCTCAGAACTTAAAACAAACATGGGAACCTTTGAATCGTATTGAATTCAAAAATTTTAATAAATGGGTATTGACTAAAAAAGCTCGAATTTGACACGATTTGGTGTAAAAAATTGGTCAAAATGTGATCATCATATCATTTGATTGCTTACTTTGCCATTAGAAGTTTCAGTTCTTAATGTCAATGCTTAAATCATGGAAATTCATCTCAAAGGAAAATTTGCATTTTCATGTTTTTTCCAATCTTTTTTATCCGATTTAATTAGGGAAATGGAAGCATTTGGACACAAAATTGGTAGGGTTCGAAACTAAGTTAAACCTATTATACAATTCCACCATTAATTTAGGTGTAATAATGTGGAAACGACACAAAAAGGTGGCTCAAACACGAGCCACCAAGCATGTTTTGCTCCTAGAGATGCTAGGGAAAGGGCAAGAAAATGTGAGAAATAGATAGAAGAACAATGCTTAGGCATGGCGGGTGCAATGCACGTGCCTGGGTGAAATTAAAAAGCAGGCACTTACGCGCCTATTGTGGATTTAACCAAAGGGCCTTCAGTCATAAACTTTGTTTCATGGACCAAGTTTATTCTTGGTTCGATCCCCCTTCCCCTCCCTTTTTTTTCTTTTAATTAAAATAATAAAAATAACTACAAAAATAAAAACAAAAATGAAAATAACTAAAGCATAAATCCTAATTTCCCTTATCTATTTTTCTAAATTCCTTTATTTTGTTTGTTTTTTATTTTTTTACTTTTTATTTAATTTTTTTGAATTTTCTACTTTTTTTATTTTTATTTATCTTTTTTTTCTAAATTTTATATTTTTCTAAATTTTCTTTTTTTATGTGCTTTTTCTAAATTAAAACCTTTTTACCCTATTCTAAAAGACAAAAGGGCAAAAATGAGATGTCTACCCTTGGAGTATAAGCATGATGATGATAATTGCATGGTAGATGTAGATACCCTATGTTTGCCTTTCTATATTTTTAGAGATTTTAGAATGGGGTAAAAAGGTCCCAATATAGGATAAAATCACAAAAAATAGAGAATTTAGAAAAATACAAAAAAATAGAAAATTTACAAAAAAAATCACAAAAAAAAAAGAAATTTTAGGAAAAATACAAAAAAAAATAGAAAAAAAAGAGAAGAGAAAAAAAGAGAAAAAGAAAAGAATATAACAACAAAAAAAAAAAGAAAATTTTAAATACTCTAAATAGAATATGATTTTTTTAATTTAGCCTTAATATTTTTTAGAGCCTTAAATAATTAAAAAAGAAGAGGGATGTTGAACTTGAGTTTATATTTAATTCTAACCCAGGCCAACCTGGTTCATATATGCAATTTGATTGTATATATGAACAAGGCTTAGGTTAATAGCTTGATGGTTCCACACTCTAACTTCTCATTTATATAACTTAGAGATCTTAGGTTCGAATCTCACCAAAGGCACAAAGTACTTTTTATTTTTCTCTATAAAACACACTACTACATATTGAGATAACATTAGGCCATGTGTCTACTGTAGACACATGGCACTACTTCGACTAACCGTAGCTAACGTAGCACTATGTGGCCTATGTTTACACCTTTGTGACACATATTTTCGTACCACGTGTCAAGATATGTAGCATAATGACACGTTTACTCCTACCACTTGATCGACCACATGTTTCATCAAGATACGTAGTACAACGTTACTCGATTGCACAGCTGACGTAGCATTACATTAGCACTCTTTCTCTCTCTTTCTTTCCCTTTCCCTCCTTTTCCCCAACAAAAACAGTCTACACCCCCCACTTTAGCCTCATTTTTCGTACAATTTTCATGTATGAAAACACCAATTAATAGATGATTCTTGCTCTCCACATAACCTACTTCGAAATGAATCCAAAAATGTGTCTAGATTCAACCATTTAATGAGACAAACTAAGCCTTGAAAATAAATTAAAAAAGCTTAAAATTCGAAATTTCCTTCCTTTTCCTCATGTTTGATTCAAGCTCTTTTTAATGTGAATTGAAGCCTCCTATGAACCTTTCTAGCATATTTAGATATAAATAAAGTCTATTTGACTAGAGATTTCCTCAAAATTACAAAATCCAAGCTTGGTTAAATGTTCTAACGAATTTCTCAAATCTAAAAATTTCCAAGCTTGGCACTACTTTGGTTAGTATAAGAAGGGGATTGAGAATTAGGAAAACTCTTAAAGAGACACCCACTCTCCCTCAAATTCCTAAAAAAAATCCTAAAGCTCTCAAGTTCTCTCTCTCTATATTTCTCTTTCTCTATGGTCATTTTTTAACTTCCACGACCACCACACATCTCCCCACTCTAAGCTCTCTCGAGCCCAACTCGTCTTGCCCTTAGCCGTACATCCTAGTGTCCCACACAATCTGCCACCGCAAGCCCTAACCTAATTGTGACCCTTACTTTCAAACCACTACGTACCACCACTTTTGACACAAACTAGCCCTACAATCGAACTCACCATAGTCCACAACCCGGAACCTAACCACTTTGCAAGTCCTAACAACTACCACCACACGTAACCTAACTCTATCACCACCCTTTACTCCAACAATCACCCAAACCAACTCCAACCGTCGAGGTACTCAACTTAACTCCCCTAAATCCAATTGAAAACACACAAAACTCACCTCATCCACTCATTTCAATATTCAGATCACTTAGAAACACCTTAGCATCATTGTCCTCTTTCTTCTTGATGACCTGACCTACAACCCATTAGAGGTCTAAACTTGACCTAAGATTCGCATCTAAACCCAACTCCAGCCTGATCCCGGCACATTATCTTTGTCCGATTTGTTTCTATTGATTTGTTTTGTATGTTCCATATATTTTTTTATTTATTTAATTTATTTTAATCAGATTGTAATTGTAACCAAAATGTAAAAAAGAATCCAAAAGAAAAAGAAGAGAAAAAGAGAGACTGAAGATAGAAGAAAAGAAAAGAAAAAAAAGAAAGAGAAAGCTTAGTCCATTTTATTTTTAGTTAATTAATATGTAAAATGAGATAAAGTAAAATAAAATAAAAAAAATAATAATTAATAAAAATTGTTTTACCACCTAGAGAAAATCAATTTTCTAAATAAACAAACATGAATCAACCCCTTTTCAAAAATTAGGACATTTTTAGAACTTTCTAAAAGAAAAAAAAAAACAATTTAGGACTCTTTTAGAAAATTTCTTTAAATAACTCTAATCATGTTAAAACTTAAACCTAACCATTTTCATAAATTAAAATCAACCAATCTGTTAACCTTTTCAAAATTGAACTACAAACATCTGATCTTGACTAGCGAGTATGTAAGCACCTTTGGGGTGATGTAAAAAATGAAAAAATTTTAGTTTTTTCCATTTTCTAGCTTAAACTAGTCAATTTAGTATAAAAAAGAAAAATGAATTTATTTAATGTTCCTTTTTGTTCTAAAAGTTGATTTCAAGAATTAAATCTAATTTTAGAAAATTGATAGTACCCATAAGGGTTTAAAAAACTATCTCCTAAACTCAATCTCCAGTTTTTCAAAAGCCTGTTTTTAAATTCACTTTTCCTCGCATGAACCGATGTTTAGATCAAAACCAATTCTCCCATTTGGTTCATTTGGTTTTGATCTAAACCATTTCCCAACCCCAATCAAGTAGCAACTTTAAGTGTTTATAAAATTCTTTTGAAAATCTATAGTTTTCCTTAAGCATTAGTTGATGATTAATATTAAACGAGTAGGGTTTAAGATTGATTGGGTTAAGGAAAACTTATATAAGAACCAAGAAAAAATCAAGCTCGACAACTTGGCAACTCCATTGAGGATGTTAAGAAGGCTAGCCACCCAACCTTCCAAATTTAGAGTTAATTTTTGAAATCACCTTATTAAATGTAATTTATTTATTTGTTATTGTTGTGCATGTTTTTGTATTAACTTTTGATTTTGTAGGGTTAAACTTTATTTAATCTTTAAATATTTAGTTGGGGAGGGGGAGGAGGTTTAGGGGGAATTTGTTTTATGCATCATGAATGCGTAGTAGATACAGTTAAAGCCAGACCATATTAAGACCATAGGATAGGGGAGCATTGTGTAGGCCTTGGGTGCTGTATGTAACCACCACTTGGGGTTGACTAAGCCACCCCTACTTAAGTTTAATGTGATCAATGAAGGTGTTTTTAAAACAATTGAGGTCACAAAAATTTAAGAACCTTTAGAACCTACCATTTTTACATATACTACATTCAAGAACCAATAAATAATCAAGTAAGATGAAAAAGAAATGAGAAAAAAAGGAATGATAGCTCGAAGTTTCTTTAGTTTCCCTTATAATTTCATTAGTTGTAAATATAGATTTCATGTAAATAGGTTCCAGTCTTGTTTTATAACTGTATTGTAAATACTATTTTTCAAGTCTTGTAACAACATTTTCTTTGTAAATTATTCTAAAAAATGACTTGTTCATCCATTTTAGAGAAATTTCATTGATAAGCCCATCAATCCCAAGCTCTAACTAGACTAATGGTTTCGGCACTCTAACTAAAGGGAATAAGAAATCATCACCAACCAAATCAAGTCCACTCTATCACTTCTTAAGGTAAAAATCAAGATAAACTTAATCAAGGCATTAACCAATTTTTGGGAATCCAAAGAAGTAGCTTTTCAAGTTAAACCTCACCTAATCATTCCAATACTTGAAGAGTATACTTAATTACTTCAAGCCCATCCCTTAGAAAACATATATACTCCAAACTTAGAAGTCGATCCAATAAATGCATTTTCAAGATTCTTAGAGGTTATAAAGGCTAAAGTAAACAAGGCCCTGAAAAGCTGCAATAGGAATTGCATCAACTTGGAAGACTAAAAGCCTAGTTTACTACTAAGCCCAATTATAACAAATGGGCCATCTTTGTAGTGATCCCAAAGACTAAAGATAGAATAGAACTAAAGCTTTTATCCTAGTTGCATTCAGGACTATCCTATTCCCAAATGGAAAATTCCTCATCCTCTTTAAGGTGGTAGAATTAGTAAGCCAATTCCTTGAAGGCAAGTCTTACGTCCCATCCTTCCTTACAGAACAAATTAGAAGCCTGAACATCTTAAAAAAGAAGAACAATGGTGCACCAAAGACCAACATGGCATTACTAATGGTCTGGTTCATAGGCTACTTGAATTGTTTTGGGCTTGACCTAATTCGAGGAGGATTCGTCCATAGGATTGACTTAATCAATTCATTTGCTGACAAAGTCCACCTGCCAAAAGAGAAGTCCACTTACTATTAGGTTAAAGTCCTACAAAATTTCCAAGTTGTTGATATCTTATGGACAGCCAGGTAGAGTAACTTCAAAGGGATAATCTTAGTATGTAAGGTTATCAAGTAGTCCCCCTAATAGGGATGAAGTGGTGTACAAGCTATTACCTAAACACATGATTAGGCAATTTAGAGGGGATTCAAGACATAGTCTACAAGCCCCCATTGGATACCATGACCACCCTTAATTACAAAGATCTTCATCTACCAATGTCACAAAAGATATCCAACTTCTAGGTGATCAAGCAACTATAGGAAACAAGGACTGTCAACCCTAACATTGACCTATGAGATTGGATGGGAGAAGTGGACAAGCATAGGATCACCAAAGAATATTTATACAATTAACTCCATAAGGTAGGGGGAGATCTAATAACAAGCGCTAAAGGTCATATAACTTATGCCAACAGAACCAAACTCCAAAATCAAAACCTACATGGATTAAGTATAAGCTAATGTAGAAGTTATCTACGAAGAGTGTGACATGTGGGAAGATCTCTTTTAGGAATCCAAACAGTGTTCCCGTACCTTAGAACACCAGTTCAAAATGACCCAAAGAAGGCTTAAAGAATTTAAAGAAACAATTGAGCCTAGCCTAAGAAAGAGGAAGAAAGTACAAGCAAGACTCAATTGTCAACAAAGAAAAGCACCAGTCAAGCGCTAGAGAGATGCTTAAGAATAGAGTACTTTTTTAGTGATGTAATTTTTCTTTTAAAATAATGTAAAGGAAAATCCAAAAGCTGCAATGAATAAAGTTACCATCTTACTGATTAATTGTTAGTTATACTTTTTTGCATTTATGTGCCATACATTTTTGCATTTTACTTGTACATTTATTTATTTATTGATCTCATTTCTTTAAATACATACATATACTAACTTATTGAGAAGTAATCTTAAAGTAAGTCATAAAGATAGCTCCTAAGCATCAAACATTTTAGATAAGTCCTATCTAAACCCTTTCTTAAACTAGGATGGCTAACAAAGGAAACAATAACATCAACACCAAGAACAACAACAACGATGTAAACCCCAAAGTCATTGATCTTACCAAGCTATGGTTTCGCTCCTTAGAACGAATAGTAGGGAAAATTTCAAACCAATTGAGCTTCCTCATTGACAACATTGCTTGTAATAAAGATCAAGGACTAATTTCGTGCTCCCAAACTCGAAGGCTCACTCAGATGGTTTGCCTAGCTGTCCTAGGTAAGTTAAGTGTCGAAGAGCAGTGCATACCCCAGTTCGACCTACCAAGCTACTTCGCTTTCTACATCATCTAAGAAGCTACCAAGTTGACCAATTGATGCTCCGAGCTAACCCTTTTGCTACAATAGTCCAAGCATATAATCAAGATATAGCCAACCTCACACAATGCCAAGATCAAGCTGATAGTTGTCAGGAGTCAATCATCCAAGGCTGACCCAAAAATGAGTTACCCTTAAATCACTAACCTACCCCCCACCCCCACCCCCCAATCTAGTCCCAACTATCTAAGCTACCAAACTGTTGATGTTGACTTGATCTAATCGGGATCCACCCCTGCTCGGCCAACAATATCATATGGACCACATATGAGCAAACCGTGCATGCACTATCGTTTTTTTAACATCCGTACTATCCTTTCTGACAATGGATATTCTTTTGCATGATCACATTAATAACCCTATAAATTATTCCCCTTTTCCTTAGCTAGTAGGAATCCTTTTTCTATAACTTCCTATAACTTAAGACTTACCCTAATTGGGTACTATAAAACTTACAAATTGTAATAGCTACAAGAAAAACATATACAAAAAATACACTGAACTTTCACTCTCTCGAGTTAAGTGTCCTTCTTCTTACTCTTGAGTTACTCTTATCTAGCCTATTGAGTGTAGACTAATAGAGAGTGACCTCTAGCCATACTTGTGTGTCAATTAAGTGCAACTCGAACTCGTGTGACTCAAGCTCATGTGAGGCATTAGTGCATCATATCCATCGTCTATGCACAAAAACCCCTACTCAACCTTCGACTACCATTTATCTTTCAAACCATCTTGCGGTTCGGACCTACCCCTTTAGTTACATATGGTATTGGGTTGGTATGTTCATCTACAAATCTATATCATTCTAGTATCAAAGCCTAGATTACGTTTGAAGGCTAGCTTCTACTTCCTTGTTCTCTAAGTGAATTGCTACTATTTTTGTGTGTTCGAGGTTCTGTTATTAACACTAGAAGTTTAGTAGGTGAATATTGTCAAAGACAGTTGGTGATGTGAATCTACACAGCGGGTCTTGAACCAAAAAATGAGTATTCGAGGGTTCAAGAAGCTTTGGTAATGACCCAAGCCAAGTTGAAAAGAGAAATGGAGCTCAAAGGACTAACTTATTCGCTACTTCGAAGAATAATAAAGATGAGGTCCAAGGAAAGGGAGCAACCCGCGCAGGTGAAAATATTACTACAAGAGTTTACCGACCTATTCCTAGATGAGCTACTCAAAGTTCTACCTCCCATCTAAGGCATCAAACATATAGTCAACTTGCAGCCAAGAGCCATACTGTAGAATAAGCTTGCCTATAGGTTGAACTTGGAATAGGCTGTGGAGCTGCAAAAACAAGTAGATGAGCTAATGAAGAAGGGGTATGTATGCAAGTCCCTTAGCCCTTGTACTGTATCAGTCTTGTTGATGCCAAAGAAAGATAGGTCTTAGAGAATGTTTATAGATAGCCAAGCGATCAATCGAATCACCATCAGGTATAAGTATCCCATACCAAGACTTAATGACATGCTAGATGAGTTGAACAAAGCAAAAGTGTTCTCCAAAATTGACCTCAAATCAAGATACCATCAAATCTAAATGCGCAAGGGTGATAAGTAGAAAACCGCATTCAAAACAGCCCATGGATTGTATAAATGGCTTGTAATGCCGTTTGGATTGTCCAATGCACCAAGCACATTTATGTGTTTGATGAATCATGTGCTCGAAGAATTAATAAGGAAGTTTTTCGTGGTTTATTTTCATGACATCTTGGTATACAGCCCCAACCTAAAAACTCACAAATAGCATTTCCGAAGAGTCTTTACAAAACTTCGACCTAAACAGCTCTATACAAATCTGAATAAGTGTAACTTTTGCCAACCCGAAGTGATATTCTTGGGATTTCTTGTATGTGGTAGTAGTATACGAGTTGATGAAGAGAATACTAGAGTAATCACCGAGTGGCTAGTGTTGACCACTTCAACTGATGTGAGGAGTTTCTACGGTCTATCATCATTCTATCGCAAGTTTATAAGAAATTTTAGTATGATTGTGGCCCTACTCACTGAACCCCCAAAGAAGAATGTTGAATTCAAATGGGGAGAGAAGGAGCAAAGGAGTTTTGAGGAAATGAAAGAGAAGCTGACTAGAGCCCCTATCTTAGCTCTACCGAGCTTCGAAAAAGTGTTTAAAGTAGAGTGTAATGCATCCGGACTAGGCATAGGTACCATACTAATGCAAGGAGGCTGACCTATCACTTAATTTAGTGAGCAACTTCAAGGAGCTACACTCAACTATTATGTCTATGACAAAAAGTTCCACTCCTTAATCCGAGCCCTAACGGTATGGCAACACTATCTACTGCCTAAGGAATTTGTGATCTACACCGATCATGAATCCTAAAGATATCTGAAGAGCTAACCTAAGTCATCTCAAAGACAAACCAAATGGGTCAAGTTCATGGAGGGTTTTTCTTATGTCATAAAATACAAGGATAGAAAAAACAATGTAATGGCCGAAGACGACATTCTCTCCTAACCAAGCTGCAGACTAGGCTGCTTGGCTTTTCAACAATAAAGAATTTGTATGCTGAAGATCTACACTTTGGTCCTATCAATGCCCAGTGGGAGGAAGGACGGACACTAGATGACTATCATAGGGAAGATAAATACTTATTCGGGAGGAAGAGGCTATGTATCTTGATCTATTCCATGAGAGAATTACTAGTATGCATGGAAGAGGATTGACATGACACTTTGGCTAGCACCAAACCTATGAAGTATTATCTGTGACATTCTTTTGGCTAAGAATGATGAGAAATGTGTAGTCTATGTTGGAAAGATATGCAACCTACCGAAAAGCGAAGAGCCGAGCTGAGCAAGGATACTATCTACCCTTACCCATCCTAACCAAACTATAGTCTGAGCTAAGTATAGACTTCATCTTGGGATTACCAAAGACATCTTAAGGGAAGGATTCCATCATAGTAGTCATAGATCGATTTAACAAGATGGTACATTTTATGCCTTCTTCCAAAACTAATGATGCTTAAGCTATCACTTTTCTTTTCTTGTAGAAAGTAATCAAGCTTCACAGAGTGCCTAGACCCATTGTTTCGGACCTAGACACAAAGTTCATGAGCTACTTTTAAAGGACATTATGGAGACAAATGGGAACCAAGCTATTGTACAGCACATCCTACCTTCCACAGACCAATGGACAAATCGAGGTTGTAAATGGAATCGTGGGAACTTTGCTATGGGTTACTATCGAATGAAACATAGCTAATTCGGATCTGTGTCTACCAATTATTGAGTTCGCCTACAATAAGACCGTCTACATGGTAACAAACAAGTCTCCATTCGAGGTTACCTATAGGTTCAACCCTAAGCTTCCGATGGATCAAGCACCCTAACCAAGACTTAATGATGACCAGCCAGCCGTAGAAAGAGTTAAAGCCATTATAACCATGCACCAGAAGGTCATAAAGCAATTAATTTGAGCTACTACCAAGCTCGAGAAGTGAGGCCAAAGATAGAAGAAGAGAGAATTTCAACTAAGTGATCCAGTTTGGATACATCTCAGTAAAGATCAATTCCTAAACTTAAAGAAGAGCAAGTTGTCTCCTAAAGCCAATGAACCCCTACAAGGTGCTTGAAAAGATCAATCCTAATGCCTATCGGATTGAACTGCCTGAAGGATATAGAGTCTCGAACTCCTTTAACATTACTGATCTCCAACCCTATACTCCTGAAGACGAGCAACCTGGAGTTGAGCCAAATTTGATCCCAAATCTCAAAAAACCTTAAAGAGATGATAGGGATCAAGGACCAATCACATACTCCCAAACCTAAGGGCTCGCTTAAATGGTTCGCTAAGCTATCCGAAGTGAGTTAAGTGCTAAGGAGCAATGCATACTTCAGTTCAACTAACCAAGCTACTTCGCTTTCTACATCATCCAAGCTGTCGAGGTGACCAGCTAATATTCTGAGCTGACCCCTTCACTATAATAGTCCAAGCATCTAATCAGGATATAAGCAACCTCATACAATGCTGAAGCTAAGCTGACAATTGTCAAGAGATGATCATCCAAGGTCGATACAAAAATGAGTTTCCCCTAAATCATACCCCCCCAACTGTCTAAGCTACTGAATTGCCAATGCTAACCTGTTTTGATCGGGATCCACCCCTATTCGGCCAATAATACCATAGGGACCACAGAATGAACAAACTATGTACATGCTATCCTTCTTTTGACATTCGTACTATCCTTTCTAATAATGGATATTCTTTTGCATGATTACATTGATACCTTTATAAATTATTTCCCTTTTCCTTAACTAGTAGGAATACTTTTTTTTTTTATAATTTCCTATAACCTAGGACTTACCCTAATTGGGTACTATAAATACTTACAAATTGTAATAGTTGCAAGAAAAACATATACAAAGAATATATTGAACTTTTACTCTCTCAAGCCAAGTGTCATTCTACTTACTCTAGAGTTACTCTTAGCTAGCCCATTGAACGTGGACTAATGGCGAGTGACCTCTAGCCATAAATTTGTGTTATATCAAGTGTGACTTGAACTTATGTGAAGCATTAGTACGTCATATCTATCATCAATGTATGAGAACCCCTACTTAACCTTTAACTGCCATTTATCTTTCAGACCATCTCGCAGTCTAGACTAACCCCTTTAGTTATACACAGTATTAGGTTCATGTATTCATTCACGAATCCATATCGGCTTGACTCAGATCCATGACACCATCAAACAAGGAAAGCTCCAAGGCCCATTATGGAAAGAATGCCGAAGTTCTACACCTTCAAGCAAAAGAGGCTTATCTTAAAGTTAACTCAACCTTTGAAACTTTTGAAATTGAAGGGGTTTATCCAAAGGTCAACCCAACTTTTAAGCCAACACTTACTCATTCCCGATCAGTGCCAAATTAGAAGCCAACTAAGACAGATTGAAAGAATTGGAGACGTGGTTGACCTAGTAGATTACTGAAAAAATGAAAATGCTTAAAGGTTATGATGGTTTCAAGTAGGCCAGCATCGCAGACTTCTTTGCTTATGATTATAAGAATATCCTTGAAAAGTTCAAGGTACTTGATTTTAAGAAATACAATAGGACTGGCTACCCTAAACTACACACCAGGTTGTATGCAAAAGATGGCTAAGTACTTACAATATGACTAGCTAATGTTATAAACTTTTCAAGATAGCTTAACAAGACCCACTTTGATTTAGTATACCTAACTAGATCTGAATCAAGTAAACGTATGGGAGAAGCTGGCTAGGGTGTTCTACAAACAATACATATTTAATGTTGAAGTAGCACCAACCATGATGGACATGGTTGCCCTATGAAAGAGGCACAATGAATCATTTAAAGAGTATGCCTAAGGATGGAGGTCCCTAGCTACAAGGGTATCTACCCCTATGATAGAGAAAGAGCTAACTTCGGCCTTTATTAATACTCTTGAAAGGCCCTACTTCTCTTACCTAATCGGGTAAGCCTCCTCCAACTTTGCAGAAGCAGTAGTAGTAGGGTACCGGATTGAAAGTGCTGTCTCTTCCGATAAGCTATAAGAGCCATTGGATAGAAGACCACCCTCTACAAAGCCTACTATCAGTAAGCTTAAAGAAGCCATTGTCAGTATGTTGAATTCAAACACTAGGCCTAATACCTAGGTCTCCTTTAAAACAAATTGTCCACTAGTTCAATAACAATTCCGAAGCTAGCCTCAAGTCAAAAAGGCCCCAAGACAATTCACCAAGATATCAGTTCCTCTTAGCTAAGTCCTCAAGAGGTTAAAGAAAGATAATTTGATCCATTTTGAGCTTCCCAACAAAAGATACAGGCTAAAGGTTTTTTATCCTATTGCAAAATGTCAATATCATTTAGGGCAGGTGGGTCATTCAATCGACTCATGCTAGAAAAGTAAGATTCAAGACTTAATTAATGAAGGTACTATTCAACTGGATTTCATGGAGGCTCCAGTTCCAAATGTCAACAATAACCCGTTGCCCAACAATGGCTCCATCATCAATATGATATTTGATGATTTAGATCTTGCCATCAACATGATCGGTTCCAATTGGAAACCCAAGGTCTACGAGTTTTACAAATAAGAAGAGAAGTAAACTCTAAAGACTAAGAAGTACACTTTCCATGTACCCTTGGCTCTTGAGAATTACAAAACTACCCCTTTCAACAACCATGTAGTTAACCAAGGGCGATCAAGTTCTCTCATAAGAGGAATTACTCACTCCAGTAGAATCTATGACCTAAGAGAAGACCTTAAAAAGAAAAGTATACTGGAGGAATCAAGCAACAAACTAGCTGAATATGAGGAAGGATTGTCTGCCTTCACTAAGATGATCAAATTAAGTGAGTATAAAATAATGGATTTGCTCACTAAGACTCTAATATAGATATCTCTCATGGGTTTATTGATGGCATTTGAACCACATCAAGAAGCTCTATTCCAAACTAAAAGGGAAGTTAAGGTCCCTCGTGAAATGTCAACTGAAAAGATGGGATTAGTTACTAACTCTATCCTCACTATGGATTAGATTTCCTTTTCTACTAAAGAACTAGGTAAGAAAGGTAATTAGCACACCAAGCCTCTCTTCATAATGGTGAGAGTAAATAATATAATCATAGCTAAAGTCCTCATCAACAATGGGTCATCATTAAATGTTTGCCCTCTTACCACCCTGGACTTATTGGATATTGATGCAACCGTAATCAAGCTTAGTTCTATAATGGTTAAGGCTCTTGACAGGTCCAAAAGAGAAATCATAGGGGAGATTGACTTGCTAGTTGACATTGGCCCATAAACTTTCACTGTATGGTTTTAGGTTTTAGCCATCCCAAGGTCCTTCAACCTCTTATTAGGAAGACCTTAGATTTATATAGTAGGGCCTATACCTTCAAGTTTACGTCAGAAGGTCAAGTTCATCTCAAATGGCTAGGTCATAACAATTCTGGGTGACCAAGGGCCATACCCTATATGGGCATTAAAGAGCAAAAGGATTTTGGACTCCAAATGTTTGAAGAAGTATGTATGATTACCAATCCTGAAGAAAGGAAGGATGAAAGGTTGAGATTCAAGAAGGGCAAATTGGTACTTATGGGCTTGGCTACATTCTAACTTTAACGAAAGAGTTACAAAACAAGCTAGTGAGAGGCAAGAGAGTTGATTGATTATATCATGCCCTGATGACCTTTCCATTGCTAATAAAGACATTCATTTAGGTTAATGTTCAATCCTTAGAATCTGACAAAGAGGATACCCTTAGCAAAGATGAATTAACAAGCCCATCCTACAAGCTCTAACACCTAAATAACTAGTCCTCCAACCATGTAAATGGTGATAAGTCTTCTTTAGGGTAAAGGATTAATCATGGTTTAGTATTTTCTTGAGTCTTGTAATAATTATCTTTGTTAAAAAATAACGTACTTGACAGAACTTTCTATTATAATAAAAGATCAGTTTCCATTCTATTCATTATACTTCACTTCTTCTTTATTTACACTCTTTCCTTTATACACTTTTGGCTCAGTTCCATTGCTCTAAATGAAAGCCAAGGATACCTCACATAAATAGATGATGAAAATATTGATATCACTTTTGGCCCTATTAGGTTAATCATCGAGGAAGATGTCAATGACCACAGTGATATACAAAAGAGCTAGCAAAGACATGAGATGAGTAGAATTTTCATTGATGAGCCAACAGAGACAATTAATGTTGGGATTGATGATAACCCTAAGAATTTAAAGATTGGAGGGAACTTGAAAGAAGAGCAGAAGGTTGAAATAACCATACTATTGACTTAGTATCAAGATGTGTTCACATAGTCTTATGAAAATATTCCCAGTTTAAATCCATCAATTATGGTCTATTGCTTACCTATACAAAAAGATATCAAACCTAAGAAGCAGAAGCTAAGGAGATTCTGACTCGATATCTTGTTAAAGATTAAAGAAGAAGTTAAAAAGTTATTCGAGGTCGGTTTCATCGAAGTGTCTGATTATCTTGAATGGGTAGCCAACATTATATCGGTGATGAAGAAGAACAAAAAAGTTAGAGTATGCATAGATTTTCAAAACCTCAATCAAGCAACACTTAAAGATAACTTCACATTGCCCTATATTAACATCTTGGTGGATAATATAGTTGAGAATCATCTCTTTTCCTTTATGGATGGATTCTCTAGGTATAATCAAATCCAAATGTCCAAAGAAGATATGGCCAAGACAACTTTCATTACAACTTGAGGCACATTTTGCTATAAAGTAATGCCTTTTAGACTCAAAGATGCCGAGGCAACTTACTAAAGAGCAATGATTGCAATCTTCTATGAGATGATGCACAAAGAAGTTAAAGTATACATTGATGATATGAATATGAAATCCAGAGAGGGGGAAAATAATGTGGATAATCTAAGGAAGTTGTTCGATAGGTTAAGAAAGTTCAAATTGAAGCTTAACATGGAGAAGTGCACCTTTAGAGTAACTTTGAGGAAATTATTGGGTTTCATAATTAGCCAAAGGAGCATCAAAGTGAATCATGATAAAGTTAAAGAAATAATCGACTTGCCCTATCTACACATACTTAAAGAGGTCAAGGGCTTGTTGAGTCGTTTGAACTACATAACCCGGTTCATATCTTAACTTATGAATAAACATTATCCCTTGTTTATAATAGAATGTGAGCAAGCCTTCACAACAATCAAGGAATACCTCATGAACCCTCCGATTCTAGTAGCTCCTAAACCTATGAAGCCATTGTTTCTATACCTAACCATATTACTAAAATCCATGATGTATATGCTCAATTAGAAAGATGAGGAGGGAATGGAGCAAGCCATACACCACTTGAGTAAGAAGTTTACAAAAGGGTAACAGAAATATTTTGAAATTAAAAGAACGTGTTCTGCTTTGGTCTCAATTATGAATCAACTCAGATAATACACACTCTACTACCAGATTAAATTGCTAACTCAGCATGATCCCCCAAAGTAAGTAGAATCTCAAAGTGGCAAATGATACTATTAGAGTTCAACGTCATGTACATAAACTAGAATTCAGTTAAGGGGCAAGCTGATGAGTTATCGACCTTTGGCCCACTTACTCACGTATGCTTCAAAGGCTTCATGTCCCTTATTATGAGAATTCTCTCTCGTCAACCTATTGAGGATGAGAAACCGTATACAAAAGAATGGTGGCTGATCTCCTTAAGAGCTTCAGGTGAGTGTACCTTGCTCTGCTCTATCCTTTGTGCTGACGCTGACTACTCTCTTGTTAAGTGATCTAAACCAAGGCCCCACACATCAGATCCTACTTAGACCTTCAATTGTCGAGAGCTTCCTACCGAATACCAAGGCATAGGCTCCTACTAATGGAGTATTTCTCTTTTGACCTCCTACTAATACTTACAACATCCCTTACTCGTCTTGATAACCCTTGAAGGCGCCACATCATGATCCAACTCAACTACTATGCCTAAAGATTCCTTAATAAGGGACCATTAACAAGTTGTCACCTATCCTTTTCACCTAACACTTTACTATTTTCCCTTTTTATTATTTGTCCTATTTGCCCCTTTTTGTATATACTAGGAATCACTTTTCATGAATGCCTTTTTGTAATTATCTTTATTTGTAATGTTGCCCTAGGGATTTACTATAAATAATCCCTTCTCCTTATAGCTAGAATCATCTTACATTCCTAACAGACAACCTGAATATATTTGGTCCTTGTGAGACATTCCTCTTTAAGTCCATTTCCATACACTATTATCTAGTCTTGCCAAGTAACTCAAGACTAATAGTGGGTGGACCTTAGCATCAACTTATGCGTTACATCAAGTGAGGTGCCAAGTCATATTGTGTTTGTAGGTGACGAAAATCCTCTAAGTAGCTTTACGTCAGTTACTACATTCAGTTTACCGACCTTTCCATTTTATTTTCTTAGTTACTTCAAAGGACCCATTTGTATTCGTAGGTGAGTGATATCCTCCTAACAGCTTCACATCAGCTACTGCATTCAATTTGCCGACCTTTCCATTCTATTTTCTTCATTACTTTAAAGGACCCATTTGGTTCTCATCTCCTATGTTAAGTCTTAGTGATGACTAAGCTCCTTAACACATCACAAGCCCTAACAGATCAATTAGTAGAGAATCACTTTAAAGATACCCCCCAGGAGGTACAAGTCATATTCCCCAACAAGGATATCTTAGTAGCTGGAAGTGGTTTTGATGAAGAGAATGATGAAAAGCTCCTGAAATGGAAGATGTCCTTTGATGGAGCTGCTAATGTGTCTGGGTGTAGAATTGGGGTAGTATTAATATCCCTTGAAGGTACGCAATTCCCTATAGCTGTAAGGCTCATTTTCCCATACACCAACAATATCGCTAAATATGAGACATACATCATAGGACTCAAAATGGCCTTGGATAAAGATATTTAAGAGTTAGAAGTATATGGGGATTCTTCACTCATTATTAGCCAAGCTCGAGGACAATATAAAATGAAGGATCCTAAATTGGTAACTTATCACCGACACTTGACTGAATTAATGGAGAAATTTGAAGAGATCACATTCATTCATATACCAAGGACTCAGAATCAATTTGTTAATGCATTAGCTACTCTGACATCTATGATCTAAATATCCAGTAGGGTCAAAATTGAACCACTTCTTTGAGCTCACTAACTTAGGAAGAAATGTCTCTCAAGGACTAGCTACCTTGAGTGATAATCGATTTAGAAAACCTAGTCGTGCTCTTTTGAGATCACTAACCTAGGTGGGAGTGTCTCTCTAGGATTAGTAACCATAAATGAGAATTGATTTGAAATACCTGGTCATGCTCTTTTTAGCATACTAACCTAGGTGGGAACGTCTCTCAAGGACTAGTAATCCTAAGTGAAAATCAACTTTGAAAACTTGATCATGCTTTTTTGAGCTCGCTAACATAGGTGGGAGCGTCTTTAGGGGATTAGTAACTTTAAATGAGAATTGATTTGAAAAACCTAGTTGTGCTACTTTGAGCTCACTAACTTAAGTAGGAGCATCTATTGGGGATTAACCACCCTAAGTGATAATTGATTTAGAAAACCTGGTCGTCTTCTTTTGAGCTCACTAGTCTAGATAGGAGTATCTCTTAGAGACTAGCAATCCTAAGTGACAATTGATTAAGAAAACCTAATTGTCCTCTTTTGAGCTCATTAACTTAGGCAGGAACGTCTCTTGGAGACTAGCAACCTTAACTGAGAATTGATTAGAAAAACTTAGTTATGCTCTTTTCAGCTCACTAACCTAGGCGGGAGTATCTTTATAGGACTAGCTACCTTAAGTGATAATCTATTTTCAAAACCTGGTCCTACTTTATTTGAGCTCACTAACATAAGTGGGATTGTCTCAAGAGGACTAGCAGCCCTTAATGAGTATTGATTTGAAAAGGCTAGTCATGGTCCTTTAAGCTAACTAACTTAGGTGAGAGCATCTTTAGTGGACTAGCAAACCTATGTGATAATCGATTTTGAAAACCTAGTTATGCTCTTTCAAGCTCATAAATGAAGGTGGGAGCGTCTCTCGAGGACTAACAACCCTAAGTGATAACTAATTTAGAAAACTTAGATGTGCTCTTTTAAGCTCACTAACCTAGGCGGTAATGTCGCTAGGGTACTAGTAACCTCAAATTGGAATCGATTTGGAAAAGCCTAGTTGTGTTCCTTTGAACTTACTAACCTAGGCAGAAGCGTCTCATGGGGACTAACAACCTTAAGTGATAATCGATTTGAAAAACATGGTCATGGTCCTTTGAGCTCACTAACCTAATGAGAGAATCTTTAAGGGACTAGCAAACCTAAATTAGAATCAATTTAGAAAAACCTGGTTGTCTTCCTTTGAGCTTACTGACCTAGCTAGAAGCATCTCTTGTGGACTAGCAACCCTAAGAGCTAGACAATTTAGAAAACCTAGTTGTGCTCTTTTGAGCTCACTTACTTAGGCGGAAGTGTCTCTTGGGGAATAGCAACCTTAATTGATAATTGATTTAGAAAACCTGGTAATACTCTTTTGAGCTCACTAAACTAAGCAGGCATATCTCTTAGGGCCTAGCAACCCTAAGTGATAATCGATTTGAAAAACATAGTCACGTTCCTTCGAGCTTACTAACCTAGGCGGGAATGTCTCTCGGGGACTGGCAACCCTAAGTGTTAATAGATTTAGAAAACCTAGTCGTGCTCTTCTAAGCTGATTAACCTAGGCGAGAGTAACTCTTAGGGACTAGAAACCCTAAATGAGAATAGATTTCAAAAATCTAGTTATGCTCCTTCGAGCTCACTAACCTAGGAAAAAGCATCTCTAAGAGACTAGCAACTTTAAATTAGAATAGATTTGGAATAAACTTGGTTGTGCTCCTTTAAGCTCACTAACCTAAGCAAAAGTGTCTTTGAGGGGCTAGTAACCTTAAGTGATAATTGACTTAAAAAACCTACTTGTGAACTTTTGAGCTCACTACCTAAGTGAAAGCATCTCTTAGGGACTAGTAACCTTAATGAGAATTGCTTGAAAAATCGAGTCTTCCTCCTTTGAGCTCACTAACCTAGGCAGGAGCATCTCTCGGGGATTAGCAACCCTAAGTGATAATCGATTTAGAAAACTTGGTCTTGCTCTTTTAAGCTCAATAACCTAGGTAAGAGTGTCTTTAGGGGATATGCAACCCTAAATGAGAATAGATTTGAAAAACCTAGTCATGCTCCTTTAAGCTCATCAACTTAAGTGGGAGCGTCTTTTAGGGATTCGTAACCGTAAATTGATTTGGAAAAACTTGGTAGTGTACCTTTGAGCTCACTAACCTAGGAAGAAGTGTCTCCTAAGGACTAGCTACCCTAAGTGATAATTGATTTAGAAAACTTGGTCGTGATCTTTTGAGCTCACTAACATAGGAAGGAGTGTCTCCAAGGGACTAGTAACCCTAAATGAGAATTGATTTGAAATACTTGGTCGTGCTCTTTTCAGTACACTAACTTAGGTTAGAGCATCTCTCATGGACTAGCAACCTTAAATGAGAATTGATTTGAAATACTTGGTTGCGCTTTTTTGTGCTCACTAACCTAAGTAAAAGTGTCTCTTGAGGGCTAACAATCTTAAGTGACAATCGATTTAGAAAACCTGGTTGTCATCTTTTGAGCTCAGTAACCTAAGTGGGAGCATCTCTTGGGACTAGCAACCTTAATTGGGAATTGATTTGAAAAACCTAGTCAAACTCTTTTTAGCTTACTAACTTAGGCAGGAGCGTCACTCAAGGACTAGCAACCTTAAGTGATAATCGATTTTGAAAACCTAGTTGTGCTTTATTTGAGCTCAGTAACATAGGCAGGATCGTCTTTAGGGGATTGGTAACCTTAAATTAGAATTGATTTGAAAAGCCTAGTCATGATCCTTTGAGCTGATTAACTTAGGCGGGAGTGTCTCTAGTGGACTAGCAACCTTAAGTGATAATCAATTTTGAAGACCTGGTCTTGCTCTTTTGAGGTTACGAATGAAGGCGGGAGTATCTCTCAGGGACTAGCAACCCTAAGTGATCATTGATTTAGAAAACCTGGCTATGTTCTTTTGAACTCACTAACCTAGGCTAGAGTGTTGCCAGGGGACTAGCATCCATAAATTGGAATCAATTTGGAAAAACTTAGTTGTGTTCCTTTGAGCTTACTAACTTAGGAAAAACTGTCTCTCGGGGACTATCAACCCTAAGTGATAATCCATTTAGAAAATCAAGTTGTGCTCTTTTAAGCTCCCTAACCTAAGCAAGAGCATCTCCAAGGGACTAGCAACCCTAAATTGGAATTAACTTGGAAAAGCCTAGTTATCCACCTTTAAGCTTGCTAACCTAAGCAAATGCATCTCTTGGGGACTAGCAACCCTAAGTGATAATCTATTTAGAAAACCTGGTCATGCTCTTTTGAGCTTACTAACATAAGCAGGAGTGACTCTAAGGGACTAGTAACCTTAAATGAGAATTTATTTGAAAAACCTGGTCATGCTCTTTTCAAGTCACTAACCTTAGTGGGAGCATCTCTTAGGTACTAGTAACCTTAAGTGATAATTGATTTTGAAAACCTAGTCATACTCTTTTGAGCTTACTAACTGAGGCGGGAGTGTTTGTCGGGGACTAGCATCCTTAAGTGATAATTAGTACAGAAAACATGGTCCTACTCTTTTGAGCTCACTAACCTAGGTGGGAGCGTTTCTTGGGGACTAGCAACCATAAGTGATAATCAATTTGGAAAACCTAGTTGTGCTCTTTTGAGCTTACTAACCTAGGCATGAGCATCTTTCAGGGACTAATAACCCTAAGTGATAATTGATTTAGAAAACTTGGTTATGCTTTTTTGAGCACACTAACCTAGGCGGATGTGTCTCTTGGAGGCTAGCATTCCTAAGTGATAATCAATTTGAAAAACTTAGTCATGCTCCTTCTATCTCACTAACCTATGCGAGAGAGTCTTACGGGGACTAGCAACCTTAAGTGATAATTAATTTAGAAAACCTTATTGTGCTCTTTTGAGCTCGCTAACGTAAGTGGGAGCGTCTTTAGTGGACTAGCAATGCTAAATGAGACTGGATTTGAAAAACCTAGTCTTACTCCTTCGAGCTAACTAACCTAGGCGAGAGCATCTCTTGGGGTCAAGTAACCCTAAGTGTTAATCAATTTAGAAAACTTAGTCATGCTCTTATGAGCTCTCTAACCTAAGTAGGAGTATCTTTAAGGGACTAACAACTCTAAATGAAAATTGATTTGAGAAACCTAGTCGTACTCCTTTACGCTCACTCACCTAGGTGGGAGTGTCTCTTGGGTAATAGCAACCCTAAGTGATAATTGATTTGGAAAACTTGGTCATGCTCCTTTGAGCTTGCTAACCTAAGCTAGAACGTCTCTTCGGGACTAACAAGCCTAAGTGATAATCGATTTAGAAAGGTTGTGCTCTTTTGTGCTTATTAACCTAGGTGGGACCGACTCTTGGGGACTAGCAACCTTAAATAAGAATGGATTTCAAAATCCTGGTTATGCTCTTTTTAGCTCACTAACCTAAGCGGGAGTATCTCTTAGGGACTTTCAACCCTAAGTGATAATCAATCTTGAAAACCAAATTATGCTCTTTTGAGCTTAGTAACATAGGTAGGATTGTCTTTGGAGGACTAGCAATCATAAATAAGAATTGATTAGAAAGACCTAGTCGTTCTCCGTCGAGCTAAGTAACCTAGGTAAGAGCGTCTTTAGGGGACTAATAACCTTAAGTGATAATCAATTTAAAAAACTTAGTCGTGCTTTTTTGAGCTCACTAACTTAGGCAAGTATGTTTCTTAGGGACTAGCAAACCTAAGCGATAATCGATTTAGAAAACTTAGTCATGCTCTTTTGAGGTCACTAACCTAGGCGGGAGTGTCTCTTGGAGGCTAGCAACCTTAAATGATAATCAATTTCAAAAACCTAGTTGTGCTCTTTTGCACTCACTAACCAAGGCTAGAGCGTCTATCGAGGACTACCAACCCTAAGTGATAATCGATTTAGAAAACCTGGTCGTACTCTTTTGAGCTCTCTAACCTAAGCGGGAGTGTCTCTTAGGGAGTAGCAACCCTAAATTAGAATTGATTTGAAAAACCTAGTCTTGCTTCTTCGAGCGTATTAACCTAGGCAAAAGCATATCCTAGGGATTAGCAACCATTAGTGATAATTAATTTAGAAAACTTGGTCATGCTCTTTTGAGCTCAATAATCTAGGTGGGAGTGTCTTTAGGGGATTGGCAACCCTAAATGAGAACTGATTTGAAAAACCTAGTTGTGCTCCTTCAAGCTTACCAAACTTAGTCGGAAGCATTTCTAGGGGACTAGTAACCTGAAATTAGAATCAATTGTGAAAAACCTCGTCATGCTCTATTGATATCACTAACCTAGGTAAAAGTGTCTCTCAGGGACTAGTAACCTTAATTGATAATCAATATATAAAACCTAGTCGTATTCTTCTGAGCTCATTAACTTAGGTAGGAGTGACTCTTTAAGGGATTAGCTACTCTAAATGAGAATTGATTTGAAAAACCTAGTCATGCTCTTTTCAGCTCACTAACCTATGTAAGAGCGTCTCTTAAGGACTAGCAACCTTAAGTGATAATTGATTTTTAAAACCTAGTTATGCTCTTTTGAGCTCATTAACATAGGCGGATTTTGTCTCTAGGGGATTAGCAACCTTAAATGAGAATTGAGTTGAAAAACTAAGTTGTGCTCCTTTAAGCTGACTAACCTAAGTTAGAGTATCTTTAGGGGATTAGCAACCCTAAGTGATTATCGATTTTGAAACCTTGGTCATTTCCTTTTGAGCTTACTAACCTAGGTAGAAGCATCTCTCGGGGACTAGCAACTATAAGTGATAATCATTTTAGAAAACCTGGTCATGCTCTTTTGAGCTCACTAACCTAAGTAGGAGCATCTCTAGGGGACATGTAACCTAAAATGAGAATTGTTTTGAAATACCTAGTTGTGCTCTTTCTAAGTTGCTAACCTAGGTGGGAGTATCTCTCTAAGATTAGCAACCTTAAGTGATAATTGAGTTTGAAAACCTGGTAATTCTCTTTTAAGCTCACTAACATAGGTGGGATTGTCTCTGGGGGACTAGTAACCCTAAATGAGAATTCATTTTAAAAACTTAGTTGTGCTCTTTCGAGCTCACTAATTTAGGTAGGACAGTCTCCAAGTGATTAGCAACCCTATGTGATAATTGATTTTGAAAACCTGCTCTTGCCCTTTTGAGCTCACTAACCTAGGTGAGAGCGTCTCTTAAGGACTAGCAGCCTCAAGTGATAATCGATATAGAAGACTTAGTGATGCACATTTGAGCTCACTAACCTAAGTAGGAGCATCTCTTTAGGGCTAGCAACCTAGAGTGATAATCGATTTGAAAAACCTAGTCATGCTCCTTCAATCTCACTAACCTAAGCGGAAGCGTTTCCTAGGGACTGGCAACCCAGAGTGATAATTGATTTGGAAAACTTAATTTGGCTCTTTTGAGCTCACTAACCTAAGCGAGGCTATCTTTAGGGGATCAGCAACCCTAAATGAGATTAGATTTGAAAAACCTAGTCTTGCTCCTTCGAGCTCATTAACCAAGGCAGGAGCATCTCTTGAGGACTAACAACCTTATGTGATAATCAATTAAGAAAACCTGATCATGCTCTTATGAGCTGGTGTGCCTAGGAGCTTAGTTATCATTAGGACTTATTGAGATAGAATTGAATTGAAATGGGTCTTTCAAGATATTGAAGAAAATTAGAGGAAAACGGTCCACAATCGAACAAGAGTAGCTGATGTGAAGCTAGTTGGACGATGTGATTCACCAACGAACACAACACGACATGACACCTCACTTGATATGATGCATAAGTTGATGTTAAGGTCCACCCGCCACTAATCCTGAGCTACTTGGTAAGATTAGATAAGAGTATAAGGGGTATGGACTTGGAGAGGATTGTCTCATAAGAATAGAGTATTTAATATTAAGATGTAAGTTATCTCCGACTTATAAGAGAAAAGGATTATTTATAATAAGTCTCTAGGGTAGCATTACAAATGAAGAAATTACAAGAAAGTATTTACAAAAAGGAGATTCTTAGTACATGTGAAAAGGGTGAAAAGGATAACAAACCAAAAATGGAAAAGTAGTTAAATGTTAGACGAAGTAGATAGCTGGCAGTACAGCATTGGTCCTGTATAAATATTCTCTAAGCACAGTAAGTGGGAAGGTTTAAAATGTTGTGGCACTAAAGGGGCTAGGACAAGAAAGATGGTGGTATGTCGAGAGAAAACTACTCGATTGTTTAAGTGAGTCTCTCGTCACTCAGCAAGTGATTCTTAGCAGTAGTTCGTCAGAGTACTCGCCACAAGGTCCTTGGCAATGGAATGGTTGGCATCATCACTACCAAGTGTACAGATCAATGTATGATAATGTGGGGAGCTCAAGGAGTTCAACTACCATTCTTCGATACACAATTTCTTGTCATCAGTAGGTTATCGAGAGAGAATTCTTCAGGAGAGGGATTGGAGGCCTTAGAGGTACGCGCTAGTAATGGGACTGCTGATCGGTAATGTATCAGTTTCCCGGGGTTGTTGAAGATTTGCCCTTAAATCTTGGCCTTTGTCATCATCGGGCACATATGGAGTTAAGTTAGTGACGGTGAATGTGGTAGATATGCTGAAATCTTCAGGTAGCTCAATCTCGTAGGCATTGTCATTAAGGCGCCTTAGGATCTTATAGGGTCCATCCGCTCTAGGTGATAGTTTGTTCGTTCTCATGCTAGGGAAGTATTCTTTGCTAAGATAGATCTACACATGGTCCCTAGGAGCATAAATGATTCGTTGCCTCCTATGGCTTCCCATTTCCTTCTATTGAGCTACAGTTTTGGTCAATTTCTCGACAATATTTTGGTGTAACTTATGAAACTCCTTGGCACGTTGCAAGCCGGATTGACTCTCCCCTTGTGTAGATGGATTATTAACTAAGTCCAAGGATAGGTTCGGGTTAAGTCCATAAACAACCTCAAATAGTGATGTTCCAGTGGAGTTGTGAGTTGAGCGATTGTAGGCAAATTCAATGATGGGTAGGCATAAATCCCAGTCACAAGAGTTCTTTCCAACAGTGGTGCGGAGGAGACTATCGATGGTTCTGTTAACTACTTTAGTTTGGTTATCTATCTGAGGGTAGCAAGAGGTATTGAACAGGAGTTCATTGCTGAGTTTCCTCCATAAGGTTTTCCAAAAGAAGCTCATGAATTTCGAATTACGGTCAGACACAATACTTCTTGGCACTCTATGTAGTCGCACAATTTCCTGTAAAAAGAGGTTAGTAATGAATAAAGCATCATTAGTCCTATGGCAGGGTATGAAGTGGCCCATCTTATTGAATTGATCGATCACCACCATGATCGAATCGTGTCTTCTTGGTATGTAGGGAACTATGGCTTCTCTAGAATTGGCAAGGGTGTACATTCTCCATAGGGCTCTCTCCTCCCTTTAGCATACTTACACACCTTGCACCCCTTAAGTATCTAATGCACTTCCTTCATCATCCCAAGCCAGTAAAAATGCTCCTTCAATATTGCAATCATTCTCTTTTCCCCAAAATGGCTAGCCAAACTCCCAGCATGAGCTTCTCAAACCAGTAGCTCCCTTGTAGAACCACTTGGCACGCACATCTGTTTGCCCTTCATCAAGAATCCCTTACTTAAGTAGAATCCATCTACAGCTCCTTTACTACTGCACTTAGCTACTGAAGGCCCAAAATGTAGGTCATGCTCATATTGATTAGGTAGAGTGCTAAATCTAAGCACTTTAGCTTACAACGTCGTGATGAGGGTATGTTAATGAGAAAATGCATCAGCTACTGTATTAGTGCTTCTCTTCTTATACCTGATGACATAGCAAAAGGTCTCCAGGAACTTGACTTACTTGGCGTGACACCGAGAAAGCTTTTACTACTTGTAAAGATGCTTGAGAGATTCATGATCAGAATAAATGATGAATTTTCTTGGCAACAGGTAATGCTGCCAGTTCTAAAGTGTATGGACAAGGGCATAGGACTCCTTATTGTAGGCTGAGTAATTCAGGATAGCACCTTGAAGTTTTTCGCTGAAGTAGGCAATGGGTCGGCGCTCTTGCATAAGTACAGCACCAACGCCGGCACTAGACGCATCACATTCAACCTCAAAAGCCCTCTGAAAATCTGGTAGGGCAAGTACTGGAGCAAACATCAGCTTATACTTCACATCTTCAAAACTCCTTTAAGCCTTTTTTGTCCATTTAAACTCAACATTCTTCTTGGTTAATTCAATCAACGGCGTAGTTATGGAGCTGAAGTTCCAGATAAATCTTTGATAGAAAGAGGCTAGGCCATGGAAGCTCCTAACTTTGGCTACACTTGTCGACATAGGGCAATAATTAATAGCCTTGACCTTTTCCTCATCAATGCAAACTCCACTCCTTAAAACGACATATCCAAGGAATACAACCTTACTCTAATAGAATGTGCATTTCTTTAGGTTGCTGAATAATTTCTTAGTACGGAGTATGTTACTCCAATCTCAAATGTTCGATATGAACTAAAAGGTCAGCACTATAGACTAGAATATCGTCAAAATAAACCACAACACATTTGCCTATCAATGCTTGAAGTACATGATTCATGAGTTGCATGAATGTATTCAGGGCATTAGTTAAACCAAATGGCATAACTATCCACTCAAATAGACCATCCTGAGTCTTAAAGGCTGTTTTCCATTCATCTCCCGATCTCGTTCATATTTGATGATAGCCACTTTCTAGATCTATTTTTGAAAAGATATGTGCACCATGCAACTCATCGAGCATGTTATCTAACCACGAGATCGGGTATCAGTACTTAATAGTAATCTTGTTGATGGTACGGCTGTTAATGTACATCCTCCATGATCCATCTTTCTTTGGTACTAGCATGGCTGGGATAGCACATGGGCTTATGCTCTCACGAACATATTAGCAATCCACCAACACATTAACTTGCTTTTTTAGCTAGACTGTCTGTTTAGGATTGAGTCTATAGGTGGGTCAATTTGGTAGGGTTGCTCCAGGTTAAAGATCAATGCAATGTTCAATTCCTCTCAAGGGAGGTTATCCTTTCGGCATCTCGGATGGAAATAGGTCAACAAATTCTTGAAGTAGTTGCAGCATTTCGGCAAGTAAGTTCTCCCTGACCAAGAGGAGTACATAGTCCTCAGGTTTGACTTCTTGTGCAAATTGAGCTTGGGAAATGACTAAGGACTTTCACTGCAAAGATCTTGTAACCTTTTCTTGGGCTTCTTACACTTCCCTAGGACTCATTGGCGTCAATATAACTTTCTTCCTATCCTTTTGAAACATGTAGGTGTTTCTATACCCATCGTGTAACATCCTTTAGTCAAATAGCCACAGTCGGCCGAGTAATATGTAGGATGCACACATGGGTAGGATATCACACAACACCTCATCCTTGTATCTATAATAGTAATTGACACTTTAACTTACTCGGAAACATGTAATCCTCCTCTCTCGTTTAGCTAGTGAATCTTATACGGTGCGTAGCTTGCTATTCACCTGGCAATTTGTATGAAAAATGTTCTCTCATTGCTCGTTCTCATTAGCCACAAAACTACTAAGAGATCACCGAACAACAAAGCAATACTTGGCATTGCCTTTAGGGGGTATCTTGGCTCCTGAATCTTCCTCAAATTCTTCTAGCATTCAACCAGTTGCCACTTCTTCTTCTCCTTCACTCACACTTTCTACTTCAAACTAGGGCTTATCTCCTTTGATGGCATTTACTCGATAGTTTGAACATTGACTAGCCACATGTCCATAGCCAAGACACTTAAAACATTTGATTTCTTGGGTTTTCCGTCCTGAGCTCTAACCTTGATCTCTTTAGATCTCAAGTTCCTCGGTCTTGCTCTTACTTCGGCCCTTATCCCATTGGCTCGACATGTGACCTTGGCATTCAACCTTGGATTTGTTTGATGCCCCATCACTCCCTGCTTGACTTGACAGGCCATTCCTATTCAGCGTCATGGTTCTACTACTCGGCATTCGGCTAGCTTGGTTCTGCTGTTGCCTTTCAACTCTTTGGGCTACATGGATGGTTTCATCTAGAGTTATGAGGCTCCACAATTCTACGATGTGACCAATCTCAGCTCGTAGTCCTGAGATGAACTGTGCTATAGTTCGGGTCTCAGGCTCGTTGACATCACATTATATCATGAGTAACCGAAACTCTTAAGGACCGGCAACCCTAAGTGATAATTGATTTAAAAAACTTGATCTAAAAAACTTGATCGTACTCTATTTGAGCTCACCGGCCTAGGTGAGAGCGTCTCAAGAAGATTAGTAACCTAAAATGAGAATTGATTTGAAAAACCTAATCTTGCCCCTTCGACCTCACTAACCTAGGTAGGAGCATCTCTCGTAAACTAGTAACCCTAAGTCATTGTAAACACCAAATTTTTACACCCCCCTTTTTATAAGATAAGGGGTCTTAAATTAGGAAAAATAAAAAAAATTAGAAAATTAAAAGAAAAATAAAATTTGAAAAATACAAATAAAAAAGAAAAATAAGAAAAAAGCACAAGAAAAAAAAAAGAAATCTAGGAAAAATATCAAAAATAGGAAAATAGGAAAAAGCATAGAAAAATAAGAAATTTAGAAAATAAAAAAATAAAAAAAATTTATAAAATTGAAAAATTCACAAAAAAATGAAAATAAAAGATTTAGGGAATTTAGAAAATAATATCATTGGGCTTGGACTTAGATTTGAATCTAGCCTAGGCTGGTCAAATTCATATATGCAATTTAATTGCATAGATGGATAAAGTACAGGTCAATGACCTAACGAATAAACACGTGGACTTAGTATTGGGTTTAATTTGTAGGTTAAGGGTTCGAATATTGGCAAAGGCAAGAAAGCCTTTTTTTTTTCTCAACTAACACACCATCACATCAGAGTAGCCACGTGTCAAGATTTCATTGTACCATATAACAGCATCGAGTTGGCTGATGTTGACATGGTGCCATGTGGTATGCCACATGTCATGTGAGGACACATGGCACACTATGGCTAGTCGGGTTGGTTGATGTGGCACCACATCGACATTTTCCTTTTCTTTCTCTCCCTTTCATTTTCCTTGATTTTCCTTCACTTTCCCTAGTTGAAATAGCCTACCCCCTTCACTTTAGATCTAATTTCGGCACAAATTCCCTACATAAATGCACAATTTCTTGGTTTGATCTTGTTCACCACTTAGCTTACTTCAAATTCAACCAAAGAATGCATCTAGATTCGGTCAAATAAGCATTCAAATTGAGCTCCAAAATTCAGAAAAAAACTGAAATTTCAAACATTGTCATTTAATTCGATTTCTGGTTTCCTTGTTTTCTAGGTTAATTTCATGTATAAAAGGGACTTTGGGGGCTCACTACGAACATACATGATTACGCAGCATTGATTAGAATCGCTTATGGATACCCTCTCTCATTTGCGATCATTTTCTCTCTTTAGCTGTAACTCTCTCTACAATCCACTCCTCTTCGATCACTTCTGAGCAAACATGCGACCGCTACATCATCCCCATAGCACGAGCTCCCCAATGCCACCAACCATGGGCCTTGCCATGCTTCCACTGCCTTCAACTAAAGCCTGAAGTTGAAACCTTAACTACTGCCACCACTCATCTTCAATGGTTACCTTGACGGCTCCAAAACACTACGGCATTGAACTTACTTACCCCCCAAATCCCAATCTAAAACACATAAAAACCTTTTCACTGCTTTGATTTGGCATCCAGATTGCCCTAAACCAACTAAGGTACTTTTGTTGAAGAAGAAGTTGAATTTGACTCAAGTCCAGCATTCGAATTGATCGACTCGTGCGCATCTTCCCTAGTTCGATCCCTCCTGCAGTTTAAATTGATTGTTGTTGTTATTTATTTATTTTATTTGTTTTATTTCCTGATTGTAAATTTAATAAGAAAAAAAAAGAAAGAGAAAAAAAAAAAGGAATAAAAGAAAAACAAGAAAGAAAAAAGGAAGAAAAAAAGAAAAAAGAATAGTTTATTTCTTTTTTTTTTTAGTTTAGTAAAAATAGATAAAACAAAAAATAAATAAGATAATAAAAAAAATAATAAAAATAATATTATTTTTATTTGTTAATGTATATTTTTCTTTTTTTTTTTTATCACTTAGAAATATTAGGTTTTTCTAAAATAAATAAAAATATATATATAATAGAACTTTTTTCAAAATTAGGGCCCTTTAGAATTTTCCACAAAAATAAAATTTTCAATCTAGGACCTTTTTAGAAATTTTCTTAAATAAGCCAAACTATGTTAAAAATGTAAATCCAACATATTTTCGAGTTAAAACAAACCTTGCCCACTAAAAGTATTACAAAAGGAATTACGTACGTTTGATCCCGAATAGCGGATACGTTGGCACCTATGGGGTGATGGTAAAAAATAAAGGACCTATTTTCCTCTTTTTTTTTTAGTTTAGATTACTTCAGTTATCCAATTAGAGCAAGTAATAATTGAGTTATATTTCATAGATTTGAAAGGTGATTTTTAAGGTTAAAATTAAATTTGGAAATTTAGTGGTACCCGTAAGGATTTAAAATTCCTAACCCCTAAATCTAGATCTCTAGTTTTAAAAACCGTTCTATAAAATTGGTTTAATCGATAGACTAGTAGCTAAGTTATGCCCAATTCACCTAATTGTTTATAACTTAACTCTTTTTCCTAACCTTGGTCGGGTAGCGATTCCAAAGTGGTTTTCAAAATATAAAAAGAACTGGTTTTCTTTAAACTTTTGTCGAGGGTCAATATTAAACGGGAAGAGTTTAATACTGGTTGGTTTAAAGAAGACCCAATTTATAAAAATCTGGAGGTGAAAAACTAGGCTCGACAATATGGTGACTCCTTTAGGGATTGTTAAGAAGGTTAGCCATTCAATTTTCCAAAATTAAAATTAGTCCTTAAAACTCACCTTATTGTAATTTATTTACTTATTCTTCATTATTTGTATAATAATTATACCAACGTCTTTGCAAGTCTTATTTATTTAACTATTTAGGGGGGATTTATTTTTATACCATGAATGCATGATAGATATGATCGAACCTGGGCTGTCTTAAGACCTTAGGATATGGAGCCATTGTATATGTTTCGAGCGTAGTGGGGTAACCACCATTTGGGGTTGATTAGGCTACCCTACTTAAACTTCGGTGTGACTAATGAATCGTTTTTTCATAAACGTCTGAGGTCATAGAGTTTAAGGACCTTTAGAACCTATACTTCTTGCATACATTCTTCAGGGTTTAGTGAATAGCTAATAAGGCGACATTGTTATAAAAGAAAAAAAAAAACCTAAAGCTTCTTTCCTTGTAATTCTCTTAAAATTTACTCTCAGCTTCTATTTATCTGTTATTAGCTTCATACCTGTACTATTATCATACCACATGCATTAGATATGGGGGGTCATTTGTTGCACCAAAGATGCAGGGTAGATGTGGTCAGACTTAAGCCATCTTAAGACCTTAAGAGGGAGGCCATTGTATAGGCTTTGAGTGCTGTAGCGTAACTGCTACTCGGGGTTGATTAAGCTACCTCACTTAAGCTCTATGTGACCAATGAAAGTATTCTTTAACAAGTGAGGTCACACAGCTTAAGGACCTTTTTAGAACCTACCCTAATTGCCTTCATGGACCCTTTTCCCAAAATCGAAAAATTGACACGATTTGGCAAAACTAAAAAAAAATATGTGAAGTTTCCTAATTTTTTCCTTGTAAATGTTTTCTTCCTTTAAAATATCAATATAATCCTTGTGTAAATAAGATAGTTTTGATGTAATTTTTCTTTTCATCCTTTTTTGGAGAAAATGGTTAGGTCCTCTCTTACATAGGCCCTTTTCAAAGAAGTCCATATCCACGAGTTTTTAAAGCCTAAGGGGATACTTGAAAGATGGTTTCAATTTTTTGATCCAAACCATCAGAAATTCATTGAAGATAAAATTAAGCCCATCCTTTCTTTACTCAATGTCCAGACCAATGTCACCATGGTACAGGGTTTGGTCTACTTCTAGGACCCTAAGAATCAGTCTTTTCACTTTAGCCTATGTCGATTGAGCCTAACCGTTGAAGAATACTCCTATTTGTTAAGAGTCTCCTCTATTGGAAGCGGAAAATATGTCCCAGATATCATGGTTAACCTTGTAGATATTTTCAAAAAGCTCCTAGGCCTTTGTGAATCTAAACTATGTAGAATGTGGATAGATCCCTATAAGAGAATTATTAAGTTGGATAATCTTTTTACTTGGTTCACGACCCCGTCCAACTACAACTAGAAACTCTTTTATGGCAGCATTGAAGATTGGCAGCAATATAGGATCAACGCCTACATCTTGGTAGCATTTGCAACTATTTTGTTTCCTGATGGAATATTTCACATACATCATAGGATTGCAGAGCTTGTGATTGAATTTTTAGAAGGGAAATCTTATGTCCCAACACTATAAGCAGCACAAGCCAGGTTGCTTAATTGTCTACAAGAAGAGAAGATTGGAGAATTAAATACTAATATGACCCTACTTATGGTTTGGTTTAACGGCCATACTTAGAGCCCTAAACTTGATTTCCTTCATAAACAAAGCATCTAGAAGATGAATCCCATTGATGTGTTCACTGTTGTCATTGAACTCCCCAAAGGTATTGCTACCTATTACTAGGTCAGAGCTTTCCAAAAGTTCTACAATGAAGGTATCTCTTACGTTGCTAGATGGATCAAGGCAACTGAATTAAAGAAAAGAAGTAAGATTGAAGAGGAGCCAAGACTTCACAAGAAAAAGAGGGTATAGACTTTATGGATTATTTGTAATGAATTTTTGAATAATGTAAGGGAAACTTCAAGAATGAAAAAGATATCTTTTTCTTACCACATTGTAGTCAGTTTGCCAACTCCCCTCTCTGCATCTGCATCATCTTCATATTGCATTTTGCTTGTAAATATTCATTAGTTTTTGTTTAGTCGTGTCCTTAAGTTCCTAAGTCCTTTTCCCTTCTACTCTAACTCTTTCTAATCTTTTCTCCTATACATCCTTAGGATCTTTTTTTCTTGTAAGTTTGTAAAATATTTAAAATATTTAGGCCTTTGATCCCTTAGGATTGTTTTCTACTCCTTTCTTACAACTTGTAAATAAGTCTTATCCTTATATTCATTTTTCTCTTTCTTAAAAAGGTGAGATTTTGTTTAGAAAAAAAAAAAGAGAAAGAAAGAAAAGAAAAGAAAAGTTGCTAATTGGTAAAAGAATTCTTCTAATCAAGTTCACATGGCTAATGATAGAATTGCCTCCTTAGAAAGGATGATGCATCAAATGGCCCCAACAATGGCAGTTTTTGTTCCCAACGATCACCACTCTCCAAATATCCCAAGATTCAAGCTTAGAAAGGAGATTCTCGAATCTAAAAGAAGAGGTAGCTATGCTACAAAAGAGCATTACATATCTAGAAATGGCAATGGGCCCCATACTTAGAGGATTTCAACACTCAACGTTTAATACTAATCAAATGTTAGCAAGCCTAAGTAATGAAGGAGGCCTAAGAAGAAAAAAACCAAGGAGGAGTGAGAAAAAACAAACCCTGGGGACTTAGAGGAGACAATTCACTTGATTGAAGATCTCAATTCCCCAAATCTTTCATCATTTGAAAGCAATAAGGATTATAGCTTGTAAAGCCCTTAATCCGAATTACAGACCACACAACATTGACCTAAAAGCACGATGTGACTATCATATGGGTCAAAAGGGACACTCTACTGAAAAATGCTAGAGATTGAAGAATGAGATTCAAGACTTGATTGATGCAAAAGTCATTCGGTCATAACTACAACAAGTCAACCCTTCTTTAAGTCATGGGAGTAGTTTAACTGAGTCACCTAAAGCTCCATTTCCTTTGAGTGTACCAATGCCTTCTGATAAGTTCACAGGTTGTTTTAAGTAGTCGGACACTTGTTAAGATAAAGGCAAAGAAAATTGTTTTTCAATAAAGTTTGTAACAACTAGAATAATATAATTTTATTGCCTTTTCAATTGAATGATTGTAGTGTTATTGGCATTTAGGCAAATAAATTCCTCCTTAAGAAATTAGCAACTCACTTTTAAAAGGTTTAGAATAAAAAGAGGCAAACTATTTTCTATACATTAACCTAAAACACTTTGAGAGTTGAGTGACATAATGGTGAGGATACCTTGGACTCATTCCTTAAAGGAGGTCCACTTTGAATTTAATATGTAGATTAAAATGAAGTTAGGCATTCATTTTCAAAATCTAAACACAATCATCTCTTGTTTACCCTATTGGACCCATTTGAAGAATTTTCAAATTCAAACCCTATTGAGAACCACCCCACGATGGGGCAATTGGGAGGTTTGGGTCATTGATGAGGAGAGAGGAATAAAATTGGTTTATGCTTGCTTTAGTGACATTAAATTCAAAAGTAATTTTTATTTTTGATAAGTTATTTTTCTTTTGAAATGAAGAGAAGCCATATCCTTTTTAAACACATTAAACTTATACTTACCTCACTCGAGCTCATACAATAGAAACCTGTGGATTTTGAGCCTTGAATCGCTTAAAAGGCAAAAACTTGGCAATGGAGACAAATAATCTTGGTGCCAAAAGAAAAGAAAGAACAAAAAAGAGAACAGTAGGGAAAAGTAATAACAACAAAAAAGAAAAGACAAAGATGAAGAAAAGAGGTGGGAAAATTGGGCGCAAGTGTAAGTCAAAAGCCTTAAGAGATATATCAAATCCTAGTATGGGCTACCAAATCGAATCAAAAGTTAAACCCCAAATAGCCCTAAAGACATAAGGCTCTAAATCACAATTCGATCTCAGAAACCCAAAATCTCTATATCCACTCTAAAGCCTCTCTTGTGCTGAATCACATTAGGCCTTCCTACCCACAATACAATAAAAGCTCTTTCAATCTTAAAAGGTAATTTATCTTTAATAAAAGTTGTTTTTGAAACTAAGGCAAGTATATTTCTAATTTTTCATAAGGTTCTTGACTTGTACACTCGAGATTAATATTTCTTTCAAAATAGGCTTCTTTATTAGTCCCTTTTGAAACCTTTAGACTAAAAGCCTAAATTCATAATGTTAAATTGAAAAAGACCTAATGGATTGATCAAGCTGTATCACATGCAAAATGGACTATAATTTAGGGACTGTAGTTAAGAGTATAATCTCGGTCGAGAGTTTGCAAGGAAGTCCTCTTCAACTAAACTAGTCATGAGTTACCTTTTTCTTAAAAAAAAAAAAAGGTGTTTGAAATCACAAGGCCGTACGAAGCGGGTCGGCATCAAGGCTAGGGGGAACATAAGAGGCCCCATGTGATTTTCAAGGAAGGGTTCTTTACTTGTTAGCAAACTAAAAAAAAAAAGGAGGGGGGTAGGGGGTGGTGGAAGAAAAAGAAAATGAAAAAGAGAGGGAAAGTATTTTTTAATCCAAGTCCATGTTGACCCAAGTGGCCAACTTTTCAATCCATTTAAAACAAAGTTGACTACAATAGTCAGGGTCATTCCCGTTCTTCCCAAATGAAGGAAATCATCCCCAATGTCTTTTTAACGTAAATGGTTTTCACCAAAGGGCTTATCTATAAATATTTTCCTCAAATCGAGTAGTGTTTCAGACAAGTTTAATCTTATCTAGCTCTCAAAAGGGCTATCCTGCCATCCATCCATTTAACTCCCTTTAAGGTTTTTAGCCAACCCATAAGGCATTTTTGTTTAACAAGATCATTTAGTGAGCCTATAAGGCACCCACCTTCTACATTTAGTGTTTAGCTAGCCTTTGAAAGTGAGCCTGTAAGGCATTTTTAACTCAGTCCCTAGGGCACTGGCCTTCATCATTTTCTTTTAACAAGCCCATAAGGCATTTTTGTTCACCAAATTCTCTTAAGTGAGCCTGTAAGGCACTTCCCTTCATCATATTCTTCTTAGCAAGCCCATAGGGTGCTCTCCTTCGTATTCTCTTAATAAGCTTATAGGACGTTTCAATTAGTCCAGCTTATGGTTGCTAGTCCCTGAGAGATGCTTTCACCTAGGTTAATGAGCCTAGAGAGGCATAACTAAGTTTTTTTAGATCGATCCCAACTTAGGGTTGCTAGTCTCCGAGAGATGCTTCTGCCTAGGTTAGTGAGCCTAGAAAGGTACAACCAGGTTCTCCAAATCAATCTCAGCGTAAGGTTGCTTATCTTAGAGACACCCTCACTTAGGTTAATAAGCCTAGAGGGGTACGACCCAATTTCATTTCTTTACCAAATCCCCAGTAGATTAAGTCTAGGATAGCTAGTTAGCATCTTCCCTACGGCAAAAATAATGTCTCGTTATCTTTGTAGCAAAGTTTTATTCAAACTTCACTACAACGAAGGGCAGTTGTAGACACCAAATTTTTACCTCCCTTTTTTATAAGATAAGGGGTCTTAAATTATTAAAAATAAAAAAAAAAGAAATTTGGAAAAATATAAAAAAAATAGAAAAATAAGAAAAATCACAATAAATAAGAAATCTAGGAAAAATATAAAAAATATGAAAATATGAAAAAGCATAAATTTTTTTTTTAAATTAGAAAATTAAAAAAGTCACAAAAAATTGAAAATAGAAGATTTAGGGAATTTAGAAAACAATCATTTTTAAATTTAAAAATGGGAATCATTGGGCCTAGGCTTAGATTTGAATTTAGCTTAGGTTGGTTAAGCGCATATGTACAATTGGACAAAGCAAAGGCTAACGGCCTAACGAATAAGCACATAGACTTGGCATTGAGTTTAATTTGTAGGTCAGGAGTTCAAATCTTGGCAAAGGCAAGAAAGCCTTTTTTTTTTTTTTTCTCAGCTAACACACCATCACATCAGGAGTAGCCACGTGTCAGGATTTTACTGCGCTACATGATGGCATCAGGTTGGCTGATGCTGACGTGGCATGCCATATATCACGTGAGGACATGTAGTATATTGTGGTTGGTTGAGTTGGTTGACATGGTGCTACGTCAGTGCTACGTCAGCATTTTCCTTTTCTTTCTCTCCCTTTCCTTTCTTTTTCCCTGATTTTCCTTTACTTTCCCCAATCGAAATAGCCTACCCCCTTCACTTTGGATCCAATTTCAGCAAAAATTCTCTATACAAACCTACAATTTCTTGCTCCGATCTTATTCACCACATGGCTTACTTCAAATTGAACCAAAGAATGCGTCTAAATTCGGTTAAAAAGCATTTAAATCAAGCTCCAAAATTTGGAAAAAAAATGAAATTTTGGACATTATCATTTAATTCAATTTCTGGTTTCCTTGTTTTTTGGGTTAATTTCGTATATAAAAGGGGCTTTCGGTGCTCACTACGAACACATACGATGACATAACATTGATCAGAATTGCTCATGGATACTCTCTTTCTCATTTGTGATCATTTTCTCTCTTTAGTCATAACTTTCGCTCTACAACCCACCCCTCTTCGATCACTTCTAAGCAAACACGTGACACCACATCATTCCTACAGCACAAGCTCTCTAATGCCACTAGCCACAAGCCTCGCTACGCTTCTATTGCCTTCAACTAAAACCTCAAGCCGAAACCCTAACCACCACCACCACTACTCACCTTCGACTGCAACCCAAATGACTCTAAAACGCTTCAGCATTGAACTTACCCCCTCAATCCCAATCTAAAACACATAAAAACCTTTTCACTGCTTCAATTTGACCTCTAAATCACCCTAAACCAACCAAGGTGCTGCTGTTGAAGAAGAACTTAAATTTGACCCGAATCCAGTGCTCGACCTGTCTGAATTGATTGGAGTCTAGCATCTAAATCGACTGACGCATGCACATCCTCCCTAGTATAATCTCTCTTGTAGTTTAAATTGATTGCTATCGTTTATTTATTTATTTATTTTATTTGTTTTATTTCCCGATTGTAAATGTAATAAGAAAGAAAAAAAAAGAAAGAAGAAAAAAAGGAATAAAAGAAAAACAAGAAAGAAAAAAGAAACAAAGAAAAGGAATAGTTTATTTCTTTTTTTTAGTTTAGTAAAAATAGATAAAAAAAAAATATGATAATACAAAAAATAATAAAAATAAAAATAAACAAATAAGTCAATGAATAAAAATCGTTTTTTTAACACTTAGAAAAATTAGGTTTTTCAAAAATAAATAAAAAATATATAATTGAAATTTTTTCAAAATTAGGGCCCTTTAGAATTTTCCACAAAAATTTCTAATCTAAGACCTTTTTAGAAATTTTCTTATATAAGCCAAATTGTGTTAAAAATGTAAATTTGACCTATTTTTAAAAAATATGATAATACAAAAAATAATAAAAATAAAAATAAACAAATAAGTCAATGAATAAAAATCGTTTTTTTAACACTTAGAAAAATTAGGTTTTTCTAAAATAAATAAAAAAATATATAATTGAAATTTTTTCAAAATTAGGGCCCTTTAGAATTTTCCACAAAAATTTCTAATCTAAGACCTTTTTAGAAATTTTCTTATATAAGCCAAATTGTGTTAAAAATGTAAATTTGACCTATTTTTGAATTAAAACAAACCTTACTTACTAAAAGTTTTACAAAAGGAACTACGTATATCGAATCCTAAATAACAGGTACATAGGTATCTATAGGGCAGTGGTAAAAAATAAAATACCTATTTTTCCCCTTCTTTTTTTTTAGTTTAGATTACTTTAGTTATCCAATTAGAGTAACTAATAACTGAGTTCTACTTCATAGATTTGAAAGGTGATTTTTAAGGTTGAAATTAAATTTGGAAAGTTAGTGGTACTCATAAGGTTTTAAAATTCCTAACCCCTGAATCCAAATCTTTGGTTTCAAAAACCGTTTTATAAAATCGGTTTAATTGATATACCAGTAGTTAGGTTATGACCAATACACCTAATTGGTTATAGCTTAACTCTTTTTCTTGACCCCGGTTGGTGGCGACTCCCAAGTAGTTTTCAAAATACAGAAAGAACTGATTTTCTTTAAACTTTAGTCGAGGATTAGTATTAAATGGGAAGGATTTAATACTGGTTGGTTTAAAGAAGACCTAATTTTTAAAAACCAGGAAGTGAAAAACTAGGCTCAACAGTCAATCAATTTTGAAAACCTGGTTGAGATCTTTTGAGCTCACTAACCTAGGCAAGGGTCTCTTTAAGTATCTAGCTACATTAAATGAGAATTGTTTTGCAAAACCAAGTCGTGCTCATTTGTGCTCATTAACCTTGATAGGAGCATCTTTAGTGGACTAGTAACCCTAAATTGGAATCGATTTGGGAGAACATGGTTATGCTCTTTTGAGTTAACCAACTTCGCCAGAAGTGTCTCTTAGGGACTAGCAACCCTAAGTGATAATCGAGTAACCTCGGCAGAAGTGTCTCTTAGGGACTAGCAACCTTAAGTGATAATCGACTAAGAAAATCCGGTTGTGCTCTAGTGAGCTCACTAACCTAAGTAGGAACATCTCTTGGGGAATAGCAACCTTAAATGAGAATTGAAGTGAAAAACCTCGTCGTACTCTTCTCAACTCACTAACCTAGGTGAGAACGTCTCTTAAGGACTAGCAACATTAAGTGATAATCGATTTTAAAAACCTGGTTGTGCTCTTATGAGCTCACTAACATAAGTAGGATCATCTCTAGGGGACTAGCAACCCTAAGTGAGAATTGATTTGAAAAACCTAGTTGTGCCCTTATGATTGACTAACCTAGGCGGGAGTGTCTCTCGAGGACTAGCAACCTTAAGTGGTAATCAATTTAGAGAGCTTGTTTGTGCTATTTTGAGCTCACTAATCTAGGCGAGATCATCTCTCAAGGACTAATAATCCTAAGTGATAATTGATTTGAAAAACCTAACCATGCTCCTTCGTTCTCATTAACCTTGATAGGAGTGTCTCTCAAGGGCTAGCAACCCTAAATGATAATCGATTTAGAAAACTTGGTCGTGTTCTTTTGAGTTCATTAACCAAGGCTAGAGCATCTCTTAAGGACTAGCAACCCTAAATGAGAATTGATTTAAAAAACCTAGTTGGGCTCTTTTCAGCTCACTAACTGTTAGGACCATATAGGGGGCCTAGTAGGATTGCCTATGATTTATATATCATGTGTTCACTCATGATACGAAAATCCCTTTGCAAGTCAGAGATTGCAAAACTCTAAATAATTTATTAGTAGGGTTTCTGAATTGTTAACTAATTAACATATTATAATATTATAAATAACTATAGATATTCAATATTCAACAGTTCCTTTGAACTATAGAGAATTGGTATCCCTTACCAAATGATAAGATCAAGTCGTATAAACTTAACATTCAAACTTATTAAAGTTACTAAATCTAAATATATAAGTGGTAGTTACATTTAAAGTTTCAAATAAGCTATAGAATCTTTTTCTAATCTTAACCTCTAAAACATCTCAATACACGTACTCAACACTTGGCTCTTAACCCATTTTCGATTATCTATCAACTTGCAAAAGAAAAACTATTAGGGAGTATGCTACAAGAGCTTAGTGAGTTATCCCTCGTACTATACTAGCAAGTAGGTTATCAAACAAATTATTACAATCATATGAATGCATGTACATGCAGTATGCCAAACAATATATGCAGTTGATCGGTGTTATATATAACATTAGATTTTAATGCCCTCTAAGGTAAGGGTTGGAGATATATCGGCACCAATCATAACTAGGTTCTAACACCTAGGTTTTTAACCATAAATTTGAATTTTGTATTTCACAAAATATATTTCCATTTCTAAGAAACCTAATAGTACACAAAATCCCAAGTCTAATTATAAGGCGGCCTCTGTAATCTACATTCACACCCTATAGTGGAGGTGTCTAGACTTGACCCTCAGCTATACAGTTGGAGTCTCCAGCACCTAGTAAGCCCATAGGTTCGGGTAAGGTCATGTTATATGAGTGCACTGTACTAAAACACTTTAATTCAATATATAGAAACAACCCCAACATGGCCACTTTTTACCTCTGTGTAAAGTGACGGCTAGAACAAATAATGCAATGCATAGTTGATGCATGATCCTTTTAATTTAAGATAAATCAAACATAATTAAGTCAAATTATGTGGCAATCAATCAATATCAGCAAACCATTTAAATAATGTCACAATCAATCATACAACTAAATTTTCAATTATTGTTTTTAACAATATTTTGCATAGTAATCAACTAATGTCAAGAACATGTATATCCTAAACCCCCATGCATCAAGTTACTAATATTTAATTTAAGCGCACTGACTACAAGTAAAAAACAAGTATAGAGTTATTGGAAGTACTCACTTAATTATGACATCTCGCGCTAATTGTAGTAGTTCTCAAGAAGCTCCCAACCCTCGTCAAGATCACTTGATTATTATAAGATAAAAATGATAGTAAGTAATTGAATGAACTAGTTATTCTAGGTATTTGTTCACCTATTTCTACTTAAGTTCCTATTAGTTTTCATTTGGTTGAACCTTATCACTAACCGTATGTAACTTTTTTGTTTTATTTCCAATATTTATGAACTTATTGTAGTTTTTCATCGTTTTCGGTTATACATTCACATGGTAAGGTTTATTTTGGATGTTAAGACTCGTGTTTCACTCTATAGGTTATTATTATGATAATCCTAATTATCGTAACTCAAATATTCTTATTTGCTATTTTTCGTATCCTATTTTATTGTTTTATGGCCTAATTGATCATCTATTTCTTATGTTTTTATAATTTTGCATTGTTAATACTGTTATGTATGCTTAAGCAAGATTAATTCAAGTTGATATATGTATTATGGGCTTATTGTAGTTTCGGCCCATATATGTACACATATATATGCATTATGTATTAGTACTTTATTATATTATATTATGTTATAACTTATATGTGTACTTACTTTATATTTAGGTATTTATACACTCTGTACCTATGTTATGTGTATGTATACTTTTAATATACTTGTACATATAAACATATATACATATAATTGTATATATATTTTTATATGTATTTTCATATGTCCCCCGTACGCCTTTAAGAAATCTTGATATAATTCATATTTTTGCACCTTATGTTTCCAATTAGTACGTTACATGTATGTACACTTAGTATTTTCCTTATTTTAGGTTATGTACATAAAAGGGTATTCATGTATAAGGATATCCAAACATATGTACATGTATTTATACTTATGTATTCATTAGAATCTTTGTGTACAACTTCTCTACATATACTTGTGTCCTCTTAGTTTTATCTATGTATATGTACACTTATACTATGCATACTACTAAGGTTTATACATACACACTTCATGTGTATTCATGAGCCATATGAACATGGGTATTCTATTCATATATATGTAAGTATTTCTACACTTATGTGCTTGTTTATAAGAGTCCTATTTGTGTTAACATACATGTACATATTACACAAAATTTCTACACCAACATAAGGTAGATACTAACTACTTATTAAAATAGAAAATCAAATGAAATCATATCTCTTTCTCCTTTGTAATATGGAGAGGAAAGCAAGCATATAATATAGAGTAATTTGTGGTGAATTGTCGAAGTTATAAAGGTGAAATTAAAAGTGTGGAAAAAAAGGAAGAAGAGGGGGTCACGATTTGGAATGGGTAAGGGAAAGAAGGTATTGTTTGTGTCTTAATTGTAATTTAAAGGACAAGAAAAATGGGGTCTAGTGGTGGCAACAAGGGAAGAAAAAGAAAAAAAAAAAACATGTGAAAAATGAGATGAACTCCTTAGAAAAGGGAAGAAAATTCTAGTTGAAAATGACATTTGTTGACCTTAGTCAACACTTTGACTTGGTCAACATTTGACTTAGTGAATTCTCTTAAATTTGTATGAAATTAATGTACATAATAAGAAAATTAAGGATAATTAGGAGAAAATTTAAGGAATGAAAGGAAATATGGAGTTAAATCAAATGATTAGTAAAAATAGCTATTAGAACCTTTTTATAGATATATATATATCTCTATATAAGATTTAGTATCATACTTAATGTAATTAGCATGAAAAACACAATTTATAATACTAACATTGCTTATATATAGTGTAAACATCAACTAAACACTTAAATTTATATAATACTAACTGAGTTATATAATTTAGAGATTAGTATGATCTATAATGCAATATTATAGTTTCTAATAAATTAACTTAGTATTTGTACAAATTTATGAATGATTGAAAGTTATCTTTGATCATTAGTTAATGACTTTATATGATTTAATATATTGTTAAGTGTTTACATTCAATTAGGGTTTTAGTGTGATTCTAATGAATAAGCACATTGTTTAAGCTTAGAAGTTAGGGTTTTAAGGTTTTTATCACTTTCAAGTACAATTTCTAGTGTTTTTATGCATTTAGGGTTTAATATGTTCATACACTATTAAGTCTTCGATTATTATCTTAGGGTTTTCGTCTTATCTAGTCTTGTTAACTCTTATGGTCATCTAACACACTTAAATCTAATCTAAGATTTAGGTTGGAAATTTTAGGGGTTTACATTAACTTAAGCATAAGTGTCTCTTAGGAGCTAGCATCCCTAAGTGATAATCGATTTTAAAAACTTGGTTGTACCCTTTTGAGCTAACTAACATAGGTGAGATTGTCTCTAGAGGACTAGTAACCCTATATAAGCATTGATTTGAAAAACCTCATTGTGCTAATATGAGCTAACTAGCCTAGGCTAAAGCATCTAGAGGTAACTAGTAACCCAATGTGATAATCGATTTTGAAAACCTAGTCATGCACTTTTAGGCTTACTAACCTAGGTAGGAACATCTTTCGAGGACTAGCAACCTTAAGTGAGAATCGATTTACAAAACCTAGTCGCGCTCTTTTGAGCTCACTAACCTTGGCGGGAATGTCTTTTGGGGAATAGCAACCCTAAGTGATAATAGATTTGGAAAACATAGTCATGCTCTTTTGACCTTACTAACCTATGCAGGTGCTTCTCTTAGGGACTAGCAACCTTAAGTGATAATCAATACAGAAACCTAGTCGTGCTCTTTTAAGCTCACTAATGTAGGTGAGAGTGTCTTTTGAGAACTAACAACCATAAGTGATAGTCAATTTTAAAAACCTAGTCTTACTCCTTCAATCTCACTATCTAAGGTAGGAGTGTCTCTCGGGGATTAGCAACCTGAAGTGATAATTGATTTAGAAAACTTGCTTGTGCTCTTTTGAACTCACTACCCTAGGCGAGAGCGTCCTTGGAGGACTAGTAACCTTAAGTGAGAATTGATTTGAAAAACCTAGTTGTGCTCTTTTGAGTTGATTAACCTAGGCAGGAGCATCTCTCGAGAACTAGCAACCCTATGTAATAATCAATTTGGAAAACCTAGTCGTGCTCTATCTCACTAACCTAGGTGGGAGCATCTCGAAGGACTAACAACCTTAAATAGAATTGACTTAAAAAACCTAATCATGCTCCATCAAGCTCACTAACCTTAGTAGAAGCATCTCTAGGGGATTAACAACCTTAAATTGGAATTGATTTGGAAAAACCTAGTCTTGCTCCTTTAAGCTGACTAACCTAGGTATAAGCATCTCTTGGGGACTCGCAACCCTTAGTGATAAACGATTGAGAAAACTTGGTCCTGCTCTTTTAAGCTCACTAACCAAGGCATTAGAGTCTTTAGTTGACTAGCAGCCCTAATGAGAATTGATTAGGAAATCTTGGTTGTGCTCTTTTCAACTTACCAACCTAGGCGAGAAGGTCTCTCATGGACTAGCAACATTAAGTGATAATCAATTTTGAAAACCTAGTCATGCTATTTTGTGCTTTTAACATAAGCAGTATCATCCTTGGGAGACTAGCAACCATGAGTGAGAATGGATCTAAAAAACCTAGTTGTACCCCTTCGACTGACTAATCTAAGTGGGAGCATCACTGGGAGACTAGCAAACTTTTGTGATAATTGATTTTGAAAACCTAGTCATGCTCTTTTGAACTCACTAACCCAAGTGTAAGCATCTTTCGGAGACTAGCAACCCTAAGTGATAATCAATTTAGAGAACTTAGTCGTGCTCTTTTGAGCTCACTAAGCTAGGCTGGAGAGTCTCATGGAGACTAGCAACCCCAATTGATAATCAATTTGGAAAACCTAGCCGTGCTCTTTTAAGCTCACTAACTTAGTTGAGAGCATCTCTCAAAGACTAGCAACCCTTAGTGATAATCGATTTAGAAAACCTAGTCATGCTCTTTTGTGCTCACTAACCTAGGTAGGAATGTCTCTTATGGACTAGTAATCCTATATGATAATCTATTTGGAAAACCAAGTTGTGCTCTTTTAAGCTCACAAATGTAGGTAAGAACATCTTTGAAGGATTGGCAACCCTAAGTGATAATCGATTTAGTTAACTTGGTTGTGTTCCTTTGAGCTAACTAAGTTAGGTTGGAGCATCTCTTGGGGAATGGCATCCTTAAGTGGTAATTGATTTAGAAAACCTGGTCATGCTCTTTTGAGTTCGCTAACCTAGGTGAGAGAGTCTCTCAGAGACTAGAAACCCTAAATGAGAATGGATTTGGAAAGTCTTTCTCCTTCGAGGTCACTAACCTAAGTGGGAGCATCTCTTTGGGACTAGCAACACTAAGTGATAATTAATTTAGAAAACCTAGTCATGCTCTTATAAGCTATTTAACTTAGGTGAGATTGTCTCTAAGGGACAAGCAACCTTAAATGAGAATTGATATGTTAAACCTAGTTGTGGTTATCAAGCTCACTAACCTTGGCGGGAGCATTTCTAAGGGACTAGCAACCCTAAATTGGAATCAATTTGGAATAACCCGATCGTGCTCCTTTGAGCTTACTTACTTAGGCAGAAGTATCTCTTGAGGACAAGCAACTCTAAGTGATAATTGATTTTGAAAACCTAGTTGTACTCTTTTGAGCTCACTAACCTAGGCAAGAGTATCTCTAGGAGACTAGGAACCTTAAATGAGAATTGATTTGAAAAACCTAGGTGTGCTCATTTGAGCTCACCAACCTAGGCAAAAGCGTCTCTTGGGGACTAGCAACTCTAAGTGATAATCAATTTTGAAAACCCGATCATGCTCTTTTGAGCTTACTAACCTAAGCAAGAAAGTCCCTAAGAGAGTAGTAACCCTAAATGAGAATTGATTTTGAAAAGTTGGTTGTGCTCTTTTTTGCTTACTAACTTAGGCGAGAGCATCTCTTAGGCATTAGCAACATTAAGTGATAATGGATTTTGAAAACCTGGTTGTACCCCTTTGACGGGGGGATTGGCAACCATAAGTGAGAATTGACTTGAAAAGTCTAGTTGTGCCCCTTTGATTGACTAACCTAAGCAAGAGCATCTCTAAGAGACTAGTAACCCTAAATGATAATCGATTTTGAAAACATGGTCATGTTCTTTTGAGCTCACAAACCCAAGGGGAAGCATCTCTCAAGGACAACTAATCCTAAGTGATAATCAATTTATAGAACCTGATTGTGCTCTTTTGAGCTCACCAAGCTAAGCAAGAGCATCTCTTAGGGACTAGCATCCCCAATTAATAATCGATTTGGAAAACCTAGCCATGCTGATTTGAGCTCACTGACTTACTTGGGAGCATCTCTTAAGGATTAGCAATAGTAAGTGATAATCAATTTAGAAATCTTGGTCATGCTCTTTTGAGCTCACTAACCTAAGCAGGAGCGTCTTTTGGGGATTAGCAACCCTAAGTAATAACTTATTTGGAAAACTTAGTCAAGCTCTTTTGAGCTCACTAACATAGGTGGGAGCAACTTTAGGGGACTAGCAATCCTAAGTGATAATCAATTTAGAAAACTTGGTCATGCTCTTTTGATCTCACTAAGATAGGTGAGAGCATCTCTTAAGGACTAGCAACCTTAAGTGATAATCAATTTGAAAAACCTAGTCATGTTCCTTTGATCTCATTAACTTAGGTAAGAGCATCTCTTAGGGACTAACATCCTTAATTAATAATCAATTTAGAAAACATAGTTGTGCTCTTTTGTGCTCACTAACCTAGGCAGGAGCATCTCTAAGGGACTAGCAAACCTAAACTAGAATGGATTAGGAAAACCTAGTCTTGCTCCTTCGAGCTCACTAACCTATGAGAGAGCGTCTCTCTAGGACTAGCAACCCTAAGTGATAATCAATTTAGAAAACTTGGTCATGCTCATAAGAGCTCTCTAACTTAGGTTGTATCTCTAGGGGACTAGCAACCTTAAATGAGAATTAATTTGAAAAACCTAGTCAGGCTCGTTCGAGCTCACTAACCTTAATGGGAGCATCTTTAGGGTATTACCAACACTAAATTGGAATTGATTATGAAAAACATGGTCGAGCTCTTTTGAGCTCACTAACCTTGGCAAAAGTGTCTCTCGGGGACTAGTAACCCTAAGTGATAATCGATTTTGAAAACCTAGCTGTACCTTTTTGAGCTCACTAACATAGGCCAGATTGCCTCTGGGGGACTAGTAACCCTAAATGGGAAATGATTTGAAAAACCTAGTTATGCTCCTTCAAGCTAAATAACCTAGGCAAGAGCATCTCTGGGGATTGGCAACCCTAAGTGATAATCAATTTTGAAAACCTGTTGATGTCCTTTTGAACTCATTAACCTAGGTGGGAGTGTCCTTCGAGGACTAGCAACCATAAGTGAGAATCGACTTAGAAAACCTACTCGTGAGCTTTTGAGCTCACTAACCTAAGTGGAAGCATCTCTACGGGATTATCAACCTTAAATGAGAAATTTTTTGAAAACTTAGGTAGTGCTCTTTTCAAGTTAGTAACCTAGGTGAGAGCGTCTTTTAGGGACTTGCAACCTTGAGTGATAATTGATTTAGAAAACCTAGTCATGCTTTATTGAGCTCATTAACATAGGTAGGATCGTCTATGGGGGACAAGCATACCCTATACGTGAATTGATTTTAAAAACCTAATTGTACTCCTTTGAGTTTACTAACCTTGATGGGAGAGTCTCTGTGGGACTAGTAACCTTAAGTGATAATCGATTTTGAAAACTAGATCATGCTCTTTTGAGTTCGCTAACCTAGGCAGAAGTGTCTCTTAGAGACTAGCAATCATAAGTGATAATTGATTTAGAAAACCTAGTCGTGCTCTTTTGAGCTCACAATGTAGGTTGGAGCATCCCCGGGGGATTGACAATCCTATGTAATAATCTATTTTGAAAACCTAGTTGTGATCTTTTAACCTCACCAACCTAGGTGGGAACGTCTCTTATGGACTAGCAACCTTAAGTGATAATCAATTTGAAAAACCAAGTCATGCTCCTTCGATCTTACTTACCTAAGTAGGAGTGTCTCTTGGGGATGGGCATCCCTAAGTGATAATTCATTTAGAAAGCCTAGTTGTGTTGTTTAGAGTATACTAAATTATGCAGAAGCATCCCTAGGGGACTTACAACCCTAAATGAGAATGGATTTGGAAAACCTAGTCTTGCTCCTTCAAGCTCACTAACCTAAGCGGGAGTGTCGCTTTAGGACTAATAACCTTAAGTGATAATCAATTTAGAAAACCTGGTTTTGCTCTTATGAGCTCTCTAACCTAGGCAGGACTGTCTTTAAAGGACTAACAACCTTAAATGGGAATTGATTTGAAAACCCTAATTGTTCTCTTTTGAGATCACTATGCCAAGCAGGAATGTCTCTTAAGGACTAATAACCCTAAGTGATACTCGATTTAGAAAACTTAGTCATGTTCTTTTGAGCTCACTATCCCAAGCGGGAGTGTCTTTAGGGGTTTAGCAAACCTAAATGAGTATTTATTTGAAAAACCTGGTGTGCTCTTTTAAGTTTACTAACTTAAGCAGGAGTATCTCCCAAGGACTAACAACCCTAAGTGATAATCGATTTCGAAAACTAGGTCATATTCTTTTGAGCTTACTAACATAGGCTAGGTCGTCTCTAGAGGATTGGTAACCCTAAAGGAGCATTGATTTGAAAAAGCTAGTAGTGCTCCTTCAAGCTTTCTAACCTAAGCAAAAGCATCTCTGGAGGACTAGTAACCTTAAGTAATAATTGATTTTGAAAACCAGGTCTTGCTCTTTTGAGCACACTGACTTAGGCATAAGCGTCTCTCGAGGACTAGTAATCCTATGTGATAATTGATTTTGAAAGCTTGGTGATGCTTTTTTGAGCTCATTAACCTAGTCGAGAGAATCTATTAGGGACTAACTACCCTAAGTGATAATTGATTTAGAAAACTTGATCATGCTCTTCCAAACTTACAAACCTAGGCGGGAGTGTCTCTTAGAGACTAGCAATCCTAAGTGATAATTAATTTGGAAATCTTAGTTGTACTCTTCTAAGCTCACTAACCTAGGCGGAAGCGTCTCTTAGGGAATAGCAACCCTAAGTGATATTCGATTTGGAAAACTTGGTCGTGCTCTTTTAAGCTCACTAACTTAGGCAGGAGCATCTCTTGGGGACTAGCAATCCTAAGTGATAATCGATTTGAGAAACCTAGTCATGCTCCTTTGATCTCACTAACCTCGTTGGGAGCATCTCTTGAGGACTGGCAACCTTAAGTGATAATTGTTTTAGAAAACCTGGTCAAACTCTTTTAAGCTCACAAACCTATGTAGTTGTAGCTCTTGGGGACTAGTAACCCTAAGTGATAATTGATTTGGAAATCTTAGTTGTGCACTTTTGAGCTCACCAACCTTGGCAAGAGCTTTTTTTGTGGATTAGCAATCCTAAGTGATAATCGATTTGAAAAAGTTAATCATGCTCCTTCAATCTCACCAACCTTAATGGGAGTGTCTCTTGGTGACTGGCAACCATAATTGATAATCAAATTAGAAAACTTGGTTGTACACTTTTGAGCTCACTAACCTAGGCGGGAGCGTCTTCGGAGGATTAGTAACCCTAAATGAGAATTGATTTGAAAAACCTAGTCTTACTCCTTTAAGCTCACTAACTTAGGTAAGAGTGTCTCTCAGAGACTTGCAACCCTAAGAGATAATCAATTTAGAAAACTTGCTCATGCTCCTTTGAGCTCACTAACCTAGGCGAGAACGTCTCTGAGAGACTAGCAACCTTAAGTGATAATCAATTTAGAAAACCTAGTTGTGCTCCTTTGAGCTTACTAACCTAGGCGAGGCAGGAGCATCACTTAAGGACTAGCAATCCTAAGTGATAATCGACTTTAAAAACCAAGTCATGCTCCTTCGATGTTACTAACCTACGTAGGAGCATCTCTCTAGGACTAGCAACCCTTAGTGATATTTGTTTTTGAAAACCGGTCATACGTTTTTAAGTTTACTAACTTATGAGGGAGTGTCTCTTGGGGACTAGTGATTGCTTCTAAACAGAGCTTTTGAGTTTTACAATTTATAAACCTATATCCTATCTTTAACTCGGTTCGACAGGAAAGTGTACCTATCATTTTATAGCACAAATGAGTATAGGTTCGTCTCCATTAGGAAAAATGGCTCAAATACTAGTACTTAATAATTTTCCTATTGTCTAGTAGTAGAATTTACTAAGTGATTGATTATTAAGACTCTAATTGTTAACTAAACTACACTAATCCATAAATTAAAATGATTGAAACAATGATTATGAGAACAATTGTGAAAATATACTTAACATGCAAACTTACTTCATCAATTAGCATCATCTTACCAAAATACCTTTCATCTTAATACTTGTTAATTACAGGAAATTACAGTATATAAGTATTCTTCTTAGAACTATTTATGTCTAATCCTAATTGTGTTTATTGGAATCTCTTCCTAATTCATAGCCAACTAGGATTGCATTATCATCGTGTTCATGTATCAATTCCCTTATAGATGCAGTAACTTTCCTAATAATATCTCTATTATCTGGAGTAAGTTGCTTCAATGAGATAGATCTATTCAATAGAATTATCTCTCGACATATTCTATTGAAATCTATCCTAAGTCGATGTCGTGTACTATACCATATTTAGATTCCTCAAGTGCAATTCATCGGAATTAACAAATGTCAGGAAATTACTTTTTTAAACACTTGATCATGCTAATGATGTAGCAAGTCTTAACAGATTACTCATACGTGATGAAACAATAATACAAACTAATATGAAACATAATTATGCAGAAATGAATTATGGAATAAGTGAAAAGTAAAAAAAAAAAAAACCCATTTATTCTAATGAAGAAGTCTGATGAATGCACGAACAAAGAACTCTCGTCGTCTCTCTTGAGTAATTATGAGAATTGTATATGATACAACACTTAGAACTATACAACAGAGAACTTAGTATAAAAAGGTTGAATGGATGTATGTCTCTGTGGATGGTGTTTGATCCACTTGATGTCTATTCTCCTAAAATTTGATCTCTCAAAAAAAAAAAAAAAAAATCTTCCTCCCCCCTTTTCACCAGTTATAGTAGCTTTTTATATTCTCCCTATCAAAAGACTCGAATTTACCCCTTTACGGCACCACTTGACGTTTCTCATGTACTGGTTCGTGTGAAATGGTTGAAAAGAATAGTTGTACCCCTTCCTATTACACCCGTGACTCCAGTCTGGATAGTCTCAAAAAGAATTATTCTTCAGCAATCACGACTGTTATTGAGGCTATGAACTCCTCGTTGTATTATGAAATCACATCATGCTCGTGACCATGGTTGTGATCATCCTTCTACTATTCAATCACTACCATAATGGACAGGGAGATTGGCAAAACTTCCCTTAATCATGGTTGTGATTGAGGGCATGACCAAGGTATATTCTTCATTGCTTCATTATCATGCCTATAATTGATGATGCTACACTTATTTCTTCTCCTTTACGGCCGTAACTTACCTAAAATCATTATTTTTTTCAATTAAGTACCCAATCTATAGAATAAAATCACATTTATGATCAATTCTATGCCTAAACATGCTTTGAAAGTGTAAAGTAATTTACACTTATCAACTTCCCTACACTTAAGCTTTAATTATCCTCAAGCAAGCACTTAAACCAATTAATTACACAATTGACAAAACATCCATAGTGGCTTAACTTTGTGCATACCCTATTGTGTTCTTAGAATACATAAACAATATTCTAAGACTAATCAAAGTAAAACACACTTAACCCTTACTATTTTAACAAAGGTTTTCAAAGGTCCAAAGTCAATCACAATTTGACTTCACTCTTCTGAGGTTATACTTCATTGACTTTCTTAAGTGTATAAGAAACCTTCAATTACTTCTTAAGGACACTAATTTGGAAGAAAAGTATATTACATCCATTATTCCCCTGTATTTCTATTTCTTTTATTAAATCTCTCCAATATGATTTATACATTGAATTCGTTTTTTTTTTTTCTTTTTCATAAGAATACCAAAGATCAGCAGTGGAGTTAGACTTCACTCTTCTGAGGGACCGAACCCGCCCTTACAAATTTGGCTAAAGGTCAAAGTTTAGTAATAGAGTTAGACTTCGCTCTTCTGAGGGACCGAAGCTTACCCTTACTAACTTGATCCTTATAAATTCTTATTACAAAGTTATAAAGGAAAAAATTAATAGTAGGGTTAGACTTCACTCTTTTGAGGGATCGAAGCTCGCCCTTACTAATTCAGTCCTTATACTTCAATTTATTCTAATTTGAAGAGATTCTCAAGAAGTATCAACAAGTAAACTACTTCATTTGCCCTTTTCATTCAAGATTAAATGATCTTGAAAAAGTACTCGAAAAGTAAATATACTAAGAAAATTTAAAAGTATAACTAATTAGCTTTGAAACAAAGACTAAGATTCACTTCCAACCCCTAAACTCATTCATTAAATAGTAAGCAAGTATGATTCACTGAGATTCTATCCTATAATCTTGATCATGTAAACTAAGTTCACAAGAATTGAGTAAGGTACAAAATTAAACCACCAAATTGTTTGTTATTTTGTCAAATCCACAATCCATTAAATTAAGTCATACTTTAAAACAAACAAACTAAGTGGAAGCTTTTTGATAAACATAATTTACTTACCCTTCCCCACACTTAATGAGAGACATTGTCCTCAATGTCGGAGGGAAGTAAACATAAAATAGGCATATAATTGAAATAACTAGAAAGATGAAAATGAAAAAATACAAGAAGAATTGGCTTTCCCTGAAACATGAAGTTTAAGTAATTCATTGATTCCTAAACAATCAGAGAGTATAGCTTCCAATACCAGGACAACTTCAACAACAACATATACCTGACCATCAAGACAAAACAACAAAAGATGACAAGCTCGTGATGCGAGAGTCTCCATAGCAATATACATCAGTAAAAGTAAGCTCTCAACAAACTAGTGATCCTAATCAACAACGAACACTAAAAGAAAACAAAGAAAGAAAAAGAAAATAGCAAGAAAAAAAAAAACAAGAAACAAGTCCTGTCTTCATCCTCATCCGACCCATCTTCATCCTCCTCAAAAGACTCCTCTTCACTTCCATCCTCAACATCTTATCTAACTGGTGCTTACTGAGCTTCTTTAATGCCTTCTTCATCATCACTATCAGCTTTTTTGGAGTCGTCCTCATCATCATCAGAGTCCTCCTCTTCAGACTCTTCATCTCCTCCTCCTTCTTCTTCTTAGGAAGTCGACCTTAGTGGGGGAATCGAAGTTTGACTGGGACCAGCATCCTCTTGAGTTTGGGGACGAGAGAAAAAGGAAGGTATAGCCGCTTCCACTTTGGTGGCTATATTCTTCAAGAGCTTGACGATCCCCTTTTGAGTTTCCTTAATCCTAGTTACCTCGATTTGTAATCTCTTCAGATTGCCGACTAAGAAGCTAGAAATTGAAGGTGCAAACTCAAGAGCTCTAGGGTCCTTGATATCCAAATCTAGATCCAAGAGTCTTGCAATACTCCATTGATTAAAAGGTGCTATTGGAGGCGGTTTAGGATCAATGCAAAAGTTGCTTGGCCCGTTACTTATAGGCCAAAACCTCAGATTTCTTAGAATCCTAGTGATCAACCCCTCTACGAATATACCTTTGCTCTTATCAAAAGTTTGCCAGTGAAGTCCATATGTTGTTAAGATGCCCACATTCACTAGAAACCCCTTCAACACACTATATAGAGGTAATAAATCATGCTCCCCTACTGCTCCAGGGCTCTCATGCTTCCTATAGATCGTCCTGACCATAATATAATGGAAGACTCAAGTATTGGTCTTCTTTAAGGTAGAAGCTTCTGATTTACTCGCCCTAAAGTTGTTTTCATTAGAGATTTCTCTCCAATATTCAGCTATTGAAGTTCCATGGGGTAAGCTCATAGGTAAATCAACAAACTCCTCATCTTAAAGATAGCTTAGGTGTATAACCCCATTGCTCGTACAAATGTCAGCATTTCAAAGGTGTGAGTCCTTCCAAATGCAAAAAACTCTGCCTCATTGTCCATCTTGGAGCCAATATATTTGTACATAATCTTGAAGGATGAAAGAAAAGCCAGGGTTGTTTGTTAATATGTCTTTTCTTGCACTAAAAACAACTTCAGCCATGGTCCATTCCCTAATAACCGTTGCATGGCTATCTTTAAGCCATACTCCCCCAGTACATCCCAATCCACCATACAATGTCTCTTAATAATCTTCTTTGTAGTGAACTCCTTGAATCTGTCTGCTTGTTCATTAATCATACCCGTTGGTGGAGTAACTAATCGACTGGAACATGCAATGTTTGAACATTAGGGAGGAGGAGAAGGAGGACTATCAACTCTTGGTCATTTATGTTGAGAAGTAGTTGAACATTTCGGTGCCATTTGCAAATATCAATTATTAGTTCAAACTTCAAGCATATTTCAATTCAAGTAAACCTAATTTGACTTCTTGCTGTTTAGGAACATAACGCATCTATGGACTAATCTTGATCAACCCTATTCAACTTCCACGTACTCACTATAAACGAATTCAACATGACTTAACTCGGAGTCATAACATCAATTAAGGATGAATATCTTCCCTTGACTAAACACAATTAATGTTACAACATGTAAGTACAAAATAGCAACTAGCAATGCAATTCTACAAAACATAAGCATGAGGACGAGACAAATTTATCACTTTAGGCTCAATTTGTAATAATCCTTGATTCTACCCTTATCTAAAGGAATTAGGTTTTCATTAAGAATAATCAACTTATACTATAGATGCATGCAAATTCAAAGTTTAAAGATGATAAAAACAACCTAAAACTACTATAACAACACTAACACAAATCACAACAAACATAGACAGATAAACCCTAAATTACATGAAATGAATCGATATATACGTAAAAAAAAAAAAAGAACAAAAGGAAAAAGAGGGAAATCATAGCTTAGAAACGTATTAGTATGTTGAAAGTGATCAAGCAAGTGCCAAAATTGTACGGGTTTTTGTGAGGGACAAGCGTGGAGAGTGTTTTATTATAGGGTGGAAGTTTAAAATGTGAGAAATGAGGAGAGAGAGAAAGGGAAATTTCTTATATAGTAAGGTGATAGGAACATGATTAGGTACGTGACTTAGGTCGTAATCCTCTTTTTAAGCTTTGTCATAGATGTGATGACTCCTGTGATAAGCTCGGTGCCTAAAAATTTTAAACCATCATGGCCTTTCCCCTTTATTAGTCATGGGCATAATGACACCCATGACTGATACTATGGCCTTTCATTTCACAAATATTTGATTAGATCACAACTATAATGTTATGAAAAACTCCTAAGGAATTAATCACGGCCGTGATTGAAGTGTGAACTCTTACAAGGGGTTGATCATAGCCGTGATTGACAAGTGGGTTAGCCTTGTTAATTTATCACGGCCATGATTGATCCCGTTATGAATGTTTTACTTGAAAAGTTCAAATACTTATCTTATCACTGCCGAGATGCACAGTAGGCTTTCGAATTCCATCCATGTCACCACACTTAATGAATTATTCTCTTCTCTTTAATTTGCCATGACTATCATTTTATGATCTCTTTCCTTACACATGAAACTATAGACAAAACACTTAAAACAATCCAAAAACCACTAACAATAACAACCATGAATTAAAATCAAAACTCCACAATTCTCAAAGTACTTAAACAAGCAAAATGAAAGTGAAAGTCTAACAAATAAATAAACATGCTTGTTTAACGTCTCAAGCTTGACGTTTCCAACATATGTAGCTTCATTCCTTGACTAGAGGAGTCTCAGCTCCTCCTTGCCTTAAGGTTATAGCTTGAACTTGTTCTCTCAGGTTGGTCTTAGTGTTCCTTAGAAAAGATCTCGGAACCCTTTCAAAAAGTGCTTTTACAATCTACCCGATTTGATTTTCCAAATTATAGATTGATGCCCTTTGATTTCTCAAAGCGGTTTTAGTGACCTGGTGACGTGCTTTAGAAGTCTTAATGTGCTAATCCAACATCTCCTCAATGGACATTGGCTTATTCTATAGGGGTGGTGCTTGTCTCTAAAATCCAGGAGGTGGCGTGTTAGAACTCTGACCGGTGTTGTTGCCCTATCGAAAATTAGGTTGATTTCTTCAACCCGGATTATAGGTATAGTTGAAAGGGTCATTCCTAGGTTTGATTAGGTTCCCTAGGTAGTCAACTTCCTCTACTTGATCAATCTCGGACGGCCTAGTCAACTCTGAACCTGTAACTACTAAAGCTTTGTTCCAACCAATTGAGGGACTATCAATTTTCCTTGTCAACACTTCTACCTTATGTGCTAAAGAGAAAGTAGCATCCAATTCATGTTTTCCTGTTGACTTTCTTTCTCTTCCTCTTGTACATGGCCACTAATAATGATTATTGGCCATGTCTTCAAACAATTGAATGCATTGCTTTGGTGACTTGTGGTTTAAGCTTCCTCCAGTGACTGCATCAATGAGTTGCTTAGTGGTGTAGTTCAATCCATTGTAGAATGTCTGAACTTGATGCCAATCCGAAAGACCATGATGAGGACACCTTCTTAATAATTCCTTCCACCTCTCCCATGCTTCATATAGAGTCTCTGAATCCATTTGACTGAAAGAAGAAATATCTACCCTTAGCATAGTTGTCTTTGAGGGTGGAAAGTATTTTCTCATAAATAATTCAGCCATTTCTTGCCAAATATTAGTGGAATTTCGTGGCATAGAGTTGAGTCACTGCTTTGCATCAAACCTTAGTGAAAACGGAAATAACTTAAGTTTGATAGCGTCCTTAGAAACTCCACCTATCTTGAATGTGTCACATATCTCCAAGAACTGCTGCAAATGGTTGTTGAGGTCTCCGTCACTGAATGCATCAAACTAAATACATTGGTGGATCATTTGAATAATACCTGGCTTGATTTCAAACGTATTAGCTTAAACTCTAGGTCGAGCTATACTAATACTAGCCCCATCCAGGTTAAGCCTACAATAATCCAGCATTATCCTAAGGGCCACAAGTAGATTTACTCTTGGCTCGATTCTTGCTAGTACTATATTTCGATTTACATCAAGATGTGGGTCCAAATTCAATGGTGGATCACCTTGGATACCATCTTCCGGATTTAAGAACTGATTTCCTACTAGTGCCTCGGCGTTTTGTTTTGGGTTATTCATCTTAGATCTCAACAATTCTCATGCTCTTACTTGCTTATTGGTTGAAATTTGCTTCTCAAAATATTCTCGAACTTTACTTAAGTTACTTGTAAGTGTTCTCTCAGGTTCAAGATTGAAGTCAGCTAGTTCAGCTGTGCTGCTTTGAGTCATAAATTGCAATTCAACAAAGACTCAAATATGAGCACAAGTATTTTGACTAAACTACTAACAATTATAAAAAGAAGATAAAGGCTAGAAGAATAGGAATCCTAATGTTCCTAATGATGATGCCAATTTTCCCTAACAACGGCGCCCAAAACTTAATCCTCTCTAAATAGAGCTTTTGAGTTTTACAATTTATAAACCTATATCCTATCTTTAACTCAGTTCGACAGGAAAGTGTACCTATCATTTTATAGCACAGATGAGTATAGGTTCGTCTATACTAGGAAAAATGGCTCAAATACTAGTACTTAATAATTTTCCTATTGTCTAGTAGTAGAATTTACTAAGTGATTGATTATTAAGACTCTAATTGTTAACTAAACTACACTAATCCATAAATTAAAATGTTTGAAACAATGATTATGAGAACAATTGTGAAAATACACTTAACATGCAAACTTACTTCATCAATTAGCATCATCTTACCAAAATACCTTTCATCTTAATACTTGTTAATTACGGGAAATTACAATATATAAGTATTCTTCTCAGAACTATTTATGTCTAATCCTAATTGTGTTTATTGGAATATCTTCCTAATTCATAGCCAACTAGGATTGCATTATCATCATGTTCATGTATCAATTCCCTTATAGATGCAGTAACTTTCCTAATAATATCTCTATTATCTTGAGTAAGTTACTTCAATGAGATAGATCTATTCAATAGAATTGTCTCTCGACATATTCTATTGAAATCTGTCCTTAGTCGATGTCGTACACTACACCATATTTAGATTCATCAAGTGTAATTCATTGGAATTAACAAACATTAGGAAATTACTTTTTTAAACACTTGATCATGCTAATGATGTAGCAAGTCTTAACAGATTACTCACACGTGATGAAACAATAATACAAACTAATATGAAACATAATTATATAGAAATGAATCATGGAATAAGTGAAAAGTAAAAAAAAACCCCATTTATTCCAATGAAGAAGTTTGATGAATACACGAACAAAGAACTCTTGTTGTCTCTCTCGAGTAATTATGAGAATTGTATATGATACAACACTTAGAACTATACAACAGAGAACTTAGTATAAAAAGGTTGAATGGATGTGTGTCTCTGTAGATGATGTTTGATCCACTTGATGTCTATTCTCCTAAAATTTGATCTCTCAAAAAAAAAAAAAAAAAAAAAAATCTTCCTCCCCCCTTTTCACCAGTTACAGTAGCTTTTTATATTCTCCCTATCAAAAGACTCAAATTTACCCCTTCATGGCACCACTTAATGTTTCTCATGTACTGGTTGGTGTAAAAAGGTTTAAAAGAATAGTTGTGTTCCTTCTTATTATGTTCATGACTTAGGGTGTGATAGTCTCAAAAAGAATTATTCTTTGCCAATCACAGTCATTATTGAGGCCGTGAACTCCTCGTCGCATTATGAAATCTCATCACGCCCATAACCATGGTCGTAATCATCTTTCTGTTTTTTAATCACTGCCATGATGGATAGGGAGATTGACAAAACTTCCCTTGATTATGGTCATGATTGAGGGCATAACCAAGGTGTATTCTTCATTGCCTCGCTATCACGCCTGTGATTGATGCTACTATACTTATTTCTTCTCCTTTATGGCTATGACTAACTTGAAAGTTGTTATTCTAGCGTATATTTCCTCTCTGTGCTCGTGATTTACCTGAAATCATTATTTTATCCAATTAAGTACCCAATCTATAGAATTAAATCACATTTATGATCAATTCTATGCCTAAACATGCTTTGAAAGTGTAAAGTAATTTTCACTTATCAACTAGCAACCTTAATTGGTAATCGATTTGAAAATCCTGATTGTACTCTTTTGAGCTCACTAACTATGGTGGGAGCGTCTCTTGGCGACTAGCAACCTAAAGTGATAATCGATTTAGAAAACCTAGTCATTCTCTTTTGTACTCACTAACCTAGGCGGGAGCATCTCTTGTAGACTAGCAACCTTAAGTGATAAAAGATTTAGAAAACCCAGTCTTGCCCTTTTGAGCTCACTAATTGAGGTAGGAGTGTCTCTAGGGGACTAACAACCCAAAATGAGAATTTATTTGAAAAGCCTAGTCGTGCTCATTTTAGCTGACTAACCCAGGCATGAGTGTCACTTAAGGACTAGCAACACTATGTGATAATCAATTTCGAAAACTATGTTGTATTCTTTTGAGCTTACTAATATATATGGGATTTTCTCCAAGGGACTAGTAACCCTAAATGAGAATTGATTTGAAAAACCTAGTCGTGTTCCTTTGAGCTGACTAACTTAGGTGGGATCATCTTTGAGGGACTAGCAACCTTAAGTAATAATTGATTTTGAAAACTTGGTCATGCTCTTTTAAGCTCACTAACTTGGGTTGGAGTGTCTCTTGGGGATAAGTAACCTTAAGTGATAATCGATTTTGAAAGCCTAGTCATGCTCTTTTGAGCTCACTAACATAAGTAGGAGCATCTTTCGAGGACTAGTAACCTTAAGTAATAATCAATTTAGAAAACCTAGTCGTGCTCCTTTGAGCTTACTAACTTAAGTGAGAGCTTGTCTTAGGGATTAGCAATCCTAGGTGATAATGGATTTGAAAAACTTACTCATGCTCCTTCGATCTTACTAAACTCGGTAGGAGTGTCTCCCAGGGATTGGCAACCTTAAGTGATAATTTTTTTTGAAAACCTGGTCAAACTTTTTTAAGTTTAGTAACCTATATGGGAACATCTCTTGGGGACTAGCAACCTTAAGTGATAATCAATTTGGAAATCCTGATCATGCTCTTTTGAGCTCACTAACCATGGTGGGAGCGTCTTTTGGCGACTAGCAATCCTAAGTGATAATCGATTTAGAAAACTTGGTCATTCTCTTTTGTGCACATTATCCTTGGTAGGACCATCTCTTATGGACTAGTAGCCCTAAGTGATAATGGATTTAGAAAACTTAGTCATGCTCTTTTGAGCTCACTAACCTGTGTAGGAGTGTCACTTGGGGACTAGTAACTCTAAGTGATAATTGATTTAGAAAACTTGGTCATGCTCTCTTGAGCTTACCAACCTAGGTAGTGGTGTCTCTAGGGGACTATAACCCTTAATGAGAATTGATTTGAAAAACCTAGTCATGCTTTTTTAGTTCATAAACCTAAGTAGGAGTGTCTCTCAAGGACTAGGAACCTTAAGTGTTAATCAATTTTGAAAACTTGTTCTTGTTCTTTTGTGCTTACGAACATAGGTAAGATCGCCTCTGGAAGACTAGTAACCCTAAATGAGAAATGATTTGAAAAATCTTATCATGCTCCTTTGAGCTGACTTAACCTAGGTGGGTATGTCTCTGGGGAAATGCCAATCCTAGGTGATAATTGATTTTGAAAACCTAGTCATACTCTTTTGAGCTCACTAACCTAAGTTGCAATTTCTCTCGAGGGCTAGCAACCCTAAGTGATATTTGATTTAGAAAACCTGGTCGTACTCTTTAGAGTTCACTAACTTGGGGAGGATTGCATCTCGTGGACTAGCAACTGTAAATGAAAATTGATTTGAAAAACCTGGTTGTATTCTTTTGAGCTCACCAACCGAAGCGAGAGCATCTCTCAGGGTCTAGCAACCCTAAGTGATAATTGATTTAGAAAACTTAGTCATGCTATTTTGAGCTCACTAACCTAGGTGGGAGCGTATCTTGGAGACTAGCAATCCTAAGTGATAATTGATTTGGAAAACTTAATCGTGCTCTTTTGAGCTCACTAACCTAAGTGGGAGTGTCTTTAGGGGAATAGCAACCTTAAGTGATATTTGATTTAGAGAACCTGGTTGTACTCTTTTGAGTTGTCTAACCTAGGTAGGAACATCTCTTTAGGACTAATAATCCTAAGTGATAATCAACTTGAAAAACCTAGTCATGTTCCTTTGATCTCACTAGCCTTAGTGGGAGTGTCTCCTCGGACTAGCAACCTCAAGTGATAATTGTTTTAGAAAACTTGGTCATACTATCTTAAGCTTACTAACCTATGTGGAAGCGTCTCTTAGGGATTGGTAACCTTAAGTGACAATTGTTTTAGAAAACTTAGTCATACTCTTTTAAGCTCACTAACTTATGTGGGAGCGTCTCTTAGGGACTAGCAACCTTAAGTGATAATTGATTTGGAAATCTTAGCTGTTCTCTTTTGAGCTCACCAACCTAGGTGGGAGCATCTCTCAAGGACTACAAACCTAAAGTGATAATCGATTTAGCAAGCTTGGTCGTACTCTTTTGAGCTTGCTAACTTGGGTGGGAGCATCTTTTAGGGACTAACAATCCTAAGTGATAATTCATTTAAAAAACCTAGTCATGCTCTTTTGATCTCACTATCCTCGACAGGAGCATCTCTTTAGGATTGGCAACCCTAAGTGATAATCGGTTTAGAAAACCTGGTCGTGCTCTTTTGAGCTCACTAGCCTAAACAGGAGTGTCTTTAGGGGACTAGCAACCTAAAATTAGAATTGATTTGAAAAACCCGATCGTGCTTTTTTTAGCTCACAAACCCGGGCAAGAGCATCTCTCAGGGACTAGCAACCTTAGGTGATAATCAATTTTGAAATCCTGTTCGTGCTCTATTGAGCTCACTAACATTAGCAGGATCGTCTCTGGAGGACTAATAACCCTAAATGAGAATTGGTTTGAAAAACCTAGTTGTGCTCCTTCATGCTAACTAACTTAGGTAAGAGCGTGTCTGGGGGATTAGAAACCTTAAGTGATAATCGATATTGAAAACTTGGTCATGCTCTTTTGAGCTCACTAACCTTGGATAGAGTGTCTCTCTAGGACTAGCAACCCTAAGTAAAAATTGATTTATGAAACCTGGTTATGCTATTTTGAGCTCACTAGCCTACGCGGGAGCATCTCTTAAGGACTACCAACCCTAAGTGATAATAGATTTAAAAAACCTGGTGGTGCTGTTTTGAGCTTAATAACCTTAGCGGGAATGTCTCTCAAGGACTGGCAACCATAAGTGATAATCAATTTAGAAACTTGGTTGTGCCCTTTTAAGCTTAATAACCTAAGTGCGAGCATCTTTTGGGGACTAGCAGCCCTAAATAAGAATTGACTTGGAAAACTTGCTCATGCTCTTTTTAGCTCACTAACCTAGGTGGGAGCACTTTTCAGGGACTAACATCCCTCAGTCATAATCGATTTTGAAAACCTGGTCGTGCTCTTTTAAGCTTACTAAGATAAGTGGGATTGCCTTTAGAGGACTAGGAACCCTAAATGAGAATTGATTTGAAAAACCTAGTTGTAGTCTTACAAGCTGACTAACCTAGGTAGGAGCGTCTCTAGGGAACTAGTAAACTTAAATGAGAATTTATTTTAAAAACTTAGTTGTGCTCTTTTCAACTCAGTAACCTAGGCAGGAGCATCTCTTAAGAACTAGCAACCCTAAGTGATAATCTATTTTGAAAACAAGGTCACACTCTTTTGAGCTTGTTAACATAAGTGGGATTTTCTCTAGAGGACTAGTAACCCTAAATGAGAAGTGATTTGAAAATCCTAGTCGTGCTCCTTTAAGTCGACGAAACTAGGCTAAAGCATCTTTGGGGAAGTAGCAACCCTAAGTAATAATCGATTTTGAAAACCTAGTTACACTCTTTTAAGCTTACTAACCTAAATGGGAATGTCTCTTAGGGACAAGTAACTCTAAGTGATGATCGATTTTGAAAACCCGGTCATGCTCATTTGAGCTAACTAACCTAGGTAGGAGGGTCTCTCGAGGACTAGCAACTCGAAGTGATAATCGGTTTAGAAAACCTGGTTTTACAATTTTGAGCTTACTAACCTAGGTTAAAGCGTCTCTTATGGACTAGCAATCCCAAGTGATAATTGATTTGAAAAACCTAGTCATGCTCCTTTGATCTCATTAACCTCGGTGGAAGCATCTCTCAAGGATTGCTAACCTTAAGTGACAATTGTTTTAGAAAACTTGGTCATATTCTTTTAAGCACACTTACCTATGTGGGAGCATCTCTTGGGGGCTAGCAACCCTAAGTGATAATTGATTTGGAAATCCTAATTATGCTTTTTTGAGCTCATTAACTTAGGGAAGAGCATCTCTAGGGGACTAGCAACCCTAAGTGATAATCAATTTAGAAAAACCAGTCGTGCTCCTTTAAGCTCACCAACCTAGGCTGGGGTGTCTTTAAGGGACTAGCAACCCTACATGAGAATTGATTTGAAAGACTTAGTCATACCCTTTTCACCTCGCATAGTTAGGCAGGAGCGTCTCTTAGAGACTAGCAACCCCAAGTGATAATCAATTTTGAAAACCTATTCATGCTCTTTTCAGCTCATTAACATAGGTAAAATCATCTTTAGAGGACTAGTAACCGTGAATTAGAATTGATTTGAAAAACCTACTCATGCTCCTTCGACCAGACTAACCTAAGCAGCAGCATCTTTGGTGGAATACCAACCCTTAGTGATATTCAATATTGAAAACATGGTCATACTCTTTTGAGCTCACTAACCTAGGTTGGAGCATCTTACGGGGATTAGCAACCCTAAGTGATAATTGATTTAGAATATCAAGTCATGCACTTTTGAGCTTACTAACCTAGGTAAGAGTGTCTCTTAGGGACTACTAACCTTAAGTGATAATAGATTTAGAATATTTGGTCATGCTCTTTTGAGCTCACTAAACTAGGCCAAAGCATCACTCGGGGACTAGCAACCCCAAGTGATATTTGATTTAGGAAACTTTGGGAGCGTCTCTTAAGGACTAGAAACCCTAAGTACTGATTGATTTTATAAACCAAGTCATGCTCCTTTGATCTCACTAACCTAGACAGGAATGTAACTTGATGACTGGCAACCTTAAGTAATAATCGATTTAGAAAACTTGATTATGCTCTTTTGAGCTCACTAACCTAGGTGGGAGCATCTCTAAGGGACTAGTAACCCTAAATGAGAATTGATTTGAAAAACCTAGTCTTACTCCATCAAGCTTACTATCCTAGGTGGGAGCTTCTCTCAAAGACTTACAACCCTAAGAGATAATCAATTTAGTAAACCTACTCGAGCTATTTTGAGCTCACTAACCTAAGCAGAAGTGTCTCTAGGGGACTGGCAACCTTAAATGAGAACTGATTTGAAAAACCTAGTTGTACTCATTTGAGCTCACTAACCTAAGTGCTGATTGATTTTATAAACCAAGTCATGCTCCTTTGATCTCACTAACCTTGATGGGAATATCTCTCGACGACTGGTAACCCTAAGTAATAATTGATTTAGAAAACTTGGTTATGTTCTTTTGAGCTCACTAACCTTGGCAGGAATGTCTCTAAGGGACTAGTAACCCTAAATGGGAATTGATTTGAAAAACTTATTCTTGCTCCATCAAGCTCACTATCCTAGGCGAGAGCTTCTCTCAAAGACTTGCAACCTTAAGAGATAATCAATTTAGTAAACTTGCTCGAGTTATTTTGAGCTCACTAACCTAAGCAAGAGTGTCTCTAGGGGACTAGCAACCTTAAATGAGAATAGATTTGAAAAACCTAGTTGTGCTCATTTGAGCTTACTAACCTTAGCTGAAGCATCAATAGGGGACTGGTAACCCAAAATTGGAATCGATTTGGAAAAACCTGGTCATGCTCCTTTAAGCTCATTGAACTTAAGAGAAGCATCTCTAGGGGACTAGCAACCTTAAGTGATAATCGATTTAGAAAACCTGGTTGTGCACTTTTGAGCTTGCTGACCTATGCAGGAGCATCTCTAGGGGACTAATAACCCTAAATTAGCATTGATTTGAAAACTATGGTTGTGCTCTTTTTAGCTCACTAACCTAGGTGAGAGCTTCTCTTAGGGACTAGAAACATTAAGTGATAATCGATTTTGAAAACCTACTCATGCTCTTTTAAGCTCACCAACCTAGGCAAAATCATCTGTCGGAGACTAGCAACCCTAAGTGAGAATTGATTTGAAAAACTTAGTTGTGTTCCCTTGATTGACTAACTTAGGCGAAACCATCTTTAGGAGACCAGCAACCTTATGTGATAATCGATTTTGAAAACCTGGTCATGCTCTTTTGAGCTCACTATCCGAGGTGGGAGCATCTCTTGGAGACAAGTAAGAAGTGGTAATCGTTTTAAAGAATCTAGTCATGCTCTTTTAAGCTCACTAAGCTAGGTGGAAGCGTCTCTTAGGGACTAGCAAACCTAAGTGATAATCGATTTGTAAAACCAACTCATCCTATTTTGAGCTCACTAACCTAGTTAGGTGTATCTCTTAAGGACTAGCAACGTTAAGTGATAATTGATTAAGAAAACTTAGTTGTGCTCTTTTGTGCTCACTAACCTAGGCAGGAGTATCTCTTAGGGACTAACAATCTTAATTGATAATCAATTTGAAAAACATAGTTATGCTCCTTCAATCTCATTAAACTTGGTAGTAGTGTCTCTTAGGGACTGACAACCCTAATTGATAATTGATTTAGAAAACCTGGTTGTACTCTTTTAAGCTAACTAAGCTAGGCAGGAGCATCTCTCGTAAACTAGCAACCCCAAGCGATAATTGTTTTAGAAAACTTGGTCATGCTCTTTTGAGCTCACTAACCTAAGGGGGAACATCTTTTATGGATTAGCAACCCTAAATAAGAATTGATTTGGAAAACCTGGTCAGGCTCTTTTTAGCTCATTAACCCAAGTATGAGCATCTCTTAAGGACTAGGAACCTTAAGTAATAAACGATTTCAAAAACCTAGTTGTGTCCTTTTAAGCTTACTAACATAGGTAGGATCATCTCTAGAGCACTAGTAACTCGAAATGAGAATTGATTTGACTAACCTAATCATGCTCTAATGAGTTGACTAACCTAGGTAGGAGCATCTCTAGGGAACTAAGAACTCTATGTGACAATTGATATTGAAAACCTGGTCATACTTTTTTGAGCTTACTAACTTACGTGGGGTTATCTCTCAGGGAGTAGCAACCCTAAGTGATAATCAATTTAGAAAACTTGGTCATGCTCTTTTAAGCTCATTAATGTAAGTGGGAGTGTCTTTGGTGGACTAGCAGCCCTAAGTGATAATTGGTTTTAAAAACCTAGACATGCTCCTTTGATCTCACTAACCTAGGCGGGATTATCTATCGAAGAGAGGCAACCTAAAGTGACAATCAATTTAGCAATCTTGGTTGTGCTCTTTTGAGCGCACTAACCTAGGAAAGAGTGTCACTAGGGGACTAATAACCCTAGATGACAATTGATTTGAAAAACTTAGTTGTGCTCCTTCAAGCTCACTAACTAAGGCAAGAGCGTCTTTAGGAGATTAGCAACCTTGAGTGATAATCAATTTAGAATACTTGATCGGGTTCTTTTGAGTTGACTAACCTAAGTGGGAGAGTGTCTTTAAGGGACTAGGAACCTTAAAAGAGAATTGATTTGAAAAACCTAGTCGTGCTCATTCATGCTCATTATCCTTGGCAAAAATGTATCTAGTGGACTAACAATCCTAAATTTGAATCGATTTCGAAAAACCTGGTCATGTTCCTTTAAACTCACTAACCTAGGCATAAGCGTCTCTTAGGTACTAACAACCTTAAGTGATAATCGATTTAGAAAACATGGTTGTGCTCTTTTGAGCTCACTAAACTAGGTAGGAGCATTTCTAGGGGACTAGTAACCTAAATGAAAATTAATTTGGAAAACCTGGTTGTGCTCTATTCAGCTTAATAACCTAGGCAAGAGTGTCTCTTAAGGACTAGCAACAATAAGTGATAATCGATTTTGGGAACCTAGTTGTGCTCTTTTGAGCTCATTAAGCTAGGTAGGAGCGTCTCTTGAGGACTAGTAGCCCTAAGTGATTATTAATTTGGAAAACTTAGTTGTGCTCTTTTGAGCTCATTAATTGAGTTGAGAATGTTTCTCAAAGACTAGCAACCCTAAGTAATAATCAATTTAGAAAGCTTGATGATGCTCTTTTTAGCTCACTAATTTAAGTAGGAGCATCTCTTAGAGACATGCAACCTTAAGTGATAATTGATTTAGAAAACCTAGTTGTGCTTTGTTAAGCTTACTAACCTAGGCAAGAGTGTATCTTAGGGACTAGCAACCATAAGTGATAATCAATTTGAAAAACCTAGTCATGCTCCTTCGATCTTATTGACCAAGGCAAGAGCATCTCTTGGAGGCTGGCATCCTTACATGATAATCGATTTTGAAAACCTATTCATGCTCTTTTGAGCTCACTAACCCAAGTGAGAGCATCTCTTAGGGACTAGCAACCTTCAGTGGTAATCAATTTAGAGAATTTAGTCGTGCTCTTTTGAGCTCACTAAGCTAAGCAAAAGCGTCTCTTGAGGACTAGTAACCTTAAGTAATAATCGATTTGTAAAACCTAGTCATGTTCTTTTAAGGTCACTAGGTAAGTTGAGAGTGTCTCTAGAAGACTAGTAACCTTACGTGATAATTGATTTAAGAGACCTGGTTGTGCTCTTTTAAGCTCGCTATTTTAAGTAGGAGTGTCTCTTGGGGACTAGCAACCTTAGAAATCCTGATTGTGCTCAAACTTTACCACAAAGAGAGGTAGTTGTAGATACCTAATTTTTGCCCCCCTCCTCCCCTCCCTTTTTATTTTTCAAATTAGGTTATAGAGTCCTAAATTAAGAAAAATTCAAAAAAATAGAAAACCCTAAAAAATGAAGAAATTTAGAAAAAATAGGAATTTTAGAAAAGTACAAAAAAAAAAGGAAAATAGAAAGAAAGCACAAAAAATAAGAAATTTAGAAAAAATACAAAAAATGGAAAAATTTATGAAAACAAATAAGAATTTTGAAAAATAAGGAATTTAGAAAATCAGAAAATTTTAAGTTGCTTGAATAAAATAGATTTTTAATTTAATTAGACTTAAAGTATAGGGCCATTGTACTTGGGCTTAGATTTAAATCTAACCTAAGCTAACCTGGTCTATATGTACAATTTAATTGCAAATATGAATAAGGCATAAGCCAACAGTCTAATGGTAAAACACTTAGACTAGCATTAGGTTTAGCTTAGAGGTTAAGGGTTTGAATCTTGCCAAAGGTGGGAAATGCCTTTTATTCTTTTTATTCTAGTTTTCCTTGTAGTCATTCTTTCTGGTTAGCTCAGTTTCATGATTAATTTAGGCCTTTTTTTATACAGTTTGACTAAATTAATAAGGGGATTTGATAGCTTACATAAATATACTTTGAATCCAACATAAAAATGGGACCATATTCAGTCATTAATGGGGTCAAATTTAGAGCCAAAATTTGGAAAAAATTATTAATGAGGTCTTGATTTCTTTTGGAAGGAGGGAATTCATTTTAAGAACATTTACACACTTACATGTATGGAGGGGGGAGCGAATTAGTTTTTTAAAATAGGTCAAACACAAAAGGGGACCCACACACTCTCTCTAGGCGTCTTTCTCTCTCTCAACATCTTTCTCTCTCCACTGACCTCTCTCTCTTTGAACCAACACACTCTCTCTCTCTCTTTGGAACTGACCCCCTCATCTCTCTTTACTAACTCTCTCTTGACCTCTCCCCCGATAACCTCTCTTTTAGCCTCGTCACTATCTAGGCTACAAAACACCCACACAGAGGACCACTCTACTACTGTCGCTACAGCATCCTCCTATACACCTACACTTAACCTTTACCCTTCACACAGCCAATCTACCATACAGTGCACGCATACGGCAAAACCCCGCACATAGACTGTAAACCCCACGAATTTAGCTTTCTAAGTATAGAAACAAACGTCTAAACTATAGATGATTTCCTGAACTCAAAAGAACCAATAAGATTTAAAACCGATTAAAATCTCAATCCAAAACCTAAAGTGGATACGAAAAACCTTAAATCATCAATTGAACTCCTAACCTCATACGAAGACCCTAAAACCTCGAACCTCATCAAAATACTAAGATAACAATCGAAGATTTAATCGCATAAGAATATATGAAACCCTAAATGTGTAAAAACATTAGAGATGTTGCCTTAAAGTAATAAGAACCCTAAAACTATAACTTTAAGGATATAAAAGCACTAATTCACCATGATATACCCTAAAACCCTAATTGATAATATAATGCTCATATTTTGCCAAATCATTAGTAAAAGGTTAGAGATGACCCTCATTCATGCTTATATGATTCAAATCCTCAAGTAATCCATTATAAACTAAGATAATGAGTCATAGAATATATTTATCCCCTTAAGTATGTGATTAGGATAGTCTCACTTAGAGTTAGGGTTATAGTTGAAGATTAGATTACATGTAGTGAACTTTAATACTCAAATTAGTACTTTTTGCATTTGTTATCCAAAGTAGTTTATCAAATGAGATATATTAGCTATAAAGACCTAAAGTAAGACCTCATCAACTATGTTTACTAATCAATTCATCAAATATCTCATTTCCCCTCATTTCCTTTATTTTTCCCCTAATTTCCCTTAATTACTACATTATGTGCACAAAATTGCACATACTTAAGGAATGTTGACTAAGATAATGCATGTTGACCAAAGTCAAAGGGTTGACCAAGTCAACACTTTGAAAAGTCAACAAAAGACAATAAGAGATAAGGAAAAATATCTTCTTGTCATGATTTCCTTTCTTTTCTTTTCCTTTTGCATTTCTTTTTCCTTCTTCTCTTAAATTGCCATCCATACATCTCCCCTTGTAGACCCCACCATTCTTCTTCTTCCATAAGCAAAACAAAGAAAAAGAAATAAAACAAAAAGGCCCCTCCATTGCCGTGAGCTTTCCCCTTCCCTTTCACTTTCATTTCTTCACTTTTGCCTTCTTAAATCTAACACATCTAAAGGTATGTACTTAACTTACTTTATGTTGGTTTATGTTATTCATTAGTTAGTTAATTAGGTAGATTAGATAAGTAGTTAGGTGTTTAGTGTTGTCTTGAAGAAGAGGAAACAAAGTTTCCATCTTTAAGTGTAGAAATTAGAACTTTTGAAGAAGAAGAAAGGAAGACATGAGAATAAGCTTATAAGTATGTGTACATAAAGAAATACCAAAGGAATACAAGTATGTGAACCCTTATACATAAGTATTTATCATGTACATAACTTGAATTAAGACCATATCTAACTATATATGTGTATACTATACTAAATACATACATAGAAATACAAAAGGATGAAATTGAGAGGATTTTCTTAAGAGAAAATTAGGCATACGAATTTTAGTATAAAAATACGTATCCAACCGTATAGGTATATGAGTATGTATATACGTATAAATACGGTATAAGTCTAAGTATAGATATGAGTATAAGTATGTATAAGGTATATGTACATAAGTATAAGAGAAAGGGGTAACATGTACGTAATACATATACAAATGACATAAGCATAAGGAAAGGCTTATGTAATCATATGATGAGGTAAGTGATGACATAAGCACATGATGACATAAGCCATGACATCATCAATTGATTACATAAGTGATGATGTAAGCATAGGTTTATAATAGAAGAAATAATAAGATTACATAAGTACATAACATAGGTATATACGTACATTTAGAAGTCGAAAATCCCTTAAACCTTAATACACTTCCTAGATTGAATTAAATTTAATCAAATATGTGAATTAGTAGCACTAATGTAAAATTTCCTAAGTGTAAGAATCAAATAGCTAATTCAATCATTAAATCCTAAACTAGGGCATAAACATAAGCAATAAGAATAATTAAACTTCAATAAGATAAAATTTCAATAAATTTAGCCCATATCATAAAACACGGGTCTTAACGTCCAAAACGGACATTACCATGTGAATGTACATCCGAAAACGATGAAAAACGACTATAAATTCATAAATATTGAAAATAAAATGAAATGTTACGTACGATTAGCAATTAGGTTTAATTGAATAAGGGCTGATAGTAATCCAAGTAGAATTAGGTAGGTAGATGTCTAGAACCATTAGTTAAGTCAACTACTTATTATCCTTGTTATCTCGTAATGATCAAGTGGTCCCGACGAGGGCGAGGATCTCCCGATCGGTTATTACGACTAGAGCGAGTCGTCATAGTCAAGTGAGTACTCTCGATGACTCTATACTTGTTTGTGCTTGTAGTCAGTACACTTAAATTGAATATCAATAACTTGATGCATGGGGTTTCGAGATATGCGTGTACTTGATATTGATTAATTGTTATAAGAAATATTGTTAAATACGATAATTGATGATTTTATGGTATGATTGATTTTTATATGATTTGGATGGTTTGCTGATATTGATTGATCGCCTTATAATTTGACCTAATTATATTTGACTTATTTCGAATCAAAAGGGTCATGCATTATCCATGCATCGCATTACTTATTCTGGCCGTCACTTCACGCGGTTGGTAATGAAGGGCCTTGGAGGGATAGATTCCCACATGATTTGATTAGTACTGTGCAGGAGCATGGGTACAACAAGACCCTACCCTTGGCTCGCGGGTTCTATTAGCGCCGAAGACACTAACCGTGGGTGGCTGAGGGTCGCGTCTAGAGACCACCACTGTAGGGTGTGAGTGTGGACTGCGGGGGTCACCTCACCGCTAGGCCTAGGACTTTGTGAACTATTGCATTTTTGGAAATGGAAATGTGTTTTTGTGAAATACAGAATTCAAAGTTATGGGTAAAAACCCAGGTGCTAGAGCTCGGTCGTGATTGGTGCCGATGAATCTCCAACCCTTATCTCGGAGGGCGTTAAAATCCGATATTATATGCAGTACCGATCAACTGCATATATTGTTTGGCATTCTGTGTGTGCATGCATTCATATGGTTGTAATAATTTGTTTGATAACTTATTTGCCAGTATGGTATGAGGGATTGCTCACTAAGCTCTTGTAGCTTATTCCCCAATAGTCTTTCTTTTGCAGGTTTACATACAATGGGATTGGGATAAGTCTCAAGTGCTGAGGGCAAGATGAAGATATATACATTAGTGTTAGAATTAGTTGAGATTTTTATAGATGATACATAAACACTCTTTGTAGAAAATATTCACATGTTAGAATTTAATATAATTTAATTCTACCTGCAGTTTTATAATGTTGGTAATCATGTCTTATTATTTAGTGGGGGATACCGTTTCTCTGCGGTTCTGAGGAACTGTGGCATATCGGACATCCATAGTTATTTATATTTGTATTCTACAGTAAATTAATTACTTAAAAATCAGTAACCTTAGTGATTTATTATTTAGAGTCTTGTAATCTCTGACTTGCAAGACAGTTTTCATATCATGGGTGCACACATGTTATGAAGATTTTAGGTAATCCTACTAGGCCCCCTTTAGGGTCCTAACATAGACCCCAACTCTTGGCCAATAGACCAACCCTCTCTCTTGAATCTTCACCTTCTGTCTCTCGAGCCCTCTCCACTCACTAACTTTCTCTCTCTTAGGCCCACTCTCTTGACACTTTCTGACTCTCTCTCTCTCTAACTCTCTACTACGTCTCTTTCTCTTTAGGTCTACTCTCTCTCTATCACTCAACTTACCCTTACTTTCGACTAACACTCCACTGTACAGTGTACATACACACAAAACCGACATCAAACACCCATCCAAAAACTCCCCGATACCCCCTAAAACCCATGCCTACAATACCTCTCTTTCACACAATCTTAATGTGCACACACAGCAGACTAGATACACATACAAAACACTACAACCAAACTATGTGCGCACCACCACTCCACCATACGACCCACCGCTACGGCCGCCGTTATAACCATCGCCCAAACTACCTCCATTGGCCGTGGCGTTGAACTAAACCCACCATCTTCAATCCAATAGCCACAAAAGTGGCTTTTCCTGATTGTTTTAGCTGCTCAAACGCCCTTTCAACTAGTTGTATGTGACTCGACTCGAACCCACTAACCAACCTAAACCCGCTCTGCATCCAACCCGAAGACTGCCCTAAGGCTAACCCGCATCTAGCTCTCAAGATTAGTCCGGTTGTTTTGTTCTTTATTTATTTATTTATTTGTTTCTTGTAATTGTTGTCATTGTAATTACATATAAAAGAAAAAAAAAAGGAACAAAAGAAGAGAAAAACCGAAACAAAAAAAGAAAAAAAGGGGGAAGTAATATTTAGTTTAGTTTTATTTTCACATTTTAGCTGAAAAAAATAAAATAAAAATAAAAAATAACTATAAAAAGTAAAGGAATATAAAAAATAATGAAAATTGTTTTTATCACTTAGAAAATAACTTTTCAAAAAATAAATCAATTATTTTTTCAAATTAGGTCATTTAGAATTTCCAAGAATAAAATTCAATTTAGGACCCTTGGAAAATTTCTTCAAATAAATCAAAATAGGTAAAAATGTAAACCTGGTTGTTTTTCCAAAATTAAAATTAAATCAATCTGCTATATTTTTGGTAAACGAAATATGGAAGTTTAATCCCGAATAGTGGATATGTAGGTATCCATACGGAAGTATAAGGCAACTTAAAATATAGAAAGTTTTATTTTTTTTCCTTTTTTAGATATTTGTGTAAGTTGGTTAATTTAGTCGTGTATATCATAATTAGTTGTTTTAGAAACTGAAAAAGGGTATATTTGAAAACCGAAATTAAATTCGAGAAGTTAAAAAGTGGTACCCGTTTAGGATTTAATAAATTAGCCCTCAGACCTAAATCTCTGGTTTTCAAAAAGCCGTTTTATAAATTGGTTTTTTAAGCAATAGACCGGTAACTAAGTTATAACCAATCCACCCAATTGATTATTACTTAACTTTTTTTCTCGACTCCAGTCAAATGGCGACTCTAATACCTTTTCAAATTAAAAAAACGGTTTTCATTAAACCCTAATCGAGGATCGATATTAAATGGGTAGGGTTCAGTAATGATCGGTTTTAAGAAAGCTTAATTTCTGAAAAAGAATCGAAAGGGTGAAAATCAGGCTCAACAGCTTGGCGACTCCACTAGGGAAGTCAAGAGGGTTAACCACTTAAATACATTTCAAAATTAAAATCGATTTTCAAATTACCTATCATGTTTAATTATTAGTTTATTTATTTATCCATTCATTTATTTATTTATTGTTGACTTCTTGTATTTATTTGTTTTAATTAGCATAATCATTTTGTAAATAGTGTACTCCGAGGCGTGGGGGGTTTCATTTGTTACATCAAAGATGTAGGGTAGATGCGGTCAGACCTAAGCTGTCTTAGGACCTCAGAGCGGGGAGCCATGATGTAAGTTCTGGGCATAGTGGGGTAGCCACTATTCGGAGCTGATTAGGTTACCCCACTTAAACTTCGATGTGACCAAAGAATCATTTTGTAAGAAATGCATGAGGTTACAGAGTTTAAGAACCTCTAGAAATCTCCTTTCTTGCATACATTCTTCTGGGCTTAGCAAATGGCTAATTTGATGATATTGTTACAAATTAGAATAAGAAAAGACAAACCTAAAGCTTTTGTATTCTCTCGACTTTTGTTTATTTGTCTATACTATTATCTTACATATCACACGCATTGGGATATGGGGGGTCATTTGCTACATCAAAGATGTAAGGTAGATATGGTCAAACTCAACCCGTCTTAGGATCTTAGGTGAGGGGCCATTGTGTAAGCTTCGGGTGCTGTAGTGTAACTACTGCTCGAGGTTGATTAAGTTATCTCACTTAAGCTCGATATGACCAATGAAAGTATTTTTTAACAAGTGAGGTCACAGAGCTTAAGAGCCTCTTAGGACCCACCCTAATTGCATATATTCCCTTCTAAGCTTGAGTTAATACACTACCTTTAAGAAATCGCTACCTTACTAATCGTTCAAGAGTTTTTGCAAACAAGTTTTTGAAAATTACAGTAAGGTTGCAACTTAAGGAGTAATATATTAACCTAAAATGACCATAATATCTGCAGATTTCCACATTTTTTTCTTTTATTACGTTAATAATTGACTCTTGTCCATAAAATGTGTAGACTTAGAATTGCAAGCAATCAAGCGAATGATCAAGTGAGCAATAGGCCATTGGATACTTATAGGTTTCGATAGTAGGCGTTGAGAGATGAAATTGCTTATTTGAAGGAAAAGCTCAAGTGTTCTGAAGCTTACAACCCGGCCTTAAGATCACTTTTGACACAGGTCATTGGGGATATTTATGTGATGATAGAGGACCTTAAGACCTGTATACGAGACTTAATGTAGGGTCTTCCAGTTCAAATTTAAAGAGTCTAGAATAAAGTTCCAAATTAAATGTTAGGTTCTTTGCCTTTATTTTTGTATTATGATCTTCCTATTTTTCTTTTCAAAATAATACAGCTCTTTCAGGACCCTAAAGGGGGCCTAGTAGGATCACCTAAAATTTCCATAACATGTGTGCACCCATGATATGAAAACCGTCTTGCAAGTTAAAGATTGCAAGACTCTAAATAATAAATCACTAAGATTAATGATTTTCAAGTAATTAATTTATCATAACATAACATAATAAATAATTATAAATAACTATGGATGTCCGATATCCCACAGTTCCTCAGAACCGTAGAGAATCGGTATCTCCTACCAAATAATAGGATAGGATATGCTAACATTATAAAACTGCAGGTAAAATTAAATTATATTAAATTCTAACATGTGAATATTTTCTACAAAGAGTGTTATGTATCACCTATAAAGATCTCAACTAATCGTAACACTAATGTACATATCTTCATCTCGCCCTCAACACTCGAGACTTATCCCTATCCCATCGTATGTAAACCTGCAAAAGAAAGACTATTGGGGAATAAGCTACAAGAGCTTAGTGAGCTATCCCTCATACTATACTGGCAAATAAGTTATCAAACAAATTATTACAACCATATGAATGCATGTACACGCAGAATGCCAAACAATATATGCAGTTGACCGGTATTGCATATAATATTGAATTTTAACGCCCTCTGAGATAAGGGTTGGAGATTCATCGGCACCAATCACGACCAGGCTCTAGCACCTAGGTTTTTACCCATAACTTTGAATTTCGTATTTCACAAAAATACATTCCCATTTCCAAAAATTCAATAGTTCAAAAAGTCCCAAGCCTAGCGGTGAGGTGACCTCCACAGTTCACACTCACACGCTACAGCAGTGGTCTTTAGACGCGACCCTCAACCACCTACAGTTAGCGTCTCTGGCGCCAATAGAACCCGCGAGCTAAGGGTAGGGTCTTGTTGTCCCCATGCTCCTGTACGGTACTAATCAAATCATGTGGGAATCCATCCCTCCAAGGCCCTTCATTACCAACTGCGTGAAGTGACGGCTGGAATAAGTAATGCGATGCATGGATAATGCATAACCCTTTTGATTTAAGATAAGCCAAATATAATTAGGTCAAATTACGAGGCGATCAATCAATATCAGCAAATCATCAATTATCATATTTAACAATATTTCTTAAAATAATCAATCAATATCAAGCACACACATATCCCGAAGCCCCATGCATCAAGTTATTGATATTCAATTTAAGTGCACTAACTACAAACACAAACAAGTATAGAGTCATCAGGAGTACTCACTTAACTATGACGACTCGCTCTAGTCGTAATAACCGATCGGAAGATCCTCGCCCTCGTCGAGATCACCTGATCATTACGAGATAACAAGGATAATAAGTAGTTGACTCAACTAATGGTTCTAGATATCTATCTACTTAATTCTACTTAGATTACTATCAGCCCTCATTCTATTAAACTTAATTGCTAATCGTACATAACTTTTTCATTTTATTTTCAATATTTACGAATTTATAGTCATTTTTCATCATTTTTTGGACGCACGTTCATACGGTGATGTCCGTTTTGGACGTTAAGACCCGTGTTTTACGATATGGACTAAATTTATAGAAATTTTTAGCTATAACACTTAAGTACTCTTATTACTTATATTTATATCTTTTATTCCTTAAATTCTTATAATTAAAGGAGTTTACTTTGCTATTACTAATTCATGTACTGAACTAGGTATAATCTAATTTAGAAGGTGTATTAGGGTTTACTAATTTAGGTACCTAATTACCTACACTTTTCTTATTTTTCTCATTTTCTAAACCTATGCTTATGTCATCACTTACATCATCTTTTACTTATGTCATTACTTATGTCATCATGTGTTTACCTCATCACTTACCTCATCATATGATTATATAAGCATCACCTCATGCTTATGTCATATGTACATGTCTTATGTACATTTTGTTTCTTACTTTATACTTATGTACATATACCTTATACATATATATACTTATACATATACTTAGGTTTATACCGTATTTATATGTGTATACATACTCATATACCTATATGGTTGGATACGTATTTTTATACAAAAATTCGTATGCCTAATCTTCTCTTAAGAAAATCTTCTCAATTTCATCCTTTTGTATTTTTATGTATGTATTTAGTGTAGTATACGCATATATAGCTAGATATGGTCTTAATTCAAGTTATGTATATGATAAATACTCGTGTACAAAGGTTCACATACTTGTACTCTTTTAGTATTCCCTTATGTGCACATACTTATAAGCATATACTCATGTCTTCCTTTCTTCTTCTTCATAATTTCTAATTCCTACACTTAAAGATGGAAACTTTGTTCCCTCTTCTTCAAGACAACACTAAACACATAACTACTTATCTAATCTATCTAATTAACTAACTAATGAATAATATAAACCAATATAAAGTAAGTTAAGTACATACCTTTAGTTGTGTTGGAATTATGGAGACAAAAATGAAGTAATGAAAGTGAAAGGGGAAGATGAAGCTCACGGCAATGGTGGAGGATTTTTGGTTTGTTTCTTTTGTCTTGTTTTCATTATGGAAGACAACAAATGGTGGGACCAAAATGAAGAATAAGTGGACGGCAACAATTGAGGGGAAGGGAAAAAGAAAAATCAAAAGAAAAGGAAAGAAAAGCCATCATTAGAAGTTAAGATATTTTTCTTATCTCTTAGTGTCTTTTGTTGACTTTTCAAAGTGTTGACTTAGTCAACCCTTTGACTTTAGTTAACATGTGTTGACTTGGTCAACTTTCCTTAAGCATGTGTAATTTTGTATACATAATGTAGTAATTAAGGGAAATTAAGGGAAAAATTAGGGAAATAAGAGGAAATGAGGTATTTGGTGAATTGATTAGTAACCATAGTTGATGAGGTCTTACTTTAGGTCTTTATAGCCTATATATCTCATTTGATAAACTACTTTAGATAACAAGTGCAAAAAGGACTAATTCGTGTATTAAAGTTCACTACATGTAACCTAATCTTCAACTATACCTCTAACTGTAAGTAAGACTATCTTAATCATATACTTAAGAAATAAATGTAATCTATGATTCATTATCTTAGTTTCTAAGGGATTATTTAAGTATTCTAAATGTTTATGCATGATTGAGGGTTATCTTTAATCGTTTATCGATGAAATGGAAAAATATGGAGGATATATTATCACTTAGGGTTTTAGGGTAAATTATGGTGAATTAGTGCTTTTATATCCTTAAAGTTATAGTTTTAGGGTTTTTATTACTTTAGGGCACAATCTCTAATGTTTTTAGACATTTAGGGTTTCATATATTCTTACGCGATTAAATATTCGATTGTCGTCTTAGGGTTTTGATGAGGTTCAAGGTTTTAGGGTCTTCGTATGCGGTTAGGGGTTCAACTGATCATTTAAGTTTTTTTTTTTTTTTTTTTGTATCCACTTTAGGTTTTGGATTGAGATTTTAATCGGTTTTAAATCTCACTGGCTCTTTTAAGTTCGGGAAATCATTTACAGTTTGGACATTTGTTTCTATACTTAGAAAGCTAAATTCGTGGGGTTTACAAACTCTCTTCAATTCATTGTTCTTTATTCTTTTCCAGTCTTTATAAATAGCCTTTCATTTAACTACTATTCGATCTCATTTAAGAAAATGTAAATAAAATTTATAGATTTGTAAATAGAAACTAAAAAAAAAATAATAATAAATTAATAAAAACCACCATCCTTGTTTGTAAATTATTTTTGAAGATAAACTTTACCTTTCTCTCTCTAAAAAAAATTGAAAAAAAAATGAAATTTTTTTTGCCAAAGGTTATAAATCCTTATGGGCCTAAGGAGCCAACACAAGCTTAAGCCTCTAACCTACTCAAGTAACTAACCTAAATACTTGGTTTCCAAACTACATGAGGTTCCTTAACCTATTAAGGAAGGTAAACATGAGCCCCTTGGCCCATTCAACCCCAACATAAGCCTTTGTCTCATTCAACAAGCATAAGCCCTTTGGCCCACTTAAGCATCCAACCCAAACACTTAGCTTTCAACCTACATTAGGTCCTTCAATCTATTAAAAAAGCTAACATGAGCCCTTTATCCCATTTAATCCAAACACAAGCCACATGTACAATACTAACATTAGCTCATTCAAGTAACTTACCTAAATATAGGTCACTTGGCTAAGCATTTAACCTAAACATAAACCTTGGGCTCATCCAATCGGCCTACCCAAACATAAGCTAATAAGCCAAGCATCCAATTTGAACATGAACCACGGCCCATCAAGGCAGCTAACTTGAGCACAATCCTCAACCCCTAAAAGTAACCAAGCCAAGCTAAAACCCTTAATTTGTTTAGAAAGCCAAGCTTAATCATGAATTGAACTAAAACGCAAAGTCAAATACTAGGGCATGGTTTGAGAAACTGGGCGACAAAACCTGTTCCTAGGCAAATAAAAAAAAAAGAAACAAACAAACTTCTCCTTAAGAAATCGGTAACTCACTCTTTCAAAAGTTTAGGATGAGAAGATGCAAACTATATCTTATACATTAACCCTCAAAACACTTTGAGAGTTGAGCAATATAATGGTGAGGATACTTTGGCCTCATTCCTTAAAGGTGGTTCACTTTGAATGTGATATGTAGATTAAAGTAAAGTGAGGTATTCATTTCTAAATCCTAAACACAATCATCTATTGTTTACCCTATTGGACCTATTTTGGAGAATTTCTAAATTCAAACCTTATCAAGAACTACCCTACATTGGGGCAACTAAGAGGTTAGGGTCATTGATTAGAAGATAATGGTAATATTGGTTTATGCTTGTTTAAGTAACACTAATTCAAAAACAACTATTATTTTTTATAAATTATTATTATTTTTTTTAAATGAAGAAGAGCCAATTTCCTTTTTAAGCACCACAAGCCCATACACTAGAAATCTACGAATTTTGGGCCTTGAATCGTTTAAAAAGAAAAAAAAAATTCAACAAAGGAAACAATCACTCTTGGGGCTAAAAGAAAAGAGAGAATAGTAAGAGATGGTGGGGAAAAAAATTAAAGGAAAAAAAAAAGGAGAAAAGAAGCCCAAGAATTAGGCCCAAAAGAATAGGATAAAAAGCCCCAAGAAATATTTCACATCCTAGTAAGGGCAACCAAACCAAACCAAAGGGCCTAGAGTCAATACCCAAATAGCCTTAGAAAACATAAGCCCCTAAATCACACTCCTAAGCACAGAAACCCAAATCTCCATATCTAATCTAACACTTGAAAGCCTCTCCTACCTATACTAAATCACATAAGGCCTTGTTACCCACAATACTACTCTTATACATGTAAAAGCTCTTCTGATCTTGAAAGATTACCTATCTTTAATAAAAATTGTTTTTGAAACTAAGACAAGCATATTTCTAATTTTTCCCCAAGGTTCTTGATTTATACACCTGGGATTAATAAAAGTATTTTTGTCAAAATAAGCCTTTTCATTAATCCTTTTTGAAACCCTTAGACCAAAAGCCTAAATTCATAAGGGTAAACTGAAAAAGACCTAATGAATTGATCAAGGAGTATCACTTACAAAATGGAATATGATTTTTGGAACTAAAGCCTAGAGCAAGATCTAAACAAAGAGCTAGTAAGGAAGACCTCTTTAACTAAACTAATTGCAAGTATGTCTTAAGATCACAAAAGCCCTAAGAGAATCCCTAAGGTTGGGGGCATTAAGAAATTCTACATGATTACCAAGGATAAGGGTGGTTATAAGATTGTTCCTTAATAAGAATTTATAACTGTTGGCAAAACTTTCAAAAAGGCAAAAAAAGAAGAAAAAGAAAAAAAAAAAAAAAGAGAACAGAGAGAAAGTAAAGGCTAGTCACAAAATTCTTATCCCATCCATGTTGGCTCGAGTTGCCAAGCTTTCAATCCATATCATCTATTTGCTTTCTAATGTGGTCATTTTTTAAAATTAACTTCAGTAGTTTAGATCCTTTTTCCTTGATGTAGTTTCTTAACTCTTTTTCAAATCAATGAGCTTATCCCTAATGCATTTTTTCATAAATAGTTTTTTTTTTTAACAATCTTCTTGTAAATACTTTTCCAAGTCTAGAAGTCTTCGTTTTTCTTACCTTAATTCTTCAATCCTTCATCAATTTCCTCTTAAGGTTTAAGCTAGCTCTTAGAGCATTGTCCCCTCTTTTATTTCTTTTTAAGGCTCCAGCTAGCCTTTAGGGTGCTGTCCCATCTTTTTAGGGTGTTAGCTAGCTCTTAGAGTGCTGACCCTTCTTTTATTCCTTTTAGGGTTCTAGCTAGCCTTTAGAGCACTATCCCATCTTTCTCTTAGGATTCAAGTCCACTCTTAGAGTGCTGTCCCCTTTCTTATTCTTTCTTAGGGTTCAAGTCAGCTCTTAGATCACTATCCCCTTTCCTATTCTCTTTAGGGCCATGGTTAGCTTTTAGGGTGCTGTCCCATCTTTCTAGGGTGTTAACTAGCTCTTAGAGCACTGACTCATCTTTTATTCTTCTTAGGGATTCAGCCAGCTTTTAGGGTGCTATCTTGTCTTTCATTTTAGGGATCCTACTAGCCTCTAGGACACCATCCCAACTTTCTAGGCTGCTAGCCAATTTTCAACGCCTTTGTCGCCAACTCCATATAAGGTCTTTAACTTTCGTCATTAACTTTCTCTTAGAAAGCCTACAGGGCAAGTCTCCTCATCCACTTTCTCATAGTAAACCCGTTAGGTGCTTTCTCTCATAAAATCCTCTCAAGCAAGCCTATAGGGTGTGTCTCCTCAACAAATTCTCTTAGTAAGCCCGTGAGGTGCTTCTATTCCTTTAGTAAGCCCATAGGGTGCTTTCTTTCACTAAGTTCTCTCAAGTGAGCCTATAAAATGCTTCTCTTCATCAAGTTCTCATAACAAGCCCATAGGGCACTTCTCCTTATCATCTTTCAATTTAGGGTCTTAGCTAGCTCAATGAGCGCTTTACTCACCTAGGTCAGTCAGCTCGAAGGAGCATTACTAGGTCTTCCAAATCGATCAAATTTTAAGGTTGCTAGTCCTCGAGAGATGCTCCTACCTAGGTTAGTGAGCCTAGTAAAGCACAACTAGGCTTTAGATTGATTGTAGTTTAGGGTTGTTAATCCTTGAGAGACATATCCAGCTAGGTTAATGAGCATAATGAGCTTAGTGAGGTATGACCAGGTTTTAGATCGATCCCAGTTTAGGGCTATTAGTCCTTAAGAGATTCTCTAACCTACGTCAGTGAGCCTAGTAAGGCATGACTAGGTTTTAGATCGATCCTAGATTAGGGTTGCTAGTCTCTAAGAGATGCTCCCACCTAGGTTAGTGAGCCTAGTGAGGTACGACTAAGTTTCAGATTAATCAAAGATTAGGGTTGCTAGTCCCTAAAAGACGCTCTCGCCTAGGTTAGTGGGCCTAGTGAGGCACGGCCAAGTTTTAGATCATCCCCAGTTTAAGGTTGCTAGTCCCTAAGAGATGCTCCAGCCTACATTAGTGAGCCTAGTGAGGCATGACTAGGTTTTAGATCAATCTCAGATTAGGGTTGCTAGTCCTCAAGAGATACTCTTACCTAGGTTAGTGTGCCTAGTAAGGTATAAACAGGTTATAGATCGATTAAAGATTAGGGTTGCTAGTCCCTAAGAGACGCTCTCGCTTGGGTCAGTAAGCCTAGTAAGGCATAGCCAGGTTTTAGATCGATCCCAGTTTAGGGTTACTAGTCCCCGAAGATGCTCCTACCTCGGTTAGTAAGCTTAATGAGGCACGATCAAGTTTTAGATTGATCCCAGATTAGAGTTGCTAGTCCCCGAGAAATACTCCTGCCTAGGTTAGTAAGCCTAGTGAAGTATGGACAGGTTTTAGATTGATCAAAGATTAGGGTTGCAAGTCCCCAAGAGACACTCTCGCCTAGGTTATTAAGCCTAGTAAGGTACGACCAGGTTTTAGATTGATCCTAGTTTAAGGTTGATAATCCCCGAGAGACGTTCCCGCCTAAGTTAGTGAGCTTAGTAAGACATAACCAAGTTTTAGATCAATCCTAAATTAGGGTTACTAGTCCTCGAGAGACACTCCCACCTAGGTTAATGAGCTTAGTGAGGTATGGTCGGGTTTTTTATCGATCCTAGATTAGGGTTGTTAGTCTTCGAGAGATGCTCTTGCCTAGGTTTTAGATCAATCCTAACATAGGGTTGCTAGTCCTCCAAAGACACTCCTGCCTATGTTAGTAAGCCTAGTAAGGTACGGCCAGGTTTTAGATTGATTCCAACTTAGGGTTGCTAGTCCTTAAGAGACGATCCCGCCTAAGTTAGTAAGCCTAGTGAAGCATGCCTAGGTTTTAGATCGATCCTAGTATAGGGTTGTTAGTCCTTGACAGATGCTTCTGCCTAAGTTAGTGAGCCTAGGGAGGTACGGCCAGGTTTTAGATCGATCCCAATTTAGGGCTGCTAGTCCTTAAGAGATGTTTCCGCTTAGGTTAGTCAGCTTAAAGGAGCACTACTAGGTTCTCTAGATTGATCCAATTTAGTTTTGGTAATCCCTAAGAGACGCTCCTACCTAAGGTAGTTAGCTTAAAGGAATACAACTTGGTTTTCTAAAGCGATTAAATTCTAAGGTTGTTAGTCCCCAAGAGACACTCCCAGCTTGGTTAATCAGCTCATTGGGACACGATCAAGTTTTCTCATCTCAATTTTGGGTCTTAGCTAACTTTATGAGAGCTTTGCCCACCTTGGTTAGTAAGCTCATTAGGGTATGACCAAGTTTCCTCTATCAGTTTAGGGTCTTAGCCAGCTTTAGCAGCACTTTACCCACCTTAGTTAGTCAGCTCATTAGGGTACAACCAAGCTTTCTCATTCCATTTTAAAGTCTTAGCCAGCTCTAGGAGTGCTTCGCTCATTTCACCTCAGTTTGTCAACTCATAAGAGCATGGCCAAACTTCAATTCTTCTTTCCATATTTTAGCCACCTCTTAGCGCACCACCCTTCTCTTCTCTAAACCCCTAAAGGATTGGACCTAAGATAGCTAGCTAGCTAGCTAGCTATAGGGTCCTAAATTAGGAAAAATTCAAAAAAATAGAAAACCCCCAAAATGAAGAAATTTAGAAAAAATAGGAAATTTAAAAAAGTACAAAAAAAATTAGGAAAATAGGAAAATAGCACAAAAAATAAGAAATTTAGAAAAAATACAAAAAATGGAAAAATTTAGGAAAACATATAAGAATTTTGAAAAATAAGAAAATTTTAAGTTTCTTGAATAGAGTAGATTTTTAATTTAATTAGACTTGAAATAAAGGGCCATTGTACTTGGGATTAGATTTAAATTTAGCCCAAGCTGACTTGGTCTATATGTGCAATTTAATTATACATATGGATAAGGTACAAGCTAATGGTCTAACGGTAAAACACTTGGACTAGCATTGGCTTTAGCTTAGAGGTTAAGGGTTCAAATCTTGCCAAAGGTAGGAAATGCCTTTTATTCTTTTTTTCTAGTTTTCCTTGTAGTCATTCTTTTTGGTTAGCTTAGTTTCATGATTAATCTGAGCCTCTTTTTATACAATTTGACCAAATTAATAAGGAGATTTCAAAGCCTACATAAGATACTTTGAATCCAACATAAAAATGGGACCAAATTTAGTCATTAATGGGGTCAAATTTAGAGCCAAAATTTGGAAAAAATTGTTAATGAGGTCTTGATTTCTTTTAGAAGGGGGGAATTCATTTTAAGAACATTTACACACACTCACACATATGAAGGGGGGAGGGAATTAATTTTTTAAAATAGATCAAACACAAAAGGGGACCTACATTCTCTCTTTAGGCATCTCTCACTCTCTCTCAGCTTCCCTCTCTCTCAAAACCAATGCTTTCTCTCTGTCTCTCTGGAATTGACCCTACTCCCCACCTTTCTCTCCACTACCTCTCTCTTGGCCTCTCCCCCGATCATCTCTCTCTCGGCCTGGTCACTATCCAACCCATAAAACACCCACACAGAGGACCACTCTACAACTATCGCCACAGCATCTTCCCATATACCCACTATCGACCCTCACTCTCGGCATAGCCACTCCACTGTACAGCGTACGCATATGCCGAACCCCTATACATAAACCCCAACTCTCGGCCAAAAGAACAAACACCCTCTCTCTCGAATCTTCATCTTCTCTCTCTCGAACCCTCTCCCCTTATTAACTTTCTCTCTCTTAAGCCCACTTTTCGACTCTCTTTGTAAACCCCTAAAATTTTCAATCTAATACCTAAAGTAGACCCTAGTGTGCTTGAAAACTCTAAGAGTTGACAAGGCTAGTTAAGATGAAAACCAAAGATTCAATTGTGTATAAAATTTTTAAACCCTAAATATATATAAACACTAGAGATTGTACCCAAAAGTAAATCATTATCAAATAATCAAGATAACTTTCAATTATTCATGAATGCTTATAATACTAATTTAATTTACTAGAAAACTAAGATATTGCATTATAGATCACATCCATCTTCTAATCATATAACTAGGTTAGTATTTTATAGACTTAAGTGTATAGTTGATGTTTATACTATATGTAGTTAATATTAACATACTAAATAGCATATTTCATGATAGTTACACTAAGTACCATGCTAAATAATGTATATGAGATATAAATACTTAGAGGGAGATCTTATTAACTAGTTTTACTAATCATTTCAATAAACATCACATTTATTTTCATTTCCTTAATTTTTCTCCTAATTATCCTTAATTAGCCCATTATGTACACACAAATTACATGTAATTTTAAAGAGTTGACTAAGTTAACATTTGACCAAAGTCAAAAAGTTGACTAAGTCAACAAATGTCCTTTTCACCTCAAAAATTCTATCAAATTCTAATGGATTCTTCTTCTTTTTGCATATGATATTTTCATTTTTCCCCCTTCTACCCTTCCCTCTTGCCACCACACATGGAGTGCTCTAGAACTCCTTTTCTTGTCTTTTAAATTTCCATTTAGATATCACAAAATCCCATTTCTCTTCCCTACTTCAAAACCATAACCCTCTCTTCATCCTTCTTTTTCTAACTTTCATTTTCACCTTTTATTTCCCTTTCATAACCAACTTAAAATCCTCACTTTAGAAATCATAAATCTCATCCATTTTGGAAAGCAAAAGAGGTACATGTAACATACTTATCTTTACATTTTATATAAAGTATGTTTATGATATCTCTCTACATCTAATTATGAAGTGAGATAATTAATAGTTATATGTGTTATTTAGTTCTTTCAAAATTTCTATATTATGTACATGTACAAATACATATAGGAAATAAACATACATGTACATATATGGGTGTAGAAACACATGTACACATATGGTACACATATATTTATATGGACTAAATAGGTATACACTAGTAGAATACATAATATAAGTATTCATATACATAGGTAAGAATAAGAAACCTACTTGTACTTAAGTATAAAAAGCCATATACATAAATACCCTTTATGTACATAACCTAAAATAAGGAGTATACTAAGTATATACACATATAACTTACTAAATAAGCCCATAAGATGCAAAAATATGGATTACATAAAGATTTCATAAGAGAGTATAGAAGGCATACGAAAATACATATAAAATATGTATAGCACCATATGTATATATGGGTGTATCTACTAGTATAGATACAATATATGTACAAGTATATAAGTATACATAGAAGTATAAGTATACACATAACCTATGTATAGAATGCATAAGAGTATAAGTATAAAGTATACATAAGTAATGACATAAGCACGACATAAGTCATGACATAAGCATATAAATTAATAAAATATAAGATGACATAATAAAATAATATATATATATATACATACTGAAATTATTATAAGCCCTTAATACACATCTTAAATTAGATTAGACTCAATTAAGCACATAAATTGGTAAATATAATGTAAAATCATCTAAGTATAAGAATCTAATGGCTAATTAAATCATTAAGTACTAAAATAGGATATAAATATAAGAAACAAGAATATTGAAGCTTCAATGGTTAAAATTTCAATAAATTTAAACTTCAATAAATTTAATCAATATCATAAAACATGAGTATTAACGTCCAAAACGGACATCACTGTGTGAACGTACGTTCGTAAACGATGAAAAATGACTATAAACTTGTAAATATCAAAGATAGAATGAAAAAGTCATTTACGATTAGCGATAAATATTAATTTGGTATAAACACTGATAGTAACCTAAGTAGAATTTGGTAGATAAATGTCTAGAACCATTAATTAATTCAATTACTTATTATCGTCTTTATCTCGTAATGATTAGGTGATCTCGACGAAGGTTTAGATCTTGTGACTGATTATTACAATAAGCATGAGAAACGTCAAGGCCGGGTGAGTACTCTCGATGACTCTATACTTGTTTTGTGTTTGTAGTTAGTACACTTAACTTAAATAGTAATAACTTAATGCATGGGGTTTCGGGATATACATGTGCTCGATATTTATTAATTACTGTGAGAAATATTGTTAAATATGATAATTGATGATTTGATTGTTACATGATTTGGATGGTTTGCTAATATTGATGGTTAGCTAATATTGATTGATTGCCTCATAATTTGACTTAATTATATTTGGCTTATCTGAAATTAAAAGGGTCATGCATTATTTATGCATTACATTACTTATTTCGACCGTCACTTCACACGGAGGTAAAGAGAGGCTTTATGGGGGTTGTTTATATATATATTAAAGTATTTTTGTACAGTGCACTCTTACAATATGACCTTACCCGAACCTAAGGCTTACTAAGTAATGGAGACGCCAACCGTAAGCTGAGGGTCGAGTTTAGAGACTTCTGTTGTAAGGTATGAGTGTAGACTACGTGGGCCACCTTATCTCTAGGCTTGAGATTTTGTGTATTATTAGACTTCTTAGAATTGGAAATATATTTTGCGAAATATGAAATTCAAATTATGGTTAAAAACCTTGGTACTAGAGCCTAGTTGTGAGATGTATCTCTGACCCTTACCTCGAAAGGTGTTAAAGTCTAATGTTATATGCAGCATTAGTCAACTGCATATAATGTTTGGCATACTACTTGTGCATGCATTCATATGATTATAATAATTTGTTTGATAACTTGTTTACCAGTATAATATAAGGGATAACTTACTAAGCTCTTGTAGTTTACTCCCCAATAGTTTTTCTTTTGCAGGATGACAAATAATCAGACATGGGTTAAGAACCAAGCATTGAGTACAAGTATTGAGACATTTTAGAGGTTATAATTAGAGAGAAGTTTTTTAGTTCATTTGAAACTTTAAATGTAAATATCACTTATGTATTTAGATTTTTCAACCTTATTAAGTTTAAACTTTTAAGTCTATATTACTTGATCTTATTATTTGGTAGGGGATACCGATTCTTTATGGTTCTGAGGAACGTGGGATATCAGACATCTATAGTTATTTGTATTTATATGTTATAATAAATTAATTACTTAAAAATTAGTAATCCTAGTGATTTATCATTTAGAGTTTTACAATCTCTAACTTGTAAGGCAGTTTCCATATCATGGGCCCCCTTTAAGGTCCTGACACTCTCTCTTTCTAACTCTCCACTACGTCTCTCTCTCTCTCTAGGTCCACTCTCTCTCTATCACTCGACTTACCCTTACTCTTGGCCAACACTCCATCATATAGTGCACACACGCATTAAATCGACACTAAATACCCATCCAGAAACTCCCCAACACTGCCTAAAACCTAAGCCCACAACACCTCTCTTTCGCACGATCCCAACATACACACATAACAGACCAGACACATACATAAAACACCATAACCAAATGACATGCATCACTACTCTACTGACCCAAGCCAAAACGACGTGCACACCACCACTCCACCATATGACCCACCGCTGCGGCCACCATTTCAACCATAGCCCATACCACCTCCATTGCATTTAGCATTGAACCAAGCCTACTATCTTCAATCCAATAGCCACAAAAGTGGCTTTTGCCGATTGTTTTGGTTGCTCATAGGCCCTTTGAAATGCCCCTTTCGACAGGTTGTGTGTGACCTGATTTGAACTTGGCAACCAACCCAAACCCGCTCCGCATCTAACTCATAGACTGCCTTAAGGCCGACCTGTATCTAGCTCTCAAGATTGGTTCAGCTATTTTGTTATTTATTTATTTATTTGTTTCTTGTAATTGTTGTCATTGTTATTACATATAAAAGAAAAAAAATGAAAAAAGAAAAAAGAAGAAGAGAAAAACCAAAAAAAAAAAAAGAGAAGAAAAAAAGGGGGAAGTAATATTTAGTTTAGTTTTACTTTCACATTTTAGCCAAAAAAATAAAATAAAAATAACAATAACAATAAAAAGTAAAGGAATTAAAAAAATAATGAAAATTATTTTTATCACTTAGAAAATAACTTTTCAAAAATAAAAATAAGTCAAGAATTTTTTTAAATTAGGTCATTTAGAATTTTCAAGAATAAAATTCAATTTAAGACCCTTAGAAAATTTCTTCAAATGAATCAAAATGGATAAAAACGTAAACCTGGCTGTTCTTCAAAAATTAAAATTAAATCAACTCGTTATGTTTTTTGGTAAATAAACTACGGAAGTTTGATTCTGAATGATAGGTACGTAGGCATTCGTATGCAAGTATGGAGCGATTTAAAATATGGAAAGTTTTATTTATTTCCATTTTTAGACATTCATGTAAGTTGATCAATTTAGTTGTATGTATCATAATTAGTTGTTTTAGAAATTGAAAAAGGGTATATTTGAAAAGTGAAATTAAATTCGAGAAGTTAAAAAGTGGTACTTATTTACGATTTAATAAATTAGCTCCCAAACCTAAATTTCTAGTTTTCAGAAAGTCATTTTATAAATTGGTTTTTCAATTGATAGACTAGTAGCTAAGTTATAACCAATCCACCCAATTAGTTATAACTTAACTCTGTTTCCCAACATCGATTGGGTGGCGACTCCAATACCTTTTCAAATTGAAAAAATGATTTTCTTTAAACCTTAGTCAAGGATCAGTATTAAATAAGTAGGGTTCAATACTAATTAGTTTTAAGAAGGCCTAATTTCTAAAAAAGAACCAGGAGGGTAAAAAACTAGGCTCAACATGGGAGACTAGCAACCCTAAGTGATAATCAATTTAAAAAACCTAGTCGTATACTTTTGAGCTCACTAACCCAGTCAGGATCATCTCTAGGGGACTAGTAATCCTAAATGAGCATTGATTTGAAAAACCTGGTTGTGCTCCTTTTAGCTCACTAACCTAAGCGAGAGCATCTCTAGGGTTCTAGCAACCCAATGTGACAATCAATATTGAAAACCTAGTCATATACTTTTAAGCTCACTAAATTAGTTGTGAGCATCTCTCGAGGAGTAACAACCCTAAGTGATAATCAATTTAGAAACTTGGTCTTCTCTTTTAATCTCACTAATGTATGTAGGAGTGTCTCTTGAGCACTAGCTTCCCTAAGTGATAATCGATTTTAAAAACCTACACATGCTAATCTTACTAACCTAGGCAAGAGTATCTCTCAAGGACTAGTAACCCTAACTGATGATTGATTTAGAAATACTGGTTGTGCTCTTTAGAGCACACTAACTTAGGTCAGAGCGTCACTGGGGGACTAGTAACCCTAAATGAGAATTGATTTGAAAAACCTAGTCTTGCTCCTTCAAGGTCACTAACCTAAGCGGGAAAGTCTCTTGAGGACTAGTAACCCTAAGTGATAATCAATTTAGAAAACTTAGTTAGGTTCTTTTAAGCCGACTAACCTAAGCAGAAGTGTCTCTAGGGGACTAGGAACCTAAATTGAGAATTGATTTGAAAAACCTAGTTGCAGTCATTCAAGCTCACTATCCATGGTTGGAACATCTTTAACATACTAACAACCTTAAATGTAAATCAATTTAGAAAAAGCTAGTTGTACTCCTTTGAGCTTACTAACCTAGGTAAAAGCATCTCTCAAGCACCAGCAACCCCAAGTGATAACCGATTTAGAAAAATTGGTCGCGCTCTTTTGAGCTTACTAAATAGGGTAAGAACATCTCTAGGGGAGTAACAACCTAAATGAGAATTGATTCGGAAAACCTGTTTGTGCTCTTTTCAGCTTAAATAATTGATTTTGAGAACCTAGCCATGCTCTTTTGAGCTTAATAAGCTAGGTAGGGGCATCTCTTGGAGACTAAACAACCTTAAGTGATAATCGATTTGGAAAACCTAGTCTTACTCTTTTGAGCTTACTAACTAAGTTGAGAGTGTCTCAAAGACTAGCAACCCTAAGTGCTAATCGATTTAGAAAACCTAATGATGTTCTTTTGAGCACACTAATCTAGGCAGCAACATCTCTTGGGGACTTGCAACCTTAAGAGATAATTGATTTGGAAATCCTAGTTGAGCTCTTTTAAGCTCATTAAAGTAGGCGGGCGCTTCTCTGGGACACTAGCAACCTTAAATGATAATCGATTTAGAAAACCTGGTTGTACTCTTTTGAGCTTAGTAACCTAGGCGGGAGCATATCATGGGGATTAGCAACCATAAGTGATCATTAATTTGAAAAACCAAGTCATGCTCCTCTAATCTCACTAACTTAGGTAGGAGCATCTCTTAAAGGTTGGCATCCCTATGTGATAATTGATTTTGAAAACCTAGACATGCTCTTTTAAGCTCACTAACCTAGGCGGGAGCATCTCTTGGGGACTAGTAATCTTAAGTGGTAATCGATTTAGAGAACATGGTTGTGTTCTTTTGAGCTCACTAAGCTAGGCAGGAGCATTTCTTGGGGACTAGTAACCTTAAGTGATAATTGATTTAGAAAACCTAGTTATGCCCTTTTGAGCTCACTAGCCTAGTCGAGAGCATCTCTAAAAGACTAGCAACCTTACATGATAATTGATTTAGAAAACTTGGTTGTATTCTTTTAAGCTCACCATCCTAAGCTGAAGTATCTCTTGTGGACTAGTAACCCTAGGTCATAATTGATTTGAAAAACCTAGTCATACTCCTTTGATCTCGCTTAACTAGGTAGGAGCATCACTCGAAGACTGGCAACCTTAAGTGATAATCAATTTAGAAAACCTGGTCATGCTCTTTTGAGCTCACCAACCTAGGTGAGAGCAACTCTAGGTGACTAGCAACTTTAAATAGAATTGATTTGAAAAACCTAGTCTTGCTCCTTCAAGCTCCTTAACCTTTGCATGAGCATCTCTCAAGGACTAGCAACCCTAAGCGATAATCGATTTAGAAAACCTGGCCATGCTTTTTGAGCTCACTAACTTAGGTGAGAGAGTCTCTAAGGGACTAGCAACTCTAAATGAGAATTGATTTGAAAAACCTAGTTGTACTACTTCGAGCTTACTATCCTAGGCGATAATGTCTCTAAGGAACTAGCAACTCTAAAATGGAATTGATTTGGAAAAACCTAGTTGTGCTCCATTGAGCTCATTAATCTAGGTAGAAGTCTCTTGGGAACTACCAAACCTACGTGATAATTGATTTGGAAAAGCTAGTCGTGATCTTTTGAGCTCGATAACTTAGGTGAGAGTGTCTCTAGGGGACTAGCAACCTTAAATGAGAATTGATTTGAAAAACCTAGTTATGCTCCTTCGAGCTGACTAACCTAAGCGGGAGCATCGCTAAAGGATTAGGAACCTTAAGTGATAATCAATTTAGAAAACTTGGTCGTGCTCTTTTAAGTTCACTAACCTAGGTAGGAGCATCTCTTGAGGACTAGCAACCTTAAGTGATAATCGACTTGGAAAACTTAGCTATGCTCCTTTGTGCTTATTAACCTTAGCAAGAGCATCTCTCGAGACCTAGTAACCCTAAGTGATAGTCGATTTAGAAGACCTGCTCATGCACTTTTAAGCTTACTAGCTTAAGCAGGAGTGTCTCTAAGGTACTAGCAACCCTATGTGACAATCGATATTGAAAACCTGGTCATACACTTTTGAGCTCACTAACGTATGCAAGAGCGTCTCTCGGGGAGTTGCAGCCCTAAGTGATAATTGATTTAGAAAACCTAGTCGTGCTCTTCTGAGCTCATCAACATAAGCGGGAGTGTCTCTTGGGGACTAGCAGCCTTAAGTGATAATCTATTTTTAAAACCTAGACATGCTCCTTCGATCTCACTAACCTAGGCAGGAGTATCTCTTGGGGAGTGGCAACCTTAAGTAATGATCAATTTAGAAATCCTAGTTGTGCTCTTTTGAGTGCCTTAACTTAGGTAGGAGCATTGCTGGAGGATTAGCAACCCTAAATGAGAATTGATTTGGAAAACCTAGTCTTCCTCCTTTGAGTTCATTAACCTAGGTCAGAGCGTCTCTCGAGGACCAGCAAGCCTAAGTGATAATCAATTAAGAAAACTTGGTCAAGTTCTTTTAAGTTGACTAACCTAAATGGGAATGTCTTTAGGGGACTAGGAATCTTAGAATTGAATTGCAAAACCTAGTCATGCTCATTTAAGCTCACTATCTTTGGCAGAAATGTCTTTAGTGGACTAGTAACCTTAAAGTTGAATCGATTTGGAAAAACCTAGTCATGCTCCTTCAATCTCACTAACCTAGGCAGAAGCATCTCTCAGGCACTAGCAACCTTAAGTGATAATCAATTTAGAAAGCTTGGTCGTTCTCTTTTGAGCTCACTAATCTAAGCAGGGGAGTCTCTAGGAAACTAGTAACCTAAATGAGAATTGATTTGGAAAACCTGGTTATGCTCTTTTCAACTTACTAACATAGGCAAAAGCGTCTCTCAAGGATTGACAGCATTATGTAATAATCGATTTTGAGAACCTAGTCATGCTCTTTTGAGCTCACTAAGCTAAGCAGGAGCGTCTCTTGAGGATTAACAACCATAAGTGATAATCTATTTGAAAAACCTAGTTATGCTCTTTTGATCTCATTAACCAAGTTAGGAGTGTCTTTCGGGAACTAGCAACCCTAAGTGATAAATGATTTAGAACACCTGATGATGATCTTTTGAGCTCATTAATCTAGGTGGAAGCATCTCTTGAGGCTTGTAACCTTAAGTGATAATTGATTTGGAAAACCTAGTCATGCTCCTTTAAGCTCACTAAAGTAGCTAGGCATGTCTTTAGGGCACTAGCAACCTTAAGTGATAATCAATTTAAAAAACCTAGTTGTACTCTTTTGAGCTCACTAACCTAAGCGGGAGCATATCTTAGGGATTAGCAACCATAACTAATAATCAATTTGAAAAACCAAGTAATGCTCCTTCGATCTCACTAACCTAGTAGGAGCATCTCTTGAAGGCTAGCATCCCTATGTGATAATCGATTTTGAAAACCTGGTCATGCTCTTTTGAGCTCACTAACCCAAGCCGGAGCATTTCTTGGGGACTAATAACCTTAAGTGGTAATCAATTTAGAGAAACTGGTCATGCTCTTTTGAGCTCACTAAGTTAGGTGGGAGCATTTCTTGGGGACTAGTAACCCTAAGTGATAATCAATTTGGAAGACCTAGTCATGCTCTTTTGTGCTCACTAGCCGAGTTGGGAGCATCTCTGGAGGACTAGCAACCTTATGTGATAATTGATTTAGAAAATGCGGTTGTGCTTTTTTGTGCTTGCTGTCCTAACCGGGAGCATCTCTTGGGAGCTAGTAACCTTAAGTCATAATCGATTTGAAAAACCTAGTCATACTCCTTCGATCTCACTAACTTAGGTGGGAGCATCACTTAGGGACTGGTAACCCTAAGTGATAATCGACTTAGAAAACTTAGTTGTGCTCTTTTGTACTTACTAACCTTGGCAAGAGCGTCTCTCGGGGCCTAGTAACCCTAAGTGATACTCTATTTAGAAAACCCGATCATGCTCTTTTGAGCTTAATAACTTAGGCAGGATTGTCTCTAGGGGACTAGCAACCATAAATGAGAATCAATTTAAGAAAAGTTGAAAGTGCTCCTCTTAGTTGACTAAACTTGGCGAATGGGCGAAGTGCTCCTTTAACTAGCTTTGGCCCTAAATGACAAATTGAAGCCTAGTCATGCCTCTATAAGCTAACTAACGTAGGTGATCAGGCGGAGAGCTTCTTAAGCTAGCTAAGACCTTAAATATAGAAATTAGTGATTTGACAGTGCTCTATGAGCTCGCTAAGACCCTAAGAGAAATTGCTAAAACACTAAAGAGAGATTATTAATGGGAAGCATCCTACGGGCTTGCTAAGACCCTAAGAGAAATTGCTAAAACGCTAAAGAGAGATTGTTTATGGGAAGTTCCTTACAAGCTCACTAAGATCCTGAGAGAAATTGTTGAAGGGAAGCACCCTATGACCTCGCTAAAATACTAAAGAGAGATGAAAATTAGAAGTGCCTTATGGGCTTACTAAAACCCTAAGAGAAATTGGTAAAGCACTAAAGAGTGATTATTGATGGGAAGCACCCTACGGGCTTACTAAGACCCTAAGAAAAATGATGAAGGGAAGCGACCTATGGGTTCGCTAAAACATTAAAGATAGTTTGGTGAAGGGAAGTGCCTTATGGGCTCACTAAGACCCTAAGAGTGAAATTGGTGATGGGATAGTACTCTATGAGTTGACTAGAACTATGTAGCTAAATGTAAGTTGGGATAACACTCTATGATTTAGCTAGAATATGAGTTGGGACAACGCTTTAGGAGTTGGGTAGAATCTTAAAAAATGAAGAAAGTTGGGATAATGTTTTAAGAGTTGGCTTTAACCCTAAAATTGATTGAAGATGAGATAGTACTCTAGGAGTTGGCTAAAACTTTAAAAAATGATGAAAGATGGGATAGCACATGAAGAGCTAGCTAAGACCCTAAGAAATTGGATAGGATAGTGCTCTAAGAGTTAAGTTGAATCTTAAAAGTGGATTGAAGATGGAAGAAGCAATGCAAGGAACATAACTAATTTAAAAAAGAAAAAATTCTTGTTTTGAAAAATTTTTACTAACAAGGAATTTGGTGAAAATCATTTATGATGAAAAATGCATTAAGGATAGGCCCCTTAATTTAAAAAAAAAGAGTTAATGGACATAAAAAACTGCATTGGAGAAAGACCTTAACTATTGTGATCAACTTAATAGGTGTGACCACATTGGAAAGAAGCAAGTGACATGAATTGGAGGCTTGGCCACTTCGACCAACATGGACTTTGATAAAAATTTGTAACAAGCCTTTACTTTCTCTCTCTCTTTTTCCTTCCTTCTTTTTATTTTTTTGATTTTTTTTTGAAAGTTTGTTAATTGGTATAAATTCTTATTTAAGGAGCAAGTGATAACCATCTCCTTCCTTGGTAGCAATATGGAGCATCTCATATTCCTCTTAGTTTTTGAAAATGTCTCTTAACCCTGATACTAGGCTTCCTTGTAAAGCCTTATGATTTTAAACATTCCTTTCCTAAGAAAAAAGGTAACTTATGATTAGTTTAGTCAAAGAAAGCTTCCTTATGCACTCTCAGTCCAGATTACACTCTTTAGTACTGTTCCAAAAATTATAGTCCATTTTGTAAGTGATACGCTTTGATCAATCTATTAGGTCTTTTCTTATCTAATATTATGAATTAGGCTTTTAGTCAAATGGCTTCAAAAAGGACTAATGCAAGGGCCTATTTGAAAGGAATACTTTTATTGACCCTAAGTATACAAGTCAAGTTCCTTTAGAAAAAACTAGATGCCTAAGTTCATTTTAATTTGCGTATCAAATTCAAAATTGACTTCCTTTAATGAATGAGTCCAAAATATCCTTACCATTATGTCACTCAACTCTCGAAGTGGTTAAAGGTTAGTGTGTAGGATGAAGATTGCCTCTTTTCATTCTAAATTTTTTAAAAACGAGTTACTAATTCCTTCAGGAGGAATCTATATTTATTTTGTGCCTTAGGGTAGAGATTGATATTTCCCTTCAATTAAAATATGCCCCAATGTGAAACGATACTTTTCATTTGATCTGAGTTTGAAAAAATGGTTCCTTAGTCACATTGAAGTTTAAGTTGGGTAGCTTAATCAACCCTGGTTGTTGGTTACACCACTACACCCGAAGCATATACAATAGCCCCCCTTCTAGGGTCTCATGATGGCTTAGGTCCGATCATATTTACTCTACATCTTTGATGCAATCATTCTCCCCAAAAATCCCTAAGTATGATGCATGCAACATGTGAATAGAGCAAAATAGAATATATTTACAAGAAATGAATAAATAAATAAATAACATTGGTATTTTGAAAGGTAAATGTAATTTTGGAAAGTATTTTAAGTGGTTATCCCTCTTGACATCCCTAGTAGAGTCACCAAGTTGTCGAGCTTGATTTTTCCTTGGTTTATTATTTTCCCTAACCCGATTAGTATTAAACCTAACCCATTTAATACCAACCCTCAACTAAGTGTTAAGAAAAACTTGGTTTTTATTTTAAAAATTATTTTGCAGTCACCACTTAACTGAAGTTAGGAAGAAAAAGGGTTAGGCAAAATTGATTAGGGAAACCGATTTAAGCTAATCACTAGTCTATTGGAAAAACCCCTTTTAAAACGGTTCTTTGAAAACCAAAGACTTAAGTCTATAGGCTAATTTAATAAGCCCTAACAAGTACTACTTTTATCTTTCTCAATTTAAATTTATCTTTTAAAATACCAACTCTAGAAAGAATAACTCTAAATAAATAACATCCAATTTACACACAAATAAAATTTATTCACAAAAGGGAAAAATAAAAGGTTTTCCTATTTTAAGTTGCCTTGTAATTACGTACGAGCGTGAACTTTCATAATTCATTCAAAAGTTTGTTCGTAACTTTTAATTTTGCAAACGTTTGGCTTAATGTTTTAACAATTTGATTTGATTTTAAGAAACATGTTTAAAAGAGAAGGGTCCTAATTTGGTGTTTTTTTTTTTTTTGAAAAATCCTAAGACAAATCCTAAAAAGGGTTAATTTATTTTTATTTATTTGGAAAAAGGTTTTTCTAAGTGATAAAACATCTTCATTATGTATTTTTTTCCTTTATTTGTTCATATTTATTTATTTTCAACTGAAACAATAAAAATAAATAAATAACACAACTTTTCCTCTTCCCCCCCTTTTTTTCTTTTCTTTTTAGTTTTTTTTTTAGGTTACATTTACAATAGAATTTACAAAAGATAAATAAATAAAATAATTTAAAAAAAAATACAACACAACACAACAAAACAGAGCATAAGTTGGACTAGGGGAGAATATGTATGCGGGTTAGGAGTAATGGATTCGGGTTAGACTCAGGTTAGGCTCTAGTGGTTCATGGGTTACGGCAAAGAAGGTGGAAATAGACAATAATGATGGCTTGCTTCAGGTGGTTTAAAGGGGAATTTTTTGCAAGAGAAACCATTTTTATGTGGTTTTTATTGGAGATGGGGGCTTAAAAGCTGTGCCGTTGTGTTTAGCAGTCATGTCATGGTAGTTTGGAGATAGATGCCAGTAGTAGTGGTTGTATGGACTAAATTGGGGTAGCTGGAGTTTGAATGAAGTCGAGTCTAAAGTTTTTAACCAGCATGAGCTTTAGCTGTAGTTGTGGTTTCAGTTAAGGAGAGTCATGGGTAGTGGGTTGCAATGGTAGCTATTGCCACCAAACCTTAGATGATTGGTTCTTGTGATGTGAGGTATGATAGGGGTTAGGCTTGGTTTGGTTAAAAAGCTTGTTGCATAGGGGTTCTTTTGGTAGCACCAAATCGCCTTGAAGATGTTTGAATCTCTTCTATTTTTAAAGAGAGAGAGAGAGAGATTGTGATTGAAGGTTTAGAGAGAGAGAGAGCTTCGGATTAAGTTTGTTTAGATGTGAATAGATGTAAACTCTTAATCGTCGAGGATTCCTAGACTAACAAAAACTTAGATTAACTCAGCAAGGATCATAAAGCTATGAATGAGAAGTCTGAAATTTTAGTTTTTTTTAAAACTTTCAAACCGATTTTGACCCCCTTAATGAACTAATGTGGATAAGTCTTTTGTGTTCGATATACAGTATCCCTAGTGTTCTTCGGATTCACACACTTATTTTGATAGAAATTCCCTACAAAAATGATTTAATTGGGTAAAAAATGAGGACGAACACACTATTTTCCTTTCTTTCATTTGTAGAAATTATGAAAGAGAAAGGAGGAAGCTGCATACGTGCCACGCGCCTTAACTTGCACCTACATTAAACGCGATGGCTCATAAAATAGAGTAGGTGCTCTTCACACTTACAAGCATGGTCTCCAATCCATGTTAGGGCCTTCAGCCCGTTTGTTATCCATACGGATTAGGTTTTACACTTGGTTTGAAATCCCCATTTCTCCTTTTTTTCAAAATATTAATGAAAACAAAGAAGCAAAGAAGAGAAAAATAAATAAATAACACTAACCTATTTCCAAGCTAAAATTGACTAAGTTGCATACATACGTGTTTTAAAAATAAGAATAATAATTCTTAAATGAAGCTTAATTTTAATAATTGTGTACTTAGACATTATTTAACCCTAAAAATGACATGACCTTCTTCAGTTGATTCAAAAATTGAAAAATCGACTCATATTTATCTAACTTATTTTCTATATTCTTTTAATATTTTTCTAAATTTTCTATTTTTTTGTATTTTTCATAAATTAGGACTCTTTTCCCTATATATAAAAAAAAAAAAACTACAAATACTAAGGTGTGGCGAGGGGGTAGGGACACAAAAATAGGGTGTCTACAGTTACAACGAGAAATGGCAACCAAATGTGATGAAGGAATGACTAGGATAATTGATAAGGAAATTTTATACAACTAATGATATGGAAGATTGCAAATTGCTAACCTAAAAAAGAGGAGACTCATGGCCTTCTTTTTTTTCTTTTCCTTTTTTTTAAAAAGGTATATTCAAAACAAATGGGGAGGGATTTACTAACTTGAACAACAAAATCAAATGACTGTAAGGACAACTGCCTATTGGAGGATCAATTCTTTTTTTTTTTTTTTTCGAAAGAACTTCAAGAATGATGTTAGCATATTTACAAGTACAGGATTAAAAAAAGAAAACAAACATTAACATCCTACGATTATTTGTATGCCCTTTATAAAACAAAAGAAAGACAAAGAAACTTATGAAAATCAAAGAGATGATTTTTTTCTTCTTTTCTTTTTGAAAAAGATTTTATTGAATGGAAAAATAAGTTTAGGCCTAACAAAATCAAAAGTTGATATAACTTGATTACAAGTTAAAAGATTGAGAACTTAAATTGATAAAGAGAGGATGGAAACCTATTTAAATTTAATTAAGATGATGAGTTATTTCTTTAAGAATGGGGATGGTAACTTACAAGAGGGTGAAGGAGTTTCTATTTGTGGCTTAAATTAAAGATAAAAGGAGGAAGGATTATTAATAGAACTGTGTTTTATGGACAAGTAACAGAATACAAATCATAATTCTATTTGAAGATTTTCTTGAAAATTTTCAATGAGGAAAGCTAATGATTCACAATTTGAAGGGATAGCAATTATTGACAAATTATGGTAGGAAAATAATTCTATTTTTTAGAGAAGACAAAAGTTTTCGGGAAAAAAAATTACAAATGTAATTCACAATGATTATCTATAAGTCGTATTTTAATAACTTCCTCTTCTCTCATTATAATACAAAGCAAATAATCAAGAAAATAAAGAAAACGAATGAGAGCACATGGATGCAGCAAGGATTGGCAACTAAACAATAGTGTAGCAATTTTAGGGATTAGATATTGCAACTTTATTGAAGTTCCATTGTTACAATAAAACTAAAGTTGCAAGAAATTTTAGAATAAATAGAAAAGCTTATACAAAAAATTTCTATAAAATTTTACAATCTTAAAGAAATAATGTTACAAGTAAATTACAAAATGTTACATCAATATTACAGGGAAATTATAAGAAATTACTGGGAAATTACAAAGCTATATGGTACAATGGAACTCTAATGAAGTTACATAAGCAATGCGCCACTTTATCGTTTATTTATTAGTCTAAACTCATGGATGCAGATAAGGTGGGTTCTAAAAGGTTCTCGAGCACTATAGTCTCCTCATTTCTAAAGAATGGATCTACAACCATAGTGGCTAGAGTAGGATGGCCTAATCAACCTAGATAGTGGTTACCCCACAATACCCAAAGCCAACACAATAGTCCCTTCATCTTAAGGTTTCCTAGGTCCAATTTTCACCTATTATAACATACATCATGATGCTTTTTTTTTTTTTCAAAATGATGCCCTAAAAGAATCAGCCCTTTGGGCCTTAAGTTCCTATAAGCCTAAAAAATCTAGGTTAGAGAAAAACACAAATATATAAAAAACAAGCAAATATACAATAAATCAAAAAACACAAATATACAGAAAGAAAGCCTACTTTATACACAAGCATAAGTCTTATGGGGTATTTTAAACATTAAAGCCCAATTTAATATTTTAATGTAGCAAGCCCACTAAAATGTCCCTAGTAGAATCGCTAATTTATTGAGCCTAAAATTCAGTTTTCTATTTTTCTTAACTTGATTTAAATTAAATCATATGCTCATATAATTTAAACCTATGATAAAAGTTAAGAAAAAAGCAGTTTCTTTTGGTTTTGTTAACTTAAAGCCACCATCCAGTGAAATCAAGAAAAATTGAGTAAACTAAAACCAACTAGATAGATTAGTTTTAATTTAGCTACTAATTTGCATTTTGAAAACCTTTCAAAAAAGTTTTAAAGAAACCAAAGATAACTGGTTTTGGAGTTAACCTATTAAAACCCTATGGTTAACACATTAAAATATTAATTTGGGGTTTAACTTTAAAATGGCCCTTAAACTTAAAGGAAACTTTTTTCTTTCCTTTTACTTTTTGGATTTTATTATTTTTTTTTTTTTGTTTTCTTAGAAAAGAAAGGAAAAATAAAATTTATATATATTTTTTATGGTTATCCCGTAGGTACCTACGTATCCACTATTTGAAATTAGACTGTTGCAATTCCTTTTTGCATTACCTTAGTGGTTTGGTTCTTTTTAATTTTAAAAATAAGTTGCATTTACATCATTAACTGGTTTGTTTAATTTTGGAAAAATCCTAAGAGAAGACCCTAATTTTTTATGTGTGGACTTAATGAAAAACCCTAATTGATTCTATATTCTTTTTTAGAAAAGGTTGTTTAGATTTTTTTTTTTCTAAAAACATTTTCCTAAGTGATAAAATTTTGTTTTCACTAAAACATATTTTCCTAAAGGATAATGTTGCTCATTTCTTTTTTTTTTCTTTTCATAAAAGCCTATAGTATTTATCTAAGAAGGAAAAATATTCATTTTTTTAAAGAACTTTATAGAAAATGATTGAAGAAAAACTTTTTTTTTTCAAAGAATCCTACTTTAAGAAAATTATTTGAGAAAAATATTTATTATTTTCCAAAAGCATTTTTCATTTTTTGAAATTTTTATTAATTTTTATTTTTGTAGTCCCTAATAGTCCTAAGGGTAATGGTTACCTCACAACATAACATGCTAAGACTATATAATGCTCTTAACCTATTTTTTATCTTTATTATTTATTATTAGATGTAGGCTTTACTCATTCCCAAGAGGTGGTTACCCTACAACACCTAAGGACTACACATGCCTTTAACTCTAGAACAAACTAAATAGATAAAATAATAATAAAAAAAAAAAAAGAGATCAAACTTGGGCCAAAATGAGTCATGCATGAGTCAAAGGTAGGTCATGTGAGTCACACAAGAGAGGGAGAGTGCTAGCAGGGGTAGCTTCACTTAACTCTTATAATGGTTGAAAGCGGTGTTGAGAGAAGAAAGGGAAAAAAAAGTTAGAAATAAAAAAAAATAAAAAAAACTCAAATAAGCAAATGAATCGATAAAATAAATATAAAAAAAAAACTATAGAAGTTCCAATCTTAAATTAGACAGCAGCTACAACAGGATGGTTTCTTGGTGCTTCAGTGGTGGTTATGAGCGGTATCAAAAGAGGAAGTGATTTTTTTTTTTTTTTCAATGATTGTTCATCATATGGAGTAAAGTGGAAGTCCCTATTTATAGATATAACAGTTGAATCAAGGATGAAAAATATTAAATGCAAAATTATTTTCTTCCATGTTTAAACTAGATGAATTTGGATAATATGTGATGCTAAATTTAAAGCGGTGTATGGAAAACATGATCAACATGCGCCAGGAGTGTGCCAAAATGTGCTTGAGTGTACCAATGGCACGTAAGCATGTGTTGAGGTATGCTTACCATACTTAAAAGTGAGTTGGTAGATGATATAGCATGTGACATGGCGATAACATGATGACGTATTGGGTGACATGGTGGATGAGGTGGTGATGACATGGTGCCATGTCAGGTGATGAGGTGATGTGGTCATGACACGGCACCGTGCTGGGTGACATGGATGCATGTACCAATGAGGGAAAAAAATAAAGGATAAATTTTGCACCTTTTATGAATTGAACCGAGGACCTCCACCTTTTAGCCAAAAAGCTTAACTAACTAAGCTATTGCTTGATTCTTCTTATATTTTAACAAAAACAATATTTAATATATGTAAACCCCATAAATTCATAGTCTAAACATTAAACCAAACCTAGATGTCTTAGATAGTTCTATGAGTTGAGAAGGCTAGATAAATTAAAAACTTTATTTAAGTATAAATCCTAAACTATTTAAATGAGAAAAACCCCAATAAATTGATTGAAACTTTAATTATGTATAAAAAACCCTAAATTGTATATGCGTATAAACATTAGAAATTAAACTCAAATATGATAAGAACCCCAAAACTAAAATCTTAGTCTACAAACGTAAAAATTTACTTTTACAATAATAAAACCCTATTTGGATATAATTATTGATCGATACACTAAATCACGTAAAATCGCTAACAACTACATATAACTTTCAAGTGCTAATAAATGTGAGAGTACTAAATTAATTTATAAAATTGATAATAGTATTTTATAATTATTAATAATTATATNTAAGAAATTACTGGGAAATTACAAAGCTATATGGTACAATGGAACTCTAATGAAGTTACATAAGCAATGCGCCACTTTATCGTTTATTTATTAGTCTAAACTCATGGATGCAGATAAGGTGGGTTCTAAAAGGTTCTCGAGCACTATAGTCTCCTCATTTCTAAAGAATGGATCTACAACCATAGTGGCTAGAGTAGGATGGCCTAATCAACCTAGATAGTGGTTACCCCACAATACCCAAAGCCAACACAATAGTCCCTTCATCTTAAGGTTTCCTAGGTCCAATTTTCACCTATTATAACATACATCATGATGCTTTTTTTTTTTTTTCAAAATGATGCCCTAAAAGAATCAGCCCTTTGGGCCTTAAGTTCCTATAAGCCTAAAAAATCTAGGTTAGAGAAAAACACAAATATATAAAAAACAAGCAAATATACAATAAATCAAAAAACACAAATATACAGAAAGAAAGCCTACTTTATACACAAGCATAAGTCTTATGGGGTATTTTAAACATTAAAGCCCAATTTAATATTTTAATGTAGCAAGCCCACTAAAATGTCCCTAGTAGAATCGCTAATTTATTGAGCCTAAAATTCAGTTTTCTATTTTTCTTAACTTGATTTAAATTAAATCATATGCTCATATAATTTAAACCTATGATAAAAGTTAAGAAAAAAGCAGTTTCTTTTGGTTTTGTTAACTTAAAGCCACCATCCAGTGAAATCAAGAAAAATTGAGTAAACTAAAACCAACTAGATAGATTAGTTTTAATTTAGCTACTAATTTGCATTTTGAAAACCTTTCAAAAAAGTTTTAAAGAAACCAAAGATAACTGGTTTTGGAGTTAACCTATTAAAACCCTATGGTTAACACATTAAAATATTAATTTGGGGTTTAACTTTAAAATGGCCCTTAAACTTAAAGGAAACTTTTTTCTTTCCTTTTACTTTTTGGATTTTATTATTTTTTTTTTTTTGTTTTCTTAGAAAAGAAAGGAAAAATAAAATTTATATATATTTTTTATGGTTATCCCGTAGGTACCTACGTATCCACTATTTGAAATTAGACTGTTGCAATTCCTTTTTGCATTACCTTAGTGGTTTGGTTCTTTTTAATTTTAAAAATAAGTTGCATTTACATCATTAACTGGTTTGTTTAATTTTGGAAAAATCCTAAGAGAAGACCCTAATTTTTTATGTGTGGACTTAATGAAAAACCCTAATTGATTCTATATTCTTTTTTAGAAAAGGTTGTTTAGATTTTTTTTTTTCTAAAAACATTTTCCTAAGTGATAAAATTTTGTTTTCACTAAAACATATTTTCCTAAAGGATAATGTTGCTCATTTCTTTTTTTTTTCTTTTCATAAAAGCCTATAGTATTTATCTAAGAAGGAAAAATATTCATTTTTTTAAAGAACTTTATAGAAAATGATTGAAGAAAAACTTTTTTTTTTCAAAGAATCCTACTTTAAGAAAATTATTTGAGAAAAATATTTATTATTTTCCAAAAGCATTTTTCATTTTTTGAAATTTTTATTAATTTTTATTTTTGTAGTCCCTAATAGTCCTAAGGGTAATGGTTACCTCACAACATAACATGCTAAGACTATATAATGCTCTTAACCTATTTTTTATCTTTATTATTTATTATTAGATGTAGGCTTTACTCATTCCCAAGAGGTGGTTACCCTACAACACCTAAGGACTACACATGCCTTTAACTCTAGAACAAACTAAATAGATAAAATAATAATAAAAAAAAAAAAAGAGATCAAACTTGGGCCAAAATGAGTCATGCATGAGTCAAAGGTAGGTCATGTGAGTCACACAAGAGAGGGAGAGTGCTAGCAGGGGTAGCTTCACTTAACTCTTATAATGGTTGAAAGCGGTGTTGAGAGAAGAAAGGGAAAAAAAAGTTAGAAATAAAAAAAAATAAAAAAAACTCAAATAAGCAAATGAATCGATAAAATAAATATAAAAAAAAAACTATAGAAGTTCCAATCTTAAATTAGACAGCAGCTACAACAGGATGGTTTCTTGGTGCTTCAGTGGTGGTTATGAGCGGTATCAAAAGAGGAAGTGATTTTTTTTTTTTTTTCAATGATTGTTCATCATATGGAGTAAAGTGGAAGTCCCTATTTATAGATATAACAGTTGAATCAAGGATGAAAAATATTAAATGCAAAATTATTTTCTTCCATGTTTAAACTAGATGAATTTGGATAATATGTGATGCTAAATTTAAAGCGGTGTATGGAAAACATGATCAACATGCGCCAGGAGTGTGCCAAAATGTGCTTGAGTGTACCAATGGCACGTAAGCATGTGTTGAGGTATGCTTACCATACTTAAAAGTGAGTTGGTAGATGATATAGCATGTGACATGGCGATAACATGATGACGTATTGGGTGACATGGTGGATGAGGTGGTGATGACATGGTGCCATGTCAGGTGATGAGGTGATGTGGTCATGACACGGCACCGTGCTGGGTGACATGGATGCATGTACCAATGAGGGAAAAAAATAAAGGATAAATTTTGCACCTTTTATGAATTGAACCGAGGACCTCCACCTTTTAGCCAAAAAGCTTAACTAACTAAGCTATTGCTTGATTCTTCTTATATTTTAACAAAAACAATATTTAATATATGTAAACCCCATAAATTCATAGTCTAAACATTAAACCAAACCTAGATGTCTTAGATAGTTCTATGAGTTGAGAAGGCTAGATAAATTAAAAACTTTATTTAAGTATAAATCCTAAACTATTTAAATGAGAAAAACCCCAATAAATTGATTGAAACTTTAATTATGTATAAAAAACCCTAAATTGTATATGCGTATAAACATTAGAAATTAAACTCAAATATGATAAGAACCCCAAAACTAAAATCTTAGTCTACAAACGTAAAAATTTACTTTTACAATAATAAAACCCTATTTGGATATAATTATTGATCGATACACTAAATCACGTAAAATCGCTAACAACTACATATAACTTTCAAGTGCTAATAAATGTGAGAGTACTAAATTAATTTATAAAATTGATAATAGTATTTTATAATTATTAATAATTATATGTATATATATAAATAAATTAGTGATATATGAATTTAATTATTTGAATCTAATATTATTATTTATTTGTTGTTTATGTGTCATATAGTTAATATAAATCTTACATCTTATAATATTCCTTATAATCATAATTTATATTATTATTAATATTATTTATAGGGTTAGAAATATTTAGAGAAATTTAAAATTCTATTTTATTAATTTATTTCATTATTTTTCCTTTCTTCTTTATTTTTTTTATTTTTGTTTTCCTCTTCTAAATTATAAATTATTGCTTATACATAATATAATTATTATATTAATATTTTAATTTTGACCAAAAGTCAAAAAGTCTCTTTCAATGCATTTAATGCCCTTTTATCTTCCTTTTCTTTTTCTTTTTCTTTCTTTTTCCTCTGCCTCCATGCCATAAGCTATATGGATACACTAAAACTCTCCAAAAGCCTATATTTTTTCACAAAATTAAAGAAATTGGTAGAACGTCTTCTACTCAATTCAATCGCCACTTCCTCTTTCTTTTTCCATCTTCGTCTTCAAATTTTCTCCCTCATTTTTCCACATACCATTCAACTTCCACTTACACTATCAAACTATCTATTCTATGACATTAGAAAGGGAGAATAAGAGAATGATTCTTCACCAAAATATATATCAAGACAAGTAGATATATCTACTTTATATATTATTGGTATTAGTTCCTTTATGTAAATTATGTTTTATGTATTTTCTTTCTGTGTTTTTACACTTGATGTTTTGGACATGTATTTAGTATGTGTTTTAGTATATTAGATTAGAAGTTCCATATATATGTATTAGATTTTTACATAATCATATTTCTTTAGTAAAGTATATTTACATGTGTATGTATACTAATATATATATATATATATAGATATATACTTATATGTAAGGATATGTTAAAAATTTAGTTAGGTGTAAATGCATATACATATACATATATATATGGTTATGTACACATAAATATACATAGTACATAGACATATATGTAAGAGTAAAAAAGAAAATACGATAAGAATATATAAATATACATAAATATGCACCTATATATATAATTTAATATGCATATAAACATACATATAACCAATACTAAGTATTTATACATATATATGCAAAACTGAAAGTGTATATAGCACATATATATGTAATATATAAAAAATTCCTTGGAAAAATATTAAGAAAGCATAAATATAAGTTTGTATATATATGTGTATAAAAGTACATATAAAATTAATAATAAATATGTGTACATGTGTATATATACATGTATATAAATACATATAATGATAGTACTCTAAAAGTATAAATACATATATATACATATATAGATATACGTATGATTATAGTATAATATGAGTACAATACATGTATATATACAAGTATATATACTAAGATGCTAAATATACATAAATAATTTAGGATACATTTGTACATATATATATATAAATATAAGTACATACATACTTATAATATACTTGTTTAAAATAACTTAATAAAATAGATATATATATATATATATATATACATAAAGTGGGCTATAACTCCAAAAGAAAATTAAAGCCCATATACTTACTAATTAATAAATTATAATAACATATAACTATAAATAATAATAATCACAAAATTATGGAAATATAAAAACAAGGAAAAATTTACAAATTGCCACATGGAGAAATAGGAAAATGCCATGTTAGAAAATTTCCCAAAATATTTAATTAAATCAAAAATTTCACAAATAATTAGAAAATAATAATTAATTAATTAATTAGGAAAAATTACGACAATAAAAAAATAAAAAATTAGTAAATTAAGTTTAAAAATGAAGAAATAAATAAATTAATATAAATTAGACTTAAAAATATAATATTATAAAAATATAAAATTTAGAAATTAATTAAATTATTAAATAATAAAGAAAAGTCCAAAATTAATAAATAAAATGATTCAAATCAAAATACTAAAATTCGTAACATATTATACCTATATTGAAAAATATAGATTTTAATGTCTAAAACAAACCTCATTACATAAACGTATATCCAAAAATGATAAAAATCAACTATAAGTTCATAAATATCATAATTAGAATGAAAAAGATATATGCAATAGACGAAAAAGCTCAAATAAAGAATATTAAGTAGATTTAGGTAAATAATTACATAGTTCAGTTAGGTACTTACTATCTCTTTTATTTTATAATAATTAGGTGATTTTGATGAGAGTCCGAATTTCTTTGTAGATTATTATGATCCCTGAGTTCTATCATGGTAGAGTGAATACTTTATATGATTCTATGCTTATTTGTACTTGTAGTTATTGTTAATTAACTAATATTGAAATTGAATGTGTGGGGTTAGGTTAAGCATGTGAATGCTTTTGTCTATTAAATTGTGAAATTACTTTCAGTTATGATAATGAGTTGTCTATTACATAATAGATTTCGTAAAAATTAACTGTTTACGATATTGTCTGATATTATTATAATTGGATCTAATTATATCTAACTCTATTAAACTAAACTGAATCATTCATAAGCATATATCACATATAACTAATCTAACTGCCATATCATACAAAGGTAGCAAGAAGCCATGAAGGGATTGATTTATTATGATAATAATGTTTTAGTCTAGTGCACACATATAACGTGACCTTACATTGACCCACGAGATTACTAGACGTTAGAGGCGCCAACCGCCTAGTTAAGGGTTAAGTCTAGAGGCCTCCGTTTAAGGGTGAGTATGAACTATAGGGGCCCATTGACAATTATACCTAGAACTTAGTTTTAAACTAAAACAACTAGACTATTTTACTTAAATACAAAACATGGAGCTTCGTAGTTATACAAGTTTAGGTACAATACTCGGATCTAACTGGTGCCATGTATACTTCAACCCTAACTTTGGAGGGTGTTAAATCTGAATTGCATATCGTACCTAATCAACTATATGTATTTGTTTAGTATTCTGCTTATTCTCGCATTCATATGCTTGGATTTAATGTTTGAATAACTTATTTGTCAGTATGGTTAAGGGACATTTCACTAAGCTTTATAACTTATACCTTTATAAACTTTTAATGTAGGATCACCTTTTTACTATACTTGGTCGAAGGATGCCTGAGGTCAATTTTGGGGAAGTGTGATATAGATATAGAGAGTCGAGTGGATATTTGTAGACTTTCAGATAGAACTTTTATAATACTTTGTTATTACTTTACTATATTACATTGTTGATAGTTTAAAGTAATGTACTATTTATTTAGTACTACTATTTGTTAAACTTTCTGTTAATATAAATATGTTGTAATATTATCTTTACCTATTTACTCTTGGGTAATTGGTTGTAGTAATAGCCTTATATATAATATGAAGGGTTGTTAATAGGAAGAGAAACCAATTTATGGTCTTATGTATGATATACAACGCCCACTATAACTAGGCTACCATTTAGGTTGTGATAGGAAAGGTGGTATTAGAGCATGAATATAATTAGGATAAATAAAACACTGATCCTAGACATTAGGACAATCTACCGAGTGAGATTGAGAGGAGTAGAATTGGGATAAGCATTACACTCTTAATACTTAAAATTTATGAATCTTACACTAATAAAACTATAAGAGTAATTGTATGCCTTGTGTTTCAATAATCTAGCCTTGAGTTGATGATCGATTAGGTCTTATTTCATTCCAACCTAGTGAGACATTATTTGAGCACAGACATTGGTTATGGATCTTATGTGAGGACTTAGCTTTAGTAAGGAGACCTTGTACCTTACATGTAGTTTCTACGACTTGGGGAGCGAGTCTTAATACATATGGGTAGGATAGAAGGATTTGTCGGACCATTCATATACCAGTAGATATGTTGACTGATAAGGAGATGGTTTTTTTGTTAAAGGCAAAAGAGAATTCTAGACATGCACATGAGTTGGTATTCTTGTTTTGTGTTGACCCTCGACTAGAGCCCCCTTCGTTTACTTACTAACAAGATGTTGTATATGGTCTAGCCTTAGGCATTGATCTTCACGCTAATCATAGTAGGATTATAGCTTAGGATAATGCTAAAGCCATGGCAGACTTTTGGGTTAGCATGTAATGATGGTTCAATTAACCACAGGATATAGGGACTGAGGATCTTAGTGTGCAGATGGATGTCCTCACTTCAGATGTTGAGCCTCATTGAGAGTTACCCTCTGCCAAGAGTTCAAGTACTATTGAGTTGACCATAGACTTCCTCCTATAGTAATGACCAAAGGTGACCCCACTAATGCACTTATTATTTGGCCAGATCCTTTAGATTTCTGATTACCTAGAGGCTGGGCTTGACAGACACTTAATGAGGAGTCAGGAGTATATTCCAGCATTGGCTCTACTTTTTCTATACCAGAGTTCAAACCCCTAGGTGACCTAGGTGTAGGACCGTCTTCTCATCCATGGTAGATACTACAGATGTTTATCTTTTTAGGCTACTTTTGGGAGACTGTTGTATGACACTAGAGTGATCACACATGCTCTTTTTTATTGTAGATTTTAGGATCATGTTTGATCATTTTGTACTTTGAGAGTTTTCTTGTAGTGAGGTTATGATGTATTTTGTGAGTTTTGATGTATTGAAAGCTCTTTGTATGATGAGGACATATGTACTAAAAGAAGCTTTATTGTATTTTGGAGATCTTATCTTTTGATCTAAGCATGTACTCTGTATAGATGACTAGTGGAGATCACTCATTAGAGGTGACTACCAAACTAATGTAACCTCACTTGGTTTAAGAAATGAAAAGTTGTAGTCTTCTTTATCATTACTATTGCTACATGAGTTTATGTTTTATTTTCATTTTTTGCTTATCGTTTGTAAGTATATCTAATTACAGCTTAACATTTCTAATTTAAGGTTAGAAATGAATTTCTCAATCAAAACAGGCACAAAGGAAGACCCCCAGTTAGGGATTGTATTTATGAAATTTTATCTTCAATTAATGCATAAAATGAGCTTTTTAGAGCATATTTGGTTCAGGAATATTGACAAGAATCAGGTTACTAGGCCTTTAACTTGCAGCTAATCTTAAGGCTTAGGAGGGCTAATAAGGTAGATTCTCTTGCTCCAGCTAACTCCTACCAAGGCTAAGTTGATTCTTACTATCGACAAACTTTTTATACTGAGTCGATTAACCATAAATCTCTTGGAAGTTGTGTATTGACTAGTCGAATGCTTTGCTAACAGCCCAGCCCCTCACATACCTACTCGACTATGATTAATTTGACCTCTAAATTGGCAACATTGGTGCTAAGAAGTCGAGAACTCTAGCACATATCTGTAACCACTCCTTAGATGAGCTTAGGTTTGCCAGGCAACTCTACTCAGTACCCTTGCTCTACTCCCCATCATGGTTGTACTATTTTGTCTATTTCTACTAAAAGCATCCCCAATATGTTATTGCTACGTATCCCAGACCTATGTAAAAGAATTTGCACTATTGATCATTAATTTACTTGAATTATCATTTATACCCTTTATTATTCTTTACACATTACTTCTTTTACACATTACCCTTTTAGTCTTTTCTATTTTAGGCAAGTTACCCTAGTTTCTTGGGTATAAATACCCGTTGTACAAGTAGCCACATCATTATAATCATCTTATCATCAATATATTGCATATACCCCTTTGAGAACATTGCTTTCGTTAGCTTGTTTACTCTTTTCACTCTTATCCTAACCTTTAAGCAAAGCTAAGTGGCGAGTGACCTCATCAGACCATCTCATGCATCATATCCTCGAAACTGTTCATAGGTTTGGTTAATTTTACCTTTACTATTTTCGTACAATCCCATCACCTTCTTTAAGCTTTTGGTGAGCTTCGACCTATCCTGTGATCGACCTTATCTGTCCTTGGTTTCGGTCTGCATCATCTTGGTATTAGAGTAAGGGTTTCGTTTAGGTAAGTTGTATTTATGTTTTATGAAGTAGTGTTCACTATAGTAGTGTGCTGAAATTGCGAAGAGAATCACTAAAGTGTTTGAGTAAGTAATAAAGTGTGGTAGTTTGTTCTTGAGTATACTCTGTTTAGCCTTGTTTCAGATATTCAAAAACAGAGCAAGTTTTTGTATTATGATTTGTTCATTGGTATAGCTATTGTGTTTATAAGTTAACTAGATATTTGTGCGAAGAGTGTGAGTGTTGTTTAGTTTAGAGGAATAGTGTTAGTTGTATCTCAAATTAAAAGTTTAAAACCAAATTTATTGAAGAAATGATAGATCTGAGTATTAATGTTTGGTATTTGAGATGACAATAGTAGTGTTGTCCACCGTGGCCGATAATCCTAAGGTACCCCTAAAAGTACAGACAAGTGACTTGATAAGGTGCCTAACCTCCTAGTTGATTTAACCAGAGCTGTTTATGCGATGGCATATGGACCTATTGAGGCCATGCAAAACACCCCACAAGTTGCTCGCCTTGTTAGAGGGCAAAACACAACTTGATAAGTTTGAGGTGAAGGAGTAGGAAGACCAGCACGAAGAAGGATGGACTTGAGAGATATGGATGATGATGAAGAAGAGGAGTATAATGAGGAAGAGGAGTGAGCTACAGTACCCCGAACTGCTAACCATGTGAAGCTATAAATTCCAAGCTTCAATGGCTTTGGGAATTTAGATGATTATTTGAATTGGGAGGAAAAGGTTGAAAGTATTTTCGATTATTACTAGTATGAGGATTGAGAGAAGGTGAGGATTACTACTATCAAGTTTCCAAGATATGCTACCATGTAATGGAATAACTTCCAGATCATGAAGAGACGAGAAGGATATAAAGTGGTCAATACTTAGCCTAAGATGAAGAGGATACTCAGAAACAGGTTTGTGCCGGATACTTGTTTGCAAGATACTTTTGCTTGGCTTCAAGAGTTGAGGTAAGGAGACTGAACCGTTGACAAGTCTGTTTAGGAGTTCTAAATACTTATGATTCATTGTGAAGTAGAAAAGTCGTCAACCCAAACAGTGTCTAAATTCCTTACTAAATTGAGAAGCGATATTCGAGACATTGTAGAACTTCGATAGTTCCCTAAATTAGACAAGGCCATAACGATAGCCTAACGAGTAGAGAGACAAAGAAGGAGTCGAATGCTGACTAGACCCCTAACAAGCTGACTTATTTAGGGAAGCTATTAAGCTTAACCAAGTATCGAGTCAACCAAACAAACGGATGTCAAGACTAAATAGATGGTTTGACCTGATGGTGATGTGCTAACCCGAACACATGAGAAGGACAAGGATCTAGGAGGAAGACAAGTCGAATCAAACACTTCAAATGCCAAGTGTTTGGGTATATGGCTGCTTAGAGTCTAAACCACTGAACTATGGTCATGAAAGTAGATGTCCCGAAGATTCAAGTAGACAGTACTAATGAGGAACCCAAGGAAGAGCTTATTCTTGAGAAGGAAACCACTCAGGTATATGAACTGGGCAAGGAAGATGTGTTCATTGAGGACTTGGATAAGTTAATTCTAGTTATCTGATGTACCATGAGTTTAGAACCTTTACTTGAGGAGGAGTAAAGGGAGAACTTATTCCACATCACTTGCAAGGTAAATGATCAAGTGTGTGCACTCATAGTAGATAGAGAGAGTTGCACTAATGTAGCATCTGCTTACTTAATCAAGAAGCTAAAGTTGCTAATTATCACACATCTAAAGCCGTATAAGTTGCACTGGTTGAATGAGAAAGGAGCATTATATGTCATGCAATAAGTATTACTACCAATCTCTATTGGGAGTTATTCCAATGAGATCCTTTATGATGCACTACCCATGTATGCATCCCATGTGTTGTTAGGCCGACCATGGATTTTTAGCCAAAGAGTTATGCATGATAGATTTAGGAATACCTATGTATTCAAGAATGATGGGTAGAAGGTTACTTTAAACCCCATGACGTTAAGTTAAGTTAGCAAGCTATAAGCTAAACTTGCTTGAGGATCTAAGAAGACTTTAATCTTAAATAGAGTCAAGCTTTAAGAAGCTATAAAGGCCGACATGCCTACTTTTATATTGGTTAAAAGGCTATTAGAATTGAGGGAGCAAATTAGGATACCCTTTAAGGTGAGAGAGCTATTGGATGAATATGCCGACCTATTTCTAGAATAGTCACCCAAAGGATTACCCCCATTTAGAGGCATTGAACATTACATTGACTTACTACCTAGTGCTACCCAGTTGAATGGGGCTAACTTGTTGGATGAATCTCAAGTAAGCTTCTAAGCTCCAAAGACAAGTCAATGAACTATTGCAAAAAGGATATGTGAGAGAAAGCCTCGACCCTTATGTTATGTTGGTGCTCTTTCTACAGAAAAAGGATGGTACCTAACAAATGTGTGTTGATAGTCGAACGGGGAACAAGATCACCATCAAGTACTAATATCCTATTCCTAGGTTGGATGACATGTTAGATGAACTGAGTGGAGCTAATGTCTTCAGCAAGATTGATCTGAAGTCTGGCTACCATCAGATTTAGATGAGGCCAAGAGACAAGTGGAAAACTGCATTTAAAACTCAGCATGGACTCTATGAATGGATGGCTATGCCTTTTGGCTTGTCAAATGGTCTAAGCACTTTCATGTGATTAATGAACCATGTATTGAGAAATCTAATCAAGAAGTGTATTGTAATGTACTTTGATGACATCCTTATATATAGTACCAACAGGTCGAGTCACTGTAAACATCTCCATGCCATGCTAAATGTGTTTTAAGCTGAGAGGTTTTCTATAACTTAACAAAATGTAATTTTTGCCAAGAGAAAGTGATATTTCTAAGTTATGTAGTTGGTGGAGGTGGTTTGTAAATCGACGATGAGAAGATTCGAGCTATTGTCGAGTGGTCAATTTCGACTACTTATGTCGAGGTGAGAAGTTTCCATAGACTAGTATCCTTTTATTGAAGATTCATCACTAATTTCAATACCATTATTGCACCCCTTATTGAGTTAACAAAGATCATTGAGTTCAAACGGGGAGAAAGAGAGGAGAGGAGTTTTGATGAAGTAAAGGTGAGATTAACCTCTATATTTGTGTTAGCTTTGCTTGATTTCGAGAAGATATTTGAGCTGGAATGTAATGCATCAAGCATTGGTATAGGAGTTTTCTTAATACAAGAAGGCCAACCAATCGCCTACCATAACAAGAAGCTTAAAAGAGCTCAATTGAACTACTTCATGTATGATAAAGAACTCTTAGCTCTTATCCAAGTGCTCTAAGTGTAACACCTTTATCTATTGTTGAGAGAGTTTGTCATCTATATTGATCACATTCTTTAAGGTACCTTAGAAATCAGACCAAGTTATCTAAGCAACAAGAAAGGTAGGTTGAATTCCTAGAAGGATTCAACTTTGAGATAAAGTACAAATAAGGCAAGAGCAACATTGTTGCTGATGCTTCATTTAAAAGACATGTTCTCCTAACCAAGCTATAGACCAAATTATTTAGGTTTATGAGCATCAAAGATTAGTATCTAAAGGACCCACATTTTAGACCTATACTTGGGCATTGTTCTGATGGAAGGACCATAGATGAGTACCATATGGAGGATGGCTATCTGCTCTAAGGAGTAAAATTATGTGTGACAACTTGTTCATTGAGGAAGTTGCTTGTTAGAGAAGCCTATGATAGAGGACTCTCTAGAATTTTGGAGAAAGAAGAACCTATGAGCTATTGAATGAATGGTTTTTTTGGCTAAGAATGAGGCAAGACGTCTACCAAATTGTTGAGGGCTATGCTACTTACAAGAGGGCCAAATGCCAAGCCAAGCAAAGGAAAGCAATGCCTTTACTTATCTTGACCAGACCTTGGATTGAATTGAGCATGGACTTCATCCTCGGATTACCAAGAACTACTCGTAACAAAGATTTTGTGATAGTCATTATAGATAGATTCAGTAAGGTAGCATACGTTGTGCCCTACTCTAAAACTAACTATGCTTCAGCGATTACTTCCCTCTTCCTGTAGGAAATTGTTTGGTTACATGGTGTATTGAGAATTGTAGTCTCAGACAAAGATCTAAAGTTCTTGAGCCATTTCTAAAGGACTTTATGGCATTAAATAGGGACTAAACTACTATTCAGCACTTCTTATCATCCCTAAATTGATGGCCAAATAGAAGTGGTCAACCATACTTTAGGATCATTTCTTCAAGCTGTAGTAGGGAAGAAGTTAGTTGATTGGGATATGTGTTTGCTCGTGGTAAAATTTACTTACAATCATACAATGCATGACACCACCAAGTAGACCCCCTTCGAAGTCATCTATAGTTTCAATCCTAAGCTACCCCTTGATCGCACCCCTATACCCATGTCTAAATAAGAAGACATTGATGCAAGAGCTTAAGTATTGTCCCTATAGTACATCTACGAGAAGGTTACTTAGCAGATTGATTAAGCTGCCAAGAAAATGCAAAAAAAAAAAAAGTCAAGGGAAGGAAATCTATAAAGTTTCAATTTGGAGACCTAGTATGGCTACACTTAAGTAAGGAAAGGTTCCCGAGCAAGAGAAAGAAGAAGTTGTTTGCCCAAGCCAAAGGCCCTTTCAAAATCCTTTAGAAGATCAACGACAATGCTTATAGACTGAAACTACCCAAAGATTATGGAGTCACTAATACTTTCAATATTGTTGACCTCAGTCCTTATCACCCTGAAGGAGAATTAAATGATACCACAGGATTTTATCCTAAATCTAAATAAACCAAGAGGGAATGATAGGAATTAGACTACTGGGCCTTTAACCCACAGTCAAGCCCGAGGCTTAGAAGTGCTAACAAGGTGAATTCTCCTGCTCCAATCGACTCTTGACGAAGCCAAGTTGATTCTTATTGCTAACTAACTTTTTATATTGAGTCAAGTAACCATAAATCTCTTAGAAGTTGTATGTCGACTGATCAAATGCTCTACTGACAACCCGGCCCCTTACACACTTGCTCAGCCATAACCAAATCAACCTCTAGATTGGCATGGTAACATTGGTGCCAAGAAGCCAAGAGCTCCAACACACATGCATAGCCACTCCCCAAACGAGCTCACATCTTCTCGGTGCTTAACACCCCTGCTTGGCCCTCCATCATAACCATAGTATTTTATCTGTTTCTACTAGAAGCATCCCTAGTATGCTATTGCTACGTATTTGAGACCTACATGAAAGAATTTACCTCGCTGATCATTAATTTACCTGAATTATCATTTGTACCCTTTATTATTCTTTATACATTACTTCTTTTAGATATTAGCCTTTTAATCTTTTCCATTTTAAGTAGATTACCCTAGTTTCTCGGGTATAAATACTTACTGTACATGTAGCTGCATCATTATTATCATCTTATCATGAATATACTAAATATATCTCTTTGTGAACATAGATCCCATTAGCTTATTTACTCTTATCACTCTTATCCTAACCCTTAAGCCAAGCTAGGTAGTAAGTAACCTCATCAGGCCATCTTGTACATCATATTGAATTGTGTCGTAAGTCCTCGAAAGTTCCTTGGTGCATCATGTCCTCAAAACTATTTGTGGGTTTGCTTAATTTTTCCTTTACTATTTTCATACAATCTTATCGCCTTCTTTAAGCTTTTAGCAAGCTTGGACCTACCTTACAACCAACCTTGTCTGTCTTTGGTCTCAGTCCGCATCAAATACTATCACCTATTTCGTTTGTAACAAAGTTGGACACTTCTCTACTACATGTCTACAGTGCACAGCTGTTATTGCTTAAGCTACCAAACCACCACTAGCTATTAGACTCCTTATTACTAGAAAAGCTGTTGGAGGGCCAAGTATAAGAAATACTTACCCAAGTACAGTAAACACAGCCAGAGTGTATAATCTGGAAGGTGATTGGGGATATGAAGATTACCCAGATGAAGATGTAGAGGAATATGAAGGACCGAATGAATTTGTTAGTACTAAGTTAATAGCAAGTATGTAACTTAACTTTTTCTTGTTAAGTTATTTAAGTATACTGAGTAGTATGATGAATGGTAGTAGGTAATATAATTTAAAAGTGTAGATATTATATTAATCAACATAAGAGTAAAACTTATAATTGTAATTCTGGGAATATTTACATAAATGAGCACTATGTGTATGTATTGTTTGATACTAAAGCTATACACTCCTTTATAGCCTCTGAAGTGGTAAAGCAAATAGGATTGAATATAATTACTACTGAATCTAGTCTTGGGGTGAGAACTCTTACGGGAAGTGTTGTAATTAGAAAGGAAATATTGAAAGAATGCCCATTGAGAATTTAGAATTATGAAAGTATCGCAAATATGATTCTTCTTGAGATGGGAAAGTATGATGCTATATTAGGAATGAATTGGATGACAAATGTTGAAGTCAATGTTAACTGTCAAAAAAAGAAAGTAATATTTGAAACATCTTATGGAACAAAAGAAAAATTTTAAGTATATTCTACTACAGCAAGAGTACAAGAGCTAAGCACTTGAGAATTGATAATAGATTTTAGTTGGCTAAATACTTTGGAAACTAAATTAAAGAAACCCAATGTAGATGAAATTTAAGTGGTGAATGAATTCCCTAATGAATTTCCTAATAAGTTACCCAAATTGCCACCAAAACGAGAAATTGATTTTGTTATTGATTTGGTACTAGGAATCGAACCAATTTCAAAAGCCCCATACAGAATGGCTCTAATTGAGTTGAAGGAGTAGAAAAAATAATTATAGGAGCTACTAGATCAAGGGCTTATAAGACCAAGTGTATCACCATGGGTGCACTAGTGTTGTTTGTTAAGAAAAAGGATGGATTGATTAAGCTTTGTATTGATTATAGAGAATTAAACAAAGTAACCATTGAGAATAAATATCCAGTTCCATGGATTAATGATCTGTTTGATTAGTTGCAAGTAGTAAGTGTATTTACTAGAATTGATTTGAGGTTAGGCTATCATCAATTATGAATTAAGCTAGATGTTCCGAAAACTGCATTTCGGATACAGTATGGCCATTATGAATTTCTTGTGATGCCTTTTAGCTTAACAGATGTGCCTACAGCATTTATGGATTTGATTAATCATGTATTTAGACCACTATTGGATAAGTATGTAATTATGCTCATTTATGATATTTTAGTGTATTCTATTACACCTAAATAGAATGAAGAGCATTTAAGGATGGTGTTACAAACATTATGAGAGCACAAGTTATATGCCAAATTGTCCAAATATGATTTTTGGTTGAAAGAGATATCTTTTCTTGGACATGTAATAATAGGTGAAGGCATCTCTATTGACTTAGAAAAGATTAAGGCCATAGTGGGATGGAAAAGACCAAAAATAGTGATTGAAATACAAAGTTTTCTTGGTTTGGTTAGATACTATAGGAAATTTGTTAAAGATTTTTTAATAATTGCAAAATCATTCACTTAGTTAACATAAAAGAATGTGAAGCTCGAGTGGATTAAAAAAAAGAAAAAAAAGACTTTTCAAGAGTTGAAAAAGAGATTAGTATCCACCCCAATTCTTGTATTGCCAAATAGTAATGAGCCCTTCACGGTATAAAGTGATGCTTCTAAGAATGGATTAAGTCGTGTGTTGGTGTAAGGTGGGAAAGTAATTGCTTATGCCTCTAGAGAATTGAGGCTACATGAGCGAAATTATCCAACACATGATCTAAAACTTGTAGTTATGATGTTTGTATTGAAGATATGGCGACACTATTTGTATGGGCAAAGATATGTAACTTACACTAATCACAAGAGTCTCAAATATCTGTTTACATAGAAAGAATTAAATATGAGACAAAAGAGATGGCTCGAGTTGATTAAGGATTATGATTTGGGGATTGATTATTGTATTAGCAGAGTGAATGTAGATGTTGATGCATTAAGCAGAAAGAATCATGTTGAAGTTGCATCTCTTCTTACTGATTAGAAAGAGTTAAAGAATTTGTAAAATTGAATTTGGAATTCCCTTGGCACAAAGTTGATGCAAAATTGTCAAATTTTGTAGTTGAGCCAACTTTAATGGAAAGGATTAGAGAAGCACAATAGAATGATCCTACTTTGATTTGAGTAAAAGAGGAGATAACAAATGGAAAGTATACTGATTTCAAAATAGATGAACATGGAACACTATGTATGAACGATAGGTTATGTGTACTCGATAACTTAGAGCTTTAGAAAGAGATTTTAGGTGAAGCTCACTATTATGGTTATATTGTTCATCTAGGAGGAACAAAAATGTATCATGATTTGCAATGAAACTTATGGTGGAATGGTATAAAGCAAGATGTTGTTGACTTTGTTTTGAAATGTAAAACATGTCAAAGTGTAAAAGCTGAACATCAGCAACCAGGTGGACTATTGCAACCACTACCTATCCCTGAATGGAAATGGGATCAGATTTCCATGGATTTTATAAGTGGTTTACCGAGGAAAGTTGCTAGATTTGATGTGATTTGGGTAATTGTAGATTGACTCACTAAATCAACTCACTTCTTGCCAATTAATATGATTTTTTCTCTAAACAAGTTGGCTCGAATCTATATAGAAGAGATAGTAAGATTACACGGTGTATCAGTAGGAATTGTATTGGATAAAGATCCCCAACTTGTGTCAAAGTTCTAAACAAGTTTGTAGAAAGTCATAGAAACAAAATTACAGTTCAGTACAGTATAACATCCTCAAACTAAAGGAAAAACTGGGAGAACCATATAGACTTTAAAGGATATGTTGAGAGCATGTACTATTGAATTTAAAGGCAGTTAGGATGCTTATTTACCTCTAATTGAGTTTGCTTATAATAATAACTACCACTCCACTATTCAAATGCCACCATATGAAGCTTTGTACAGATGATAGTGTCACTTACCGCTATTTAAGGATGATGTGGAGAAAGCAGCATTAAGCCTAGATCTAGTTTAGGAAGAAGCTAAAAAGATCATAGTGATTAAACGAAAAATGAAAGAGGCACAACATAGATAGAAGAGCTGGGTTGATTTGAAAAGAAGAGAATTAGAATTTCAAGTAGGGGATCATGTGTATCTTAAAATGAATCCAATAAGAGTCTACATCATATAAGAGCATAAGGCAAGTTGATCCTAAGATATATTGGTCCTTTTGAAATTTTGGAACGAATCAGGAATTTAGCCTTATCGCCTAATTTTTTGGGACTCCATGATATGTGTCATGTGTCTATTTTAAGAAAACATGTATTTGATCCTAACCACATTGTTTAGTTTGAACCAGTAAGGTTACAAGAGAATTTGACATATGAAGAACATCCAGTAAAGATTACAGATTATAAGGTGCAAGAATTAAGGAGTAAAGAGATTTAGTATGTTAAAGTACTATGGAGAAATCATGAACAAGAATTAGCGACTTAGGAAGCAAAGGATGAGGTGAAGCGTCGATATTCGCATTTATTTGAAATACCAAGTTTGCCTTTTAAGTTTTGAGGACAAAACTTATTTGAAGGGGGAAAAGATGTAAATCCTATAAATTCTTAGTCTGAGCCTTAAATCAAACCTAGATGTCTCAAATAACTTTATAAGTCAACAAGGCTAGATAAATTAAAAACTTTATTAAATTATAAACCCTAAACTATTTGAACGAGAAAAACCTTAATAAATTGATCGAAACTATGACCATGTATGAAAAACCCTAAACTCTATATGCATATAAACACTAGGAATTGAACTCGGGTATGATAAAAACCCTAAAACTAAAACCTTAAGCCTATAAATATAAAAATTTACTTTTATAATAATAAAATCCTAATTGGGCACAATTATCGATTGATATACCAAATCACGTACTAACGGTTAAAGATAACTTCCAAATGCTAATAAGTGTGAGAGTACTAAATTAATTTATAAAATTGATAATAGTATTTTATAATTATTAATAATTATATTTATATATTATATTTAAATTGGTGATATATGAATTTAATTATTTGAATCTAATATTATTATTTATATGTTGTTTATGTGTTATATAGTTAATATAAATCTTATATCTTATAAATTTCCTTATAACCATACTATATATTATTATATAGAATTAGAAATATGTAGGATTAGAAAATAGAAATAATATAATAATCTTATAATATTATTTATAGGATTAGAAATATTTAGAGAAATTCGAAGTTTTATTTTATTTATTTCCTTATTTTCCATATTTTTCCATTCTTCTTTATTTTTTTATTTTCGTTTTCCTCTTCTAAATTATAAATTATTACATGTACATAATATAATTATTATATTAATATTTTAATTTTGACCAAAAGTCAAAAAGTCCCTTTCAATGCGNAAAATATTATAAAAATATAAAATTTCGCACGTGGTTTAATTATAAAATAATAAAGAAAATCTCAAAATTAATAAAAAAAATATTTGGGTCAAAATATTAAAATTCATAACATATTATACCCATATGGAAAAATGTGAGTTTTAATATCTAAAACGGACCACGCTAAGTAAATATATGTTTGAAAACGATAAAAATGGACTGTAAGTTCGTAAATATGAGAATTAAAATGAAAAAGATATACACAATTGACAAAAAAGCTCGAATCAGGAAAATTAGTAGAAAACTTAAAGTAGATTTAGGTAAATAATTATATAGATTAGTTAGTTCACTTTGTTACTTACTATTTCTTTTATTTTATAATAATCAGATGATTTCGAAGAGGGTTTAGATTTCCTTATGGATTATTACAATCCTTGAGTTTCATCATGGTAGAGTGAATACTCCTTATAATTCCATGCTTGTTTGTACTTATAGTTCGTGTTAATTAACTAATATTAATAATTGAATGATGTGTGAGGTTGGGTTATGCATATGAATGCTTTTGTTTGTCAAATTGTGAAATTATTTTAAATTGTTAATTACGTTAAATTATGATAATGAATTGTTTGTTGCATAATAGATTTCATAGAAATTGACTGTCTACGATATTATATAATCATTATTATAATTTGATCTAATTATATTTGACTCTATTGAAGTAAACAGGATCATACATTAGCATGCATTACATATAACTAATTAGATCGTCATATCACATAGAGGTAATGAGATGCCATACGTAGGTTGATTTATTATGATAATATTGTTTTGGTATAATGCACATATACAACATGACCTTACCTTGGCCTACAAAATTACTAGGCATTGGAGACACCAACTACCAAGCTAAGTGTCTAGTCTAAAAGCCTTCGTTTAGGGATGAGTGTGGACTATGGGGGCCAACTTAGTTTTAAACTAAAACAACCAAATTGTTTTTACTTAAATACGAAACATGGAGTTTTTTAGTTATATAAGTTCAAGTATAATACTCAGATCTGACTGGTATTGTGCATACTCCAACCTAGACTTTAGAGCGTATTAAACCTAAGTTGCATATAGTACCTAGTCAACTATATGTATTTGTTTGGCATTTTGCTTATTCACGCATTCATATGCTTGAATTTAATATTTGGATAACTTGTTTGTTAGTATGGTTGAGAGATATCTCATTAAGCTTTATAGCTTACAACTTTGTAGACTTTTGATGCAAGATTACCTTTTTGCTATACCTAGTTAAAGGATGCCTAAGGTCAATTTTAGGATATTTAACTGAAGTATGATGTAGATAAAGAGAGTTTAGTGTTTTCTTTTGTTAAAAAAAATGTTTGTTTATCTCTTTATTTCCATTTTTTGTAAAGCTTTAAAATAGAAGTTTTTAATAATAAATAAATAAATCGATAGATAAATAAGGAAGGAGAAATGTTTTACTACTTAGTAAATGAGGTTTTCTAAAAATAAATTATCAATCAAGCCTTTTCAAAATTAGGTTCTTTTCTTTCATAGAATTTTCCAAATATATATATATATATATATATACGTATTAAAAACTAGGGCCTTTACTTTTAGATTTCTTTTTCAAATAAAAATAAAATGATTGAAACATAAAGCCTACTATTGCTAAAATTTAAAAAGATAAACACATTAAAGTTTTACAACCAAACAACAGAAAGTTTGATCCCTATTAAAGAATATGTAGGCACTTATGGGAAGAATTAAAGTGGGAAATTTTTTTATATTCCCTTTTGTAAATAAAGTTAAATTCTTTTTTTCTCTATAAATAAATTCAATTCTCTTCTCTTGTAAATTATAATTCATTAAAACTAAAAGGGGCATTTTGAAAAATAAATTTAAATTTAAAAGTTTAAGGTGGTACCTAGATAAGGTTTAACAGGTTAGCCTCCAAATTCAAGATCTTTGATTTTAAAAATCATTTTTTAGATTGATTTTATAAAAGACTAGTAGTTAGGTTAAAATCAATCCACCCTATTGGTTTTAACTTAACTTTCTATTTTCCCGACTTTAGTTGAGTGGTACCTCTAGATTTTTTCAAATTGAAAGAAAACCAGAATTTTACATAATTCTTATTCGAGGAATAATATTAAAAGGGTTAACATTTAATATTGACCAGATTAAAGAAAATAAAAATCAAGAAAATTTAGGCTCGATAGTAATCATCCCAACTACCTCCGAAATCTAATACACATGCCCTTAGCATATCTTCTAGGGTCTATATTATTTATTCAAATTTCTCATTGCTCTAGGGATGATATGCTACACTAAAACTTAACTTCATTCCCTTTTTCGCTGATAATGACTATAGAAATCTAGACATAAAACGGGAATCACGATAGGAGACTATTGATATAAGTACTTCATGCACTCAAACTATCTCATTGATGTATACATCTACTGGTTGTGAAAAAAATTACTTTGTGCTTCATTACTAAGAAATGTGCTGATTTTGTGAGTCTATCCCCTATGACTTATGAAATTCATTGTTATATGCTTCCATTTTCGCTCGGGATAGGTAAGGGTGCAATAGACATCTTGGTCTCTAATATTCAACTTTCACCTTTTGGTAAGTTGTAAACCACATATTTACTATGCTACATCTCCTTTCAATCCTATCCACCAAAATTTCTATTTTAAATCCATATACATTTTATTATTTCTAGGGTATAGGGAATACCTTGCACTATGAGCTTCTTCTAAAATTGCCTTCTTGATTTCAAAATCTTTTAGTATGTAGATCCTTTCTTTAAACCTCAATACTCCTATGTCATCAAGTTTAATGATGGGACATTACCCCATACTATCTTTGACCCTTTATAGCTCTGCATCACCCTTTTATGCCTTCTTAATACACTCAACAGGTATAAGTTGTACCTTCAGATTTTCCAATATAAGGACACATCCTTTAGTCATGACCTATAAGCTTAACTACTCCATTTCTGCAATCAATTCATGCTAATCTGTAATGAGCCCTATTATGCTATCAAATTTTTTCTTGCTAAGTACACTGGCCACTACAATAGCCGTCCTAATATGATAGTGAATTTTTCAAAATTAGGTGCTCTTTCATAGAATTTTACAAAAAAGATATATGTATTCAAAATTAGGGCCTTTTCTTTTAGAATTCCTTTTCTAATAAAAATAAAATGATTGAAACATAAAGCTAATTGTTTTTAAAATTTAAAAAGACAAACATACCAAAGTTTTACAACCAAACTATAGGAAATTTGTTTCGTATTAGAGGGTACGAAGGCACCTACAAAACGACTTAAAGTGGGAAAATTTTTTATTTTCCCTTTTGTAAATAAAGTTGAATTCTTTTTCTCTCTATAAATAAATTTAGTTCTCTTCTTTTGTAAATTATAATTCATTAAAACTAAATGAGGCATTTTGAAAAATAAATTTAAATTTGGAAGTTTAAGGTAGTACATGGAAAATGTTTAATAGGTTAGCCCCTAAATGTAAGATCTCTAGTTTCAAAAATCATTTTTTAAAATTGATTTTATCAAAGGCTAGTTTTTAGGTTTCAATTAATTTACCCAATTATTTTTAACTTAACTTTTTAATTTTCTAACCTCAATCGAGTGGCAACTCTAGATTTTTTCAAATTGTAAGAAAAGCAGAATTTTGCTTAATTCTTTTTTAAGGGTTAATATTAAATAGGTTAAGGTTTAATATTGACCGAATTAACGAAAATACAAATCTTGAAAATTCAAGCTCAACAATGATCATCCCAACTACCTTTGAAATCCAATATATGTGCCCTTAGCATATCTTTTAGGGATTGTCTTGTTTGTTTAGATTTTTCATTGCTTTAGGGATGATATGTTGTACTAAAACTTAACTTCGTTCCCATTTCCACCTATAATCTGCAGAAATCTACACATAAAGTAAGAATCACAATAGGAGACTATTGATACATGTACTTCATGGACTTGAACTATCTCTTTGTTGTATACGTTTGCTAGTTGTGAAAAAATTATTTTGTGCTTCATTACTAAGAAATGTGCTGATTTTGTGAGTCTATCCACTACAATTTATGAAAATTCATTATTATATGCTCCCATTTCCACTCAAGATAGGTCGAGGTTGAAATAGACATCTTGGTCTTTGATATTCAACTTTTACCTTTTAGCAAGTCGTACACCACATATCTATTGCTCTACATCTCCTTTCAATCCCATCTACCAAAATTTCTATTTTAAATCCATATATATTTTATTATTTTTAGGGTGTAGGAAATATGTAAACCTTACGAAATTTCAACAACCCAAAAACAAAATTGGACAAAGGAGTCATCAGATAGTCCCTAGAGCCACCTAAACATAATAATAAAACCTAGGTAAAGGAATCAAACCCTAAACATTCAACCAAAAACCTTAAATAAAGTAAGCCCTAAAACCCTAACTAAACGAGCAAGAACCCTAGGAACCCTAATACTTGGAAAACACTAGGATGATAATGAAACCTTAAAATGATCATCAAACCCTAGTTAAGTGATCAAATATCTTAACACCACAAATAAACACTAATAGGAATGTTAAATCGATCAATATAAGTGACCGATATCACTAAATAATTGAAACCTTAACTTTTGAGCTTGTATACGAATCAAATTACTATTAATGAACACCAAACCTTAAGGAAACCCTAGGTACATGTGTAAGGCACTTAGAGTAATTAAAGTATAGTATCAAAGTTCAACAAAACCTTAAACATATCCTAATTACACTTAATTAGCCTAATCATGCTTAATTACTATCAATTTCCCTAATCAAGCCTTAATCCATAACCAACCTTCATTACATCTTAATTAACTACAAGATAATCTTGATTAAAGGCTACAAGACAATAAAATAATTGCATTTGGTACATCTTATACCTTAAGGGGACAAGATCTTCCCCAAAATGGCAAAAAGAGTAGATGGTCCCCCTTTTTGCTAAGTCCTTTCTTACCTAAATTACACACAAATGGCTCCCTCTCTCTCTCTCCTTATGTTGGCCACTCTTACTCCCTCTCTCCTCATTCTTTTCATTTTCTAAACACATCAAAAACTCCCTCAAACTCTCTCAAAGATCAAGCCTTAAACCCCTTCATCTTCTTCCTTCCTTTCGACCACCACACACATACCATACCACTAGCCACCTTGCTATTGCGACCACCACACCAAACCCTCTACCACCAAGCCCCATGCTACCCACACACACCCCCTTTGTTGGCCGATACACACATACATCCTTACATATACATAAGCTTACGACACACACACTACAAGGAGACCCTTTATACTTATTGCTCTAGTAAGTAGTTAAGTAAGTTTTTCTGTAGTTTTTCATATAGAAAAGTATTAGGAACTTGCATTTTCATAAGTGAACCTTACTTTGCAACAAAGCCTTAAGTGTTTTAACATGATTTATGAAGAACAAGTAAAGGTTAGTAGAAAGACAACACACTTAAGCGACATAACACTAGTAGTTAGAGTAGTGTAGTGTAGTGTAGTGTTGATTCTTAGGTCTAGATCATTGAGAAATATGATGAAGCCTTATTTTATTCTACAAGTTGCTACTTACATGTCCCCTACCCTACGTTTCTACACATTTTTATGTAATGATTATAGTTTTAAATGAGTAAATACATAGGATACTTGAATTGAATTATCATAAAATCAAGTGTTGCTTGAAAATGGAGGAAATGACCCTAAGAACACTAAGAGGCCACCACTTTTATGTACCCACCAAATATGTAAAAATTGGTTTATTAGCTTAATGAAATATTTATTTAGTGTTAAGTATGATTTAGGATCTAATTAATCAAGTTAAGTAAGCTAAAGTATAGTTAAGGCCCTAAACTAGCTTAGTTAGTGATTATAGGCTTGAAAATGGTGATAATGACCACTAAGACCTCAATGTCTAGATCTGTAAAACAATTAAAATTGGGCTAAACTTAAGTCCAATGTTGGGCTTAAGCCCAAAAAGACAAGTAGGTTTGAGCCTAAAGCCTTAAATGGTGATTTAGACTCATAAAGACCAAAAGAACTAACTTTAGAGCCAATATACCTAAGTGACCAGATTTGAACCCTAGGTTAAAGGGCTTAGCATGATTTGATTAAAAGGCCTACTAAACCCAAAGGCCCATCCAAGACACCCACCATAGATGCCTTAGTGATTTAGAGCTTTAAACTTTGTAAAAATGCCCATTTAAACCCATAAGAGTAACACAAAGGCCTACTTTAAAATTTTAAGGTGTTGAGTAGAAAAAACCCATTTAAAATTTTAAGGTGTTGGGCAAAAAAAGCCCATTTAAAATACTTAAAAGAAGGCTCAAGTTATTAAGTATAAGGCCTAAGGTAAAAAACCAAGCTAAAGACCCAAAACTAGGCTTAAATCTTAAAGTGACCTAACTTACCATTTGGGCCCACGACCTTGTAGGGCCCAAAATAAAATCTTGCTAACCTAGAAACTCAAAATTAACTTCGCCAAATGTAAGAACATTCGAAAATGATGAAAACGACTATAAGATAATTAAAAACAGAGTTAAAATGAAGAAAATACATTCGAATTATGAAAATAACTTACTCAAGGTTGGTAAGTGGTAAGCCTAGTTAGCTAATGCAAATAGAATACTCATAGACCTTAATTATCTTCTTCAAGTGATGAGGATACTAACTTGGATGTAGTTAGGGACTATTAGGACTGCTAACTATCATGGTTGAGTGAGTATACTGCCCCTTACATTGATTGTTTTATGCTTGTAGCTAGCAAATTATTTAATTATAATAGATAATCGAACTTGTTGCATGTTTGGGGAATATGTGATATTGTATGTGCTTGTTATGATTGATCTTGCTTATAAAATATCTTAAGTTAATATGAACATATATGCTTACTGCATTAGCATTTAAGATCTTGGAGTGTCTAAATATAATTGATTGGCTACCCATGAATTTAATCTAATAAATATTCGATCTCTAATTAAACCGGACATGCATTGCATCTTATAACATGAAATTAAGGGCATCAGCATCATGTAATAGAATGGGGGATCATAACTAGTTGGATCCATGCTATATAATGTACACTGAAATTGTTATCGTATGACGTATTTCATACAACATGTTCTTACCTCGACCTTTGGGAACTACTCGGCTCTAAGGAGTGTCACCTTCTGTTTGAGGCTATGTCGTGTCTACTATTGAGGGTGATATTATTGACAAAAGACTTCAAATTTGATGTAGATACTTGGGTCCTGACGTGCCTAAATACTTCTTAACTTGGGCAACCATAGGCATTAAAATCGTACTGTATACAATTACTAACCAACTGCATATATTGTCACATTGCATATGTTTGTCTATGCATTCATATGCTTGATTAATAACTTGTTTAATATTGTTTGTTAATAAAGTAGGAAGGTTACTCACTAAGTAATTAAATTTACCTCATATAGTTTGTTATTGCAATAGGATCTTTGGCTAGAGCTGGGCTGCGGGATACCCGTGGTTAGTTGCACTAGCTTAGGGTTGATTGATATGATGAAGATAAGAGCTCAAGTGAACAATTTACCTATATTTGTACTCTTAATATTTTCGATTATTAAGTATCTTTAGTTTGTTAAGTAGCTTGGACTACTACTGATATCTTATTCCAATACTATATGATTGTCTTAGGGAAAAACTATATATTCCCCTTAAATTTATGTTAAAGTTATCTTTAAATAAATGTTATGATTTTTAACTGTGTGCTTAGCTATTACTTAATGCTAGTTATTAAGAGGAAGTTGGTGTTGTGAAATGCCTCATATAGTACACCGAAGATCCTTAATCAAGGATGGTACTTCATCTCAGATCTCCACTTATTACATGGCAATACTGCTACGACTCGACCCCCCTCCAAGTTGCGACAGAATACCTTGCACCATGAGCTTCTTCCAAAATTGCCTTCTTGATTTCTGAATCTTTCAGTATGTAGATCCTTTCTTTAAACCTCAATACTCCTATGTCATCAAGTTTAATATTAGGACGTTACCCAATGTTATCCTTGACCCTTTATAGCTCTACATCTTCCTTTTAAGCCACCTTAATACACTCAATAAGTGTAGGTTATACCTCTAGATTTTCCAATATAAGGTCACATCTTTTAGTCATGACCTATGAACTCAACTACTCCATTTCTTCAATCAATTTTTGCTAATCTGTAATGAGCCCTATTGTGCTATCAAATTTTTTCATACTAAGTGCATTAGCCACTACATTAGCCTTCCTAAGAAGATAATGAATTTTTCAAAATTAGGTGCTTTTCTTTCATAGAATTTTACAAAAAATATATATGTATTCAAAATTAGGGCCTTTTCTTTTAGATTTCTTCTTCTAATAAAAATAAAATGATTGAAACGTAAAGTCAACTATTTTCAAAATTTAAAAAGACAAACATACAAAAGTTTTATAGCCAAACTACAAGAAGTTTAATCCTTACTATAGAGTACATAGACACTTACTGGATGACTTAAAGTAGGAAGTTTGAAAAATAAATTCATTAAAACTAAAAGGGGTATTTTGTATGTTTAGCTATAAATAAATTTAGTTCTCTTCACTTGTAAATTATAATTCATTAAAACTAAAAGGGGTATTTTGAAAAATAAATTTAAATTCGGAAGTTTGAGGTGGTACCTAGATGGGGTTTAATAGGTTAGCCTCCAAATTCAAGATCTAAGGTTTCAAAAATCATTTTTTAAATTGATTTTATCAAAAACTAATAGTTAAGTTAAAATCAATCCACCCAATTGGTTTTAACTTTCTTCTATTTTCTCGACCTCGGTCAAATGGCAACTCAAAATATTTTCAAATTGGAAGATAAGTAGAATTTTCCTTAATTCTTATTTAATGGTTAATATTAAATAGGTTAGGGTTTAATATTGACCAGATTAAGGAAAATACAAATCGAGAAAATTTAAGCTCAACAGTGATCATCCTAATTACCTTCAAAATCCAATATATATGCCCTTAGCATATCATCTCTGGATTGTCTTGTTTGTTCAAATTTCTCATTGCTCTAAGGATGATATGTTGTACTAAAACTTAGCTTCATTCCCATTTCTACCCATAATGACTACATAAATCTAGACATAAAGCAAGAATCACAATAGGAGACTATTGATACAAGTACTTCATGCACTTGAACTATCTCTTTGTTGTATACATCTACTAGTTGTGAAAAAATAACTTTATGCTTCATTACTAAGATATGTGCTGATTTTGTGAGTCTATTCACTACAACTTATGAAATCTATTATTATATGCTCCCATTTCCATTCGAGATAGGTAGAGGTTGAAAAAGACATCTTGGTTTCTAATGTTCAACTTTCACCTTTTGTCAAGTTGTACACTACATATCTACTACACTACATCAACTTTCAATCCCATCCACCAAAATTTCTATTTTAAATCCATAAGCAATTTATCATTTCTAGGGTATAGGGAATACCTTTCACTATGAGCTTCTTCCAAAATTGCCTTCTTGATTTCTAAATCTTTCAATATGTAGATCCTTTCTTTTAACCTCAATACTCCTTTATCATCAAGTTTAATGTTGGGATGTTGCATAATGCTATCTTTGACCTTTTATAGCTTTAAATCTCCCTTTTAAGCCTCCTTAATACACTTAATAAGTGTAGGTTGTACTTCTAGATTTGCCAACATATGGTCACTTCCTTTAGTCATGACCTATGAGCTCAACTATTCCATTTCTTCAATCAATTCTTGTTGATCTATAATGAGGCTTACTATGCTACAAAATTTTTTCTTGCTTAGTACATTGGCCACTATATTAGCCTTCCCAAGATGATAATGAACTTTACAAAATTAGGTTTTTTTTTTTTTTCAATCGAATTTTACAAAATATATGTATATAGATATATATATATATACATATTCAAAACTAGGGCCTTTTCTTTTAGATTTATTTTTCAAATAAAAATAAAATGATTGAAACATAAAGCCAACTATTTTCAAAATTTAAAAAGACAAACACACTAAGGTTTTACTGCTAAACTATTAGAAATTTAATTCCAACTAGAGGTTACGTAGACACCTACTAGATGACTTAAAGTGAGAAATTTTTTTATTTTCCATTTCGTAAATAAAGTTAAATTCTTTTTCTCTTTGTAAATAAATTTAGTTTTCTTCTCTTGTAAGTTATAATTCAACAAAACTAAATGGGGTATTTTGAAAAATAAATTCAAATTTGAAAGTTTAAGGTGGTACTTGGATAGGGTTTAATAGGTTAGCCCCCAAATGCAAGATCTCTTATTTCAAAAATCATTTTTTAATTTGATTTTATTGAAGGCTAGTAGTTAGGATTAAATTAACCTACGTAATTAGTTTTAACTTAACTTTCAATTTTCTTAACCTCAATCGAATGGAAACTTTAGATTTTTTTTCAAATTATAAGTAAACCAAGATTTTCCTTATTTCTTATTTAAGGGTTAATATAAAATGGGTTAGTGTTTAATATTGACCAGATTAAGGAAAATAAAAATCGAGAAAATTAAGGCTCAATAGTGATCATCTCAACTTCCTTTGAAATCTAATACACATGCCCTTAACATATCTTCTAGGATTTGTATTGTTTATTCAGATTTCTTATTGCTCTAAGGATGATATGCTATACTAAAACTTAACTTCATTCCCATTTTCGCCTATAATGACTGCAGAAATCTAGACATAAAGTAGGAATCACGATAGGAAACTATTGATATGGTTACTTCACGCACTCGAACTATCTCTTTGATCTATACATCTGCTAGTTGTGAAAAATTACTTTATGCTTCATTACTAAGAAATGTGCTGATTTTGTGAGTCTATCCATTATCGAGCCTAATTTTTTGGTTTCTTATTTTAATTTGATTTCCCTTAACTTGATTTAAATTAAACCCTATGTCTGTTTAATTTAAACCCTTCATAAAGTTAAAGAAAACTCAATTTCTTTATTTTGAAAAATTTTAGAGTTAACAACTAGTAAGATTGAGAGAGATGATTAAATTAGAACCAATTCTAATTTAGCCACTAGTCTATGTTTTAAAAACTTTTTTAAAGGAATTCAAGAAAACAAATTTCTTAAGTTTGGAGGTTATCCTCTTAAACCCTAATAAGTATCACTATTAATTTTTTGAAATTAGATATAATTTCAAAATTACCCTTTTTTTATAATTTACAAAAAAAAATGGACAACTAAAGTTTTTACAAATTTTACGTTGCCCTAGAGGTGTCCACGTACCCACTAGTCGAGATTAGACATTTGTAATTCATTTCTAAAAAAAAAAAACTTTAGAAGGTTGGTTCTTTTTATAAAAAATAATTAGGTTAGATTAATGTTTTTATTAACCATTTTTTTTTTATTAAGAAAAATCCCTAAAAGCTTAATTCTTATTCCTAATTAAAAAAACCTTAAAAACCTAATTTTTGAAAAGTTTCAAATTAAGATTTTTACCTTTTCAAAAAAAAAAAAAAACAACTAAGTGATAAAATTTTTTATTTTCAAGAAAAACCCTAAACTCCTAAAAATGTGATTTTTATGAAATATATAAAAATTTTATATGGAAAAGATGCTTAACTATATGAAAGAAGACTAAACCCTAGAAAAGAAGTCTAAACCATAAAAAAGATGTCTAAACCATAGAAAAAATGTTTAGCTATAGAAAATATGTCAATTAAAGTTTTTTTTTTTATTTTATGAAAAACTAAATTAAGGATAAAACGATTTTTTTTTTCTAGAAAACCCTAACATGCCTAATGCAATTTTTCTAAATTAATATAATATGTAAAGGATGAGATTTTGTGAAATATGAGATTTTATAAAAATGCCATTTTGAAAATATGAAATCTAAAAAAAAAAGATAAACTAAAATTTAACCTAACATATGTTCATTAGACACTAACTATTATTAATTAAAAACCTGATGAAAATAAAGAAGTCGGCATAAGTCTTAAAAATAATTGCACATAAAAATAGTGAAATAAATAGACAAATTGTACTAATTGAAATAAAAAATAAAACAAACTATAATCAATAATTAAAAACCACTATTATATACCTACGAAGCAAACCACAAAAGCTAATAAGAGCAATCGACTAAAACTATAAAAAACCAATACTAATAATAAACAATATAGGCAAAAGCCACCTAATGAAAGGAAGGGAATTAGATCCTGAGTCCTATTACACGTACAATTATGGAATTGGTTTGAGAAGTAGGTTTAGAAGTGTTGCTATAGTGAATTGCAACAATGGTGATTAGTGATTAGTGATTATGTATCTCAAATCACATGTATGGAAGAGAGATTGGGGATTGGGAGATTGGCGAAGAGTGGTGATTGTGTTTAGTGGTTTTTTTTTTTTTTTTTATCATAATGAAGTCCCCTCTCCCACTACTCGATAACTATTTATATAACCCAAAAACAAATATCTCAAATCAATTCAAATCTAAATTGATAAATACCAATTTAAATCCCACTCTTTGCAGATCTTCATCTTATAGAATTTAAAAATATCATATTAAATTTGTTATCTCCAATAATCATTTGGCCATGATTTTATTAGATACAAATAACAACCCCAACAACTTAATCTAATTTGTATTAGATTAGGATTCTAGAACACCAAATCTTTTCTTCTATTGATCTTTCTTTTCTTTCTGATTAAATTTATTTTTTTGTCATTTTTCAATTTTTTTGTTATTTTCTAAATTAGGACCCCCTTTTTTAATTTATTTTTTAATTTTTTAATTAAAAACAACTAGGGAGTAAAAATGGGTAATGTATAGTTACGCCTCTTTATGGTGAAGTTTGAATGAAACTTTATCACAATGACAAAAGAGACACCATTTTTTCGTTGGGGAAGCCTTGGTCCTAATAAGCACTATAATAAGCTAGCCATCCTAGGCCTGATCAATTGGGGATTCAATGATAAAAAGCTTAGAAAGAAAGGTAGTGAAGGTAGCACCCCTATGAGCTAGTAAGAACCCTAAAAGCATTGAAAAGGAGGGTAGCGCCCCTATGAGCTGGCAAGAACCCTAAATGAGAATAAAAAGAGGGTAGCACCCCATAAGCTAACTAATCTAAGTGAATCAGTAGGGCATTCCTTGAGCTAGCTAAGACCCTAAAAGATACTAAAATGAAGGTAGCGCCTTATAAGCTAGCTAACCTAAGTGAATGGGCCAAACTCCTTGAGCTAGCTAATACCCTAAATGAGAACTTGGTTGTGCTCCTCTAAGCTAACTAATGTAGGTAAGAGTGTCTCTAAGGGACTAGCAACCCTAACTAAAAAGTTGACATGAAACCTAGTTGTGCTCCTTTGAGCCGACTAACATAGATGGGAACGTCTCTAAGGAACTAGCAACTCTAACTGAAAGGTTGACATCAAACTTAGTCATACTCCTCTGAGCTGATTGACATAGGTGGGAGCATATCACGATCCAATGGTACCATTGTCATGGTAGATTGCCATGTACAGTATAAAAGTTTACTATTAACCCCTTGTTGATCGTAGGCCTTTCATATGACATATAAGGCTCCTTCCACTATACGTTACTACTAGGCCTATAAATAAATAATATAGAGCAATTTACTAAGATTAGCTTTTTAAGACATACATTAATCAAGTAAACGTGTGGACTTGTTATGTTCTATACCAAAAGAATATCATAAACAAATGTAGTTCATAATAGGAACTGTATCATAAACTTTAAACTATGTTATGAATAAAATAAAAGTAAATAACTATCTACAAAAGTTTTTACAAAATCTCCTTTTCGCTTCAACCCGTCTCTACACGAAACTCACTACAGGTATGCCTTGGCCCAAATTAGCGAAGAGGTTCTCCTACAATAAAAGGAATCTATCGAGGTGCAAGCTTAAGCTTAATGAGATAAATACCCTTATCAATACCGTATGGTAGAAATTTATTAGATGCACAATCATATGAATGTATGAACAATTAGTATGACAAACAATGCATGTAGTGGCCTAAGAACTGCATACGACTCAAAATTACGCCCCTTATAATCAGGGTTTAGAGATAATTAACCGATCCAAACCAAAATTTGGATTCTAGACCTTGGGTTTTATTTCATTTGCACTATTGTGCTTAAGCTAAAACAAAACTATATATATATGTATATACTTTCTATATCGAATAACAAATCATATTTTTAAAATCACAAGTCTAGCAGTGTAGTGGCCTCCACAATCCATAAACATACACCCTAAGCAGAAGCTATAAGACATGGCCTCTCGCTGATGGTTGGTGTCTCCGGGCGCTTAGTAAGCCTATCAACTTAAGACAGAGACTCAATAAAATGATGACATAGCTAGTGCTCAATCTTGTAAGAGGCCTTCTTCCTGTGAGTCCCTTCCCATCTTTTACGTGAGGTAGTAATCAGTGTTATCCGGATGCAATTATGAGAAATGCATGATCCATTTAATTTCTTAATCAAATAAGTGGTTAACCCGATTTTCAAGGTGATTAGACAATTTCATTCCATACAATCACACATATAAATTATCACAACAGTTCCCATTATTATATAATTAATAAGCCATAGCATTCAGTTCACAAATTCATACATATGCATTTCCCATATCCTACAAGCATCCAAATATATATATATAAGTTTAGGTGCATCTATTTTATAAGCAAAATCAAGTAAAAAGTCATCGGGAATTTACACACTCCGCTATGTAGGTTAGTCAAAGTAGTTCGGAGGTAAGTCATCTCCGAACGCGAGGTCCCCTAATCATTGAAATCATAATACTATAAGGGATTGAAATAAAACTTAAGAAACTAAGCTAAAACTCCTTAAGTTATACTCTTGACTAGTTTTCGTATTTTTCTCAATTTTACTTAAAAGTTCAATCGTGTATAACTTTCTTATTTTAAGTCTGATTTTTATGATGCTATAATCAATCTTCATCATTTTTTATTGCACTTTAATGTTGTGAGGTTGGATTTTCGAAATGAGGCACGTAAATCTATCCATAGGTCAGAACAGTAGTGATCCTCATGGTTTAGAGTGCTTTTGGGCTTTGTTTGGTTAATAGGCTTTTTGGTAACTTAGGAATCCCTTTGGGCTTGGGCTTAAGATTTCATTCTAAGCTCAAAATACTCCTTAAGGTCAGCTTCACAACTTTGATTTACACTCCTAAGGCTATCAACCACTTCTTGAGCTCTTAAGTGGGCTTAAGTTGTCAAATGGACTTGTTTTTTATTCAATTCAAAGATGGTCACTTTCTTGGGCTTAGGGAGTGTTTTGTGGATTTCTTGAAAGTCTTAAAACAACTCTTATTGATGTGTCAAGTTGCTGATCAGAAACTTAAGGATGGTTCAACTTGACATTTGAGGCCTGTTTTGAAAGTTTTAAGCTCAATTTTAAGTTTTAAGCTTAATATACTTATCATAGTTGCCTTGGTTAGTCTTCTCACTTTGTTTGCTTACTTTTATCATATTTTTAAGTGTCTTTTAGCAATGTCCAGATCTAGTAGGTTTGAATATGAGAGCTTCCAACTTGGTTTTCTAACTTATTTCATTATTTTCTTAAGTTTAGGTGTTAAATCATGAACTTAAGCTATTTGTATTCAAATCTTAACTTGACTTATTTTCCATGAGAGGGTTATTTGACTCATACTTTTCATGAAAATAGTAGATCTCATACTTATTACAACCTCCATATCATAGTTCATGTCTTATAAAGTTGGTTTTTTCATAAAACTTCATATGATGGATTTTTCCTTAACCTAAGTCTAGATTTGAGCATGTTTAACTTAATAGAAGTAAAATCAACACCCAAATGACCTTTAAATCTTCACATCCAGCATGTTTATTTTCCATTCAAGTTCTCATTTCAAGATTCTCTCAACTTAAAATCTTCCATTCAAAGTATTAAATAAGTATCTCTACGAAACAATAACTTTATATGCTCATATTTCAACTTCACGTAAGGGTTTCATTAGCTTGTTTCTTAGAATAGTCTTAGATATTATACCAACTTATGATCATACTCATATCTTTAAGAAGTCATAGTCTCCTAACATGAATACTATCCTACTAACACAAAGAAACACTTACTCGTCCACAAAGTAAAAGTATGATGGTTATGCACTAAGGTTCCACTTATGCTCTTTATCTCACTACCTCCTTTTGCACATTTTTGAAACGCGAATTGTGGTCCTTTGAAGTGGAGTTTAGGGAGTGTTCTAAGGGTCCTAAAGAAGCTTTGAATGTTGGAAAAGAAAGACACAAGAAGGAGTTGAGTGTGCCATGAGTGTGGGTGTACTTGAAAGTGATGGTAAAGTGAAGGATTTGTGGGGTATTTGTGTTTCCACTTTTGGGTTAGTTTCAAGTGAGAGAGAAAGGAAGTGAAAATGAAATTGAAAGTGAGAGAAAATGGTGAAAGAGTGGTTAGTTGGGAATGGGGGTGATTGTGTGTTTAAGAAGCTTGATTTTGTTGTCTTGTAGCATACACAAAAGTCAACAATTGCAACTATTGATAATGTAAGCATTAAGGGGTAAATAGTGTAGTGTAACATAAAGTGATTGATGGATGAAAGACAAGAGTATGGCCCCCCTTACTAGCTTGTACAAGCCGGCCATATAGTGTCCTTTTGGAGCATGGAATTGTCTTGTCTCATTTATTAAAGTTAAGTATGTAAAATCTTGTGATAATTTATCTATATGTAGTATAAGTGAAGTGGTGATAAGAAAAGTGTCTTATCACTAGATTTTAGATAAGTTATCAATTGATAAATGGCTTCAACTTTCAATTGATAAGTTATTTAGGGTGATTTGTTGGTCTACTTATTTATATGTAAAGCTTAGGCATGAAGATTAAGGCATTGTCTTATGGGGAATTGTTTTAGGATTTACTTCTTGAATTGTTTTGTAGATTATGATTCGATTCTTATAAAATTATGAAATTTTCTAGAGTTGAATGAAATTATTCAAATTAAATTATCAATTAATCACTTAGGGTTAAAAGTCCTTAATTGTTTTATGGCTTAGGGTTTTCGGTGACCTTAGAGTTCGCAATTTTTCAAGTTCGGGTTTTATCAATAATAGGCTTTTGAATTGGAAAAATAAGCTTGTTTCTAATCGTAAACTTGAGTTCTTAGTTTAGTTGATCTTTGGGAACGTTCAAGAAGTATTCTTAGTCAAATTATAGGCCCGTTAAAAGTAAGGTTTACATCTTTACACCCTTAAAATAAGTTTTGTCCTCAAAACTTAAAGACATACCTAAAACATTAAACAACTTAAGGTACTTTTGCTTTACTTCTTCCTCAGCTTCCCAAGTGGCTTCTTCCCTTTCACGGTTTCTCTAAAGTAGTTTTACATACCTGATTTCCTTATTCCTCAATTTTTGAACTTTACTATCGGTAATCCGAACTGGGTATTCTTCATATGTCAGATTTTCTTTGAGTTATACCAACTCCAATTTAATTACATTATCAGGGTTAGGTACATGTTTCCTTAATACCGACACGTGAAACACATTATGTATTCCAACCAAGTTTGGCGGTAACGCCAAACAGTATGTGAGGCTTCCTACTCACTCAAGGATCTTACAGGGTCCATAGTAACCCTAACTAAAAGGTCAACATGAAACTTAACCATGCTCTTTTGAGTTAATTGACATAGGCGAGAACGTCTCTAAAGGACTAGTAACCCTAACTAAAAAGTTGACATAAAACCTAACCGTACTCCTCTAAGCTGACTAACATAAGTAGAAGCGTCTTTAGGGGACTAGCTACCCTAACTGAAAGTTCAACATGAAACTTATTCGTGCTCCTTTAAGCTAACTGACATAGGTGGGATTGTCTATAAGGGACTAGTAACCTTAACTGAAAGGTCGATAGGAAACCTAGTCGTGCTCCTTTGAGCTAACTAACTGGTGATTGAGCAAAGCACTCCTTGAGATAGCTAAAGCCCTAAATGAGAATTGAGTTAGGTCAGTGCTCTATGAGATGGTTAGAACCTAAAAGAAAATTACAATCAAGATAGTATTCTATGAGTTGGCTAGAACCTTAAAGAAAATGTAGATCAAGACAGCCCTCTATGAGCTAGCTAAAACCTTAAGGAAATAAGAGAAAGGGTAAGTGCCATATGGGTTGGCTAAGAACCTCAAGAAGTAAAACTAAGGGATGTAACCTTTTGAAAAACCTCTTAACTTGAGAAATTTACAAATGAGGAATTTGGTAAAAACCATTTATGATAAAAAAAAAAAAAAGGCATTAGGGATAAGGTTTATTAACATAAAAAGGAGTTAATGGACATCAAAAACTAAATCAAGGAGAATGACTTAGAAGTAGATGACATGAATTGAAAAATTGGCCACTTAGGTTGACATGGATATAAAAATAGACTAAAAAACTTGTGACAAGCCTTTACTTTCTCTCTCTCTCTCTCTCTCTCTTTTTGCTTTCTTCTTTTGTCTTCTTATTTCTTTCTTTCTTTCGTTTTTTGGAAAGTTTCCTAACAGATGCAAATTCTTATTTAAGAAACAAGTGCTATAACCATCCCCTTCCTTAGTAACCATGTAGGGTATCTTATATGCTTCTTAGTTTCTAGAAATGTCTCATGATCCTAATATTGAGCTTCCTAATAGGACCTTATGATTTTAAACATTCATTTCCTAAGGAAAAGGTACCTCATGATTAGTTTAGTCAAAAAGGGCTTCCTTACACACTCTCAGTCTAGATTTTGTTCTTGTCTACTGTTCCAAAAATTATAGTTCATTTTACAAATGATACGCTTTGATCAATATGTTAAGTCTTTTTAAGTTCAATAATTAGGCTTTTGGTCAAATGGTTTCAAAAGGGATTAATAAGAGGGTTTATTTTGAAAGAAATACTTTTATCCAACTCGGGTGTACAAGTCAAGAACCCTTAATAAAAACTAGAATTGTGCTTACCCTAGTTTCAAAAATAATTTTTATTAATGATAAATTATTCTTCAAGATCAGAAGAGCTTTCAGTAAGGAGATATTGTGGGCAGAGAGATCACATGTGATTCAAGATGGATAGGAAGGTTTTGTGTTTATCATTTAGAGTATGATTTTGAAATAAATATGGGGTTTTGTGTTAAGACCTTGTATTTTTAAAGTAACTTGGGTTTTTAGGCCTTCTTTGGTTGAAGCTTTTCTCAAGCCCAATGTTCAAGCCTTTCTTCCTTTTCTTTCTCTTTTTTCTTTCTTTATTCTTTTTTTCTTAGCCCATCATTTCTTGCTTTTGTCTCCTTAAAAGTAATTATCTCTTTTGTCAAGTCTTTATCTTTAGATAAATTAAGGCCGTAAATCCATGGGTTTCAAGTGTATAGGCTTGGGTAAGGTATGTATGGTCTTGAGGTGTTTGGCTCTTCTTTAGAGGAAATAATTTATCGAAAACAAAAGTTATCCTTGAATTGTTATTACTAAGATAAGTACAAACCAATTTTATCCTTCTTTCCTAATCAATGACTCTAACCTCTAAATTGCTTCATTTTAGGGTGGTTCTTGATAGAGTTTACATTTGAAAGCACTCCAAACTGGCTTAACAGGGTTAACAACAGATAATTGTGTTTAGGATTTGAAAATGAATTCCTAACTTTATTTTGATCTATGTATCACATACAAAATAGACCTCTTTTGAGGAATGAGTTTGAAAATCCCTCGTCATGATGTCTCTCATCTCTCAAAGTGTTTAAGGGTTAGTGTATAAGATATAGCTTGCCTCTTTTCATTCTAAATTTTTTAAAAATGAGTTACCAATTCCCTACTTAAGAATTGATTTGCCAAAGGGTGGAAATTGACCTTGCCCCAATTCCTTAAAACGTACCCCACTTGTGAAATAATACCTTTCATTCGATTTGAGATCAAATTGAAATTTCATAGACCAAATGCCCCACACCTTTCGCATTCTTGCTTAAATTGCCCTAGAGTTATAGGTCTTAATGCCCTTTAGCTCCCATGTGTGATTTTAGGCTTGGTTCTTTAAAGTCAAATGGGCTAACATTGACGTTTTTTGAGCTGGAAGGAATAGTAACTAATGATCATTTCTAAATCTTATTTATTCTGGTACCAGGAAGCCTATTTAGAAGGTACTAATCTATCAAAATGAATGAATATTCGCAACTTGTAGAGTATTTGGCAAAATTGCAACTATCTAAAATTATTTTACAAAATTGATTCTTTTTGTTTTTTTTTTTTCTTTTCATTTTTGATCACTTAAGAACAATATTTCAAAAGAAGTGTAATATTTTACAAGGTAGCAAAACGCGATTATTTATGTACCTAACTTTTAGAAATTAGGATACAATTATCAAGCATGAATATTTATAGATGAATAAAGGTAAGGATAAAAAATGTAAAATGAAGACACACAAATGCAGGAATCAACGTTCAAATGGTAATGTAGCAATACTAATTATTTAGGGTTGTAATTATATTGGAATTCCATTCTTATAATAAATTTGAAATTATAGGGAAATATAAACAATGCGTACAAATATAAAGAAATACAAGGTACAAGGAGACTTACAATTTTACATTGAGAAAGTCCTATACGTCGAACTAATCTACATTAGATTTACTTGGATAATATGGGAATTTTGACATCATAACGACTCTTAGTTAACATGGCTCATTATTATTTATTCATTAATTAGGGTTTGTGTATGCAATTAGGATGGGTTCTAAAGGTCCTTAAGTTCTATGATCTCATATGTTTTTTAAGAAAGGTTCCTTGGTCATAATGGCCCCCTTCTTCTTAAAGTCCTATGACAATTTGGTTATGACAATCTAGTTCTGACCGTATCTACCATATATATGATTCATAAAATAAACCCCCCCTCCCCCTAAGAAAGTCCCACAGGTAAACTACAACAAACATGTTAGTAGAAGAATTTATATTTTACAACAAAAGGAAATGTACATGGAAAATTTACATCTCAAGTATTTTTTTAATTTTTTTTAAAAAGATAATCATAATTTCAAAAAACTTAAGTGGATAGCTCTCTTGACGTCCCTAGTGGAGTTGCCAAACTATCAAGCCTGATTTTTCGATTTCCTTTTTTAATTTGACATCTTGTAACTTGATTTAAATTAAACCCTATACCTATTTAATTTAAACCATCAACTAAAGTTAACGAAAAATCGATTTCTTTATTTTGAAAAAATTTGGAGTCGCCACCTAATAAGATCGAGAGAGATTATTAAATTAGAACTAATTAGGTGGATCAATTCTAATTTAGTCACTAGTCTATGTATTAAAAACTTTTTAAAAAGAATTCAAGAAACAAGATTTCTTAAGTTCTAAGGTTACCTAATCAAACCATAAAGGGTACCAATATTAATTTTCGAAATTAGATTTATTTTTCAAAATTATCCTTTTTCTATAATTTGCAAAAAGAAAATGGAAAAATAAATTTTTTACAAATTGTACATCACTTCAGAGGTGCCTATGTACTTGTAAGTCAGGATCAAACATTTGTAGTTCATTCCTAAAAAAAACTTTAGTAGGTTGGTTCTTTTTATAAAAAACAATTGGGCTAGATTTATGTTTTTATTAATTGTTTTATTTTTATTTAAAAAATCCCTAAAAGCCTAATTTTTATTCCAAATTAAAAAACCTTAAAAACATAATTTTTGAAAAGTCACAAATTAAAATTTTTATTCTTTAAAAAAAAACAACTAAGTGATAAATTTTTTTATTTTTAAGAAAAACCCTAAAAACCTAAAAATGCGATTTTTATGAAATATGCTATATTATAAAAATTTTATGTGAAAAAGATGCTTAATTATGCAAAAGATGCCTAAACCATAGGAAAGAAGCTTAAACTATAGAAAAAATGCTTAAATTATGGAAAAGATGTCTACTCATAGAAAAGATACTTATTAAGGATTTTTTTTATTTTATGAAAAACTAAATAAGTGACAAAATGACTTTTTTTTTTTCTAGAAAACCCTAGCATGCCTAGTGCAATTTTTCTAAATTAATACAATATGCAAATGATGAGATTTTGTAAAATATGAGATTTTATAAAAATGCCATTTTGAAAATCTGAAATATAAAGAAAAAGAAAATAACTAAAATTTAACCTAACACATGTTCATTTGAAACTAACTACTAACTATCAAAGACCTAATGAAAATAAAGAAGTTAGTATAAATTTTAAAAATAATTGCACATAAAAATAGTGAAATAAAAAATAAAACAAACCATAGTCAACAATTAAAAACCACCATTATGTACCTACGAGACAAAGCACACAAAGTTAATATAAGCAATTGACTAAAATTACAAAAAAAACACTACTAATAATAAACAATATACACAAAGGCCACCTAATGAAAGGGAGCAACTTGCATCCTAAGTCCTGTTGCACGCACAATTGTGGAATTAGTCTGAGGAGTGGAATTGGGTATGTGACTATAGTGAATTATAGTAGCGGTGATTGGCGATTGTGTATCTCGAATTGTATGTGTGGAAGAGAGATTGGGGATTGGGGATTGGGAGATTGGCGAAGAGTAGTGATTGTGTTTAGTGTTTTTCTTTTTTTAAATCATGATGAACTCCCTTCTCTTACTACTCGATCCCTATTTATATAACTTGAAAATAAATATCCTAGATCAATTCAAACCTAAATTGATAAATGCTAATTTAGATTTGAATCATTACAGATCTTCATCTTATTGGATTTAATAATATCGGATTAGATTTGTTATCTTCAATAATCATTTGGCCATGATATTATTAGATCTAAATAACTACCCCAACAACTCAATCCGATTTGTTTTAGATTAGGATTCTAAAACACCAAATTTTTTCTTCCATTGATCTTTCTATTTTTTTGAATTTTTTTGTGTGTTCTTTTTGTCATTTTTTAATTTTTGTGTTATTTTCTAAATTAGGACCCCCTTTTTTAAAATTTTTTTATATTTTTTAATTAAAAACAACTAGTGAGCAAAAATGGGATATCTACATCCATTACAACTTATGAAATTCATTGTTATATGCTCCCATTTTCACTCGAGCTATAGTCATCTTGGTCTCTAATATTCAACTTTCACTTTTTGGTAAATCATACACCACATATCTATTGTGTTGCATCTCCTTCCAATCCCATCCACCAAAGTTTCAAAAATCATTATTTAAATTAATTTTATCAAAGGCTAGTAGTTAGGTTTAAATTAATCCATCCAATTGGTTTTAACTTAACTTTCTATTTTCTCAACCTTAGTCAAGTGGCAATTTTAGATTTTTTCAAATTATAAGAAAACCAAAATTTTTCTTCATTCTTATTTGAATGTTAATATTAAATGAGTTAAGGTTTAATATTGACTAGATTAAAGAAAATAAGAATCAAGAAAATTTAGGCTCTATAGTAATCACCCCAACTACCTTCAAAATCTAATACACTTGCCCTTAGCATATCTTCTAGGCTCTATATTGTTTGTTTAGATTTCTCATTGCTCTATGGATGATATGCTCTACTAAAACTTAACTTTGTTCTCATTTCTGCCTATAGTGATCATAGAAATCTAGGCATAAAGCGAGAATTACGATAGGAGACTATTGATATAGGTATGTCATGTGCTTGAACTGCTTGTTTGATGTATATGTTTGTTAGTTCTGAAAAAATTACTTAATGCTTCATTACTAAGAAATGTGCTAATTTTATGAGTTTATCCACTACGACTTATGAAATTCATTGTTATATGCTCCCATTTCCACTCGGGATAAGTAGAGGTTACAATAATCATCTTGGTCTTTGATATTCAACTTTCACCTTTTGGCAAGTCGTACACCACATGTCTACTATGCTACATCTCCCTTGAATCCCATCCACTAAAATTTCTACTTTAAATCCACATGCATTTTATTATTAGTAGGAATGTCTAAAATTTTTATATTACGTGTGCATTCATAATGCGAAAACCATGTTGACTCTAATTAATTAATCACTAGGGTTTTTTATTTTTAATTTATTAACTTATCGTACTATAAAAATAACTAGATATTCGTTATTCCACAATTCTTCAAAACCTTAGAAAATCGGTATCCCCTACTAAATGATAAGATCAGGTAGTAAAATTCTAAAATTTAAAATAACTAAAATTACAAACTCTGAGTAGAGGAATGGTAATTACATTTAATAGTCCAAACTGGCTATACAATCTATCTTTAGATTCTATTTAATGCATCTTAGTATTGTACTCAATGCTTGGCTCTCAACCCATGCCTAATTATTAAACAACTCGAAAGAAAAAACTATTGAGGAGTAAACTACACAAGCTAAGTGAGTTATCTCTCAACCATACGGATAAGCAAATTATTCAATTGTTAATTACAAACATATGAATGCATGCATAAACAAAATGCCACATAAATACATATAATTGACCAGGTTTTATATGCAATTTAGATTTAATACCTCCTAAGTCTGGGTTGGAGAATACACAATATCAATCAAATCCAAGTATCATACTTAAACTTACATAACTATGAAACTCTATGTTTTGTATCCAAACAAAAATAGTCTATTTAATTTTAGTTTTAAAAACTAAGTTCCAGGTATAATTGTGAATGGATCACAACAGTCTATACTCACTCTTAAACAAAAACCTCTAAACTCAACCCTTAGTTAGGTGGTTAACACCTTTAATATCTAATAATCTTACAGGTCATGGTAAGGTCATGCTGTACGTGTGCATCGTACTAAAACACTAATATCATAATAATTATTCATCTAAACCAACCTAAGTTTTCTATTACATTTCTCAATTCGAGCTTTTTCATTAATCACATATAACTCTTGATTCTAGTTTTTATATTTATGAGTTTATAGTCGATTTTTATTATTTTCGAATGTACATTCACGTAGTAAATTTTGTTTAAGACGTTAAAACCCATATTTTTCAATATAGACCTAAAGTGTTACAAATTTTGTTATTTTGACTCGAATAATTTTTATTTATTAATTTTGAGCTTTTATTTATTATTTTATAATTTAATTAATTTCTAAATTATATATTTTTTAATTATTTTATTTTTGAGTCCATTTTATGTTAATTTCACTATTTCTTCATTTTTAAGCTTAATTTACCAATTATGTTAATTTAGTTATTATTGTTATTTTTCCTAATTAATTATTATTATTATTTTCTAAATATTTTTAAAATTTTTGGCTTAGTTAATTATTTTAAGTAAATTGCTAACGTAGCGCTATTTCATTTATCTACATGGAAATTTTGCTATTTTCCCTTATTTTTTACTTTTCATAAATTTTGTATTATTATATATATTTATATGTTATTATAATTTATTAATTAATAATTATATGGGCGTTATTCCTTCTCATGGGCTTCGACGTACTTATATCCATATGTATATACATGTATATATTCTATATTCTTATTTATTTAAGTGTATACATAGTAGTATGTATACTTATATATACACATGTACTTATACTTTTAGTATACTTCTAATATAAGTATACTTATACATGTACATGTATTTATACTCAATATTATACATATATTTGTATGCATATGTTTATACTTTCTTAATATTTTTAAGTAATTTTGATATATTACATATATACATACTATATACACTTTTGGACTTCATATATATATATATATATATATATATGTTTGTGTACATAAACTGTATATATATGTATATATACCTAATTATAGTTATAACATATCCTTACATATAAGTATATATCTATATGTATATTAGTATGTATACACATTTAAACACAATTTCTAAAAGAAATAAGTTTCTATATACACTCTAGCACAAGTACATAAAGTTTCAATATAAAATACTAAGTTAAATGTACAATACATCTAATATAATAATATACAAAAATATACAAGAAAATACCTAAAATCTAATTTACATAAGAAAACCAATACAAGTAAAATACACAGGAATATGTGATTACTTGTTTTTAGAAATTTTTGAAGAAGAAACCCCCTCTTTGTTCTCCATTTGATGTTGGTAAAATAGGTATTAGGTAGTACTGTGGAAGTAGAATGGTAGGTGGAAGAAGAGAGAGTAAATGTAAAGGAAAAAAAAAATGAGGGAAAGAGAGAAGAATGTGTTGGTTCAAGGGAGGGGGAAGAAGATCAAATTTTTGTATATTAGTTTAAGACAAATGGAGAGAAATTAAGAGTATTCTAAAGGGGTGAAGGTGTCACGACAAGAATTGGAGGAAAAAGAAAGAAAAAGAAAAAGAAAAAGAAAAGAAAGGAAGAGATAAAAGGAATTAAATGCATGAAAGTGACATGTTGACTTTTAGTCAACATTAGATTAATAATTTAATAATAATATTGTGTACATGTAACAATTATAATTTAGAAGGGGAAAAAGAAAATAAAAAGGAAAAATAAGGGCGAAAGGAAAAATAAGGGAAATAAGGAAATAAATAAAAAAAATAAAATTTTGAATTTTCTCTAAATATTTCTAATACTATGTATAATATTAATAACAATATATATATATTATGATTATAAAGAAAATTATAAGATATAAATTTTAGATTGATTATATACTACATAAACAACAAATAAATAATAAAAATAGGACCAAATAATTAAATTATATAACATTAATTTATTTACATTTTTATAAAGTTATTCATGATTATAAGTAATATCATCAATTTTGTAAATTAATTTAGTATTCTTATGTTTATTAGCTTTTAAAAGTTATCTCTAATTGTTAGTTAGCGATTTTATGCCATTAAGTGTATCAATAAATAATTATATCCAATTAGGATTTTATTATCATAAAAGTAAATTTGTATGCCTTTAAGCTTAAGGTTTTAGTTTTTAGGTTTTTATCATATTCAAGTTCAATCTCTAGTATTTATACATATGTAGGGTTTAGGGTTTAGGGTTTTTATACATTATTAGGATTTCGATCAATAGTTTAGGATTTATAATTTAGTAAAATTTTTAGTTTATTTGGCCTTATCGACTCATAGAGTTATCTAAAACATCTAGATTCGGTTTAGAGTTCAGACTAAGAATTTACAAGGTTTACATCCTTCCTCAATTGAAATAAGTTTAGTCTTCAAAACTTGAAAAGCGTACCCGGTATTTTAAACAAATGTAGATATCGACGCTTCACTTCATCCTCCGCTTCCCAGGTCACAAATTCCTGTTCATGATTTCTCCACAATACTTTAACAGATAGGATTTTGTTATTTCTTAACTTTTGTACTTTTCTATCTATATCTTAACTAGATGCCCTTCGTATGTTAAATTCTTTTATAACCTTACTGGTTCCAACTCAATAATGCGATTAGGGTTAGGAACATGTTTTCTTAAAACAAACACATAAAATGCATTGTGAATTCCCTATAAATTAGGTGGTAAGGCTAACTAATAAGCTAGATTTTTTACTCGCTCTAAAATTTTGAAAGGTTTGATATATCACGGGCTTAGTTTTCCTTGTGCTTTTACACAATGTATACTTTTAATTGGATTCACTTTGGGATATACTTGATCCCCTGCTTGAAATTCCCATTCACTTCTTTTCAAATTAGCCTAACTCTTTTGTTTATCCTATGACTCCTTCATTTTTTTGCTTAATCATAGTGATCTTTTCAACTGCTTCTTGTACCAAATCTAAGCCTAATGCTATTTTCTCAACATCATCCCAAAATAGTGGTGATCGACAATATTGTCCATATAGAGCTTAATATGTTGGCATTTGAATAGTGGATGGTGGCTATTATTATAAGCATACTCAATCAATAGTAAATGAGCATCTTAACTCCTTTTAAATTCAATGATACAACTTTTAATATATCCTCTAAAGTTTATATAGTCATCTTAGTCTATCCATCAATTTAAGGATAGTATGCTGTACTAAACTATAGTATTGTTCCCATAACTTTTTGTAAACTTATCCAAAACTTTGACACACATCGAGGATTTGTCATGACCTTAAGGGAGGCTTAGTAGGATTGTTTAAAATTTTCATATCATGTGTATACCCATGATATGAAAACTGCTTTACAAGTTAGAGATTGCAAGACTCTAAATAATTAATTACTAAGTTTCTGATTTTTAATTATCTAACCTACTGTAAAATGTAAATAGCTATGGATATCCAATATTTTACGGTCCCTTAGAACCATAAAAAATCAATATCCCTTACCAAATAACAAGATAGGGTGAGACAACTTTTTAAATTACAAGAAATACTAAATTATATAGAGCTTTAATATATAAATACTTCTACAAACAATATTTCTATACTAGTTATCAGTTCTTAACTAACTTTGGCATTATCATATGTATCTTCAATTTGCAGTCTATACTCAAGACTTATCCTAGCCTAGTTTAAATGAACCTACACAAGAAACTATAGAGAATGAGCATATCACAGCTAACATGACCTAATGGGTAGCCTAGTCATAGTAGGCACCGTATATCATACAAATAACTGTAAATTGGTTACCCTTCCAATCGACAACCCTTTATACAACATATATGGCTGCTATTACTACAACTAATTACCCAAGAGTTATGTAGGCGTAGATAATATCATAGTATAGTTATATTAACATGAAGTTTCATAATATAACTATAATACATATTAACAAATATACTAAATCTTAATGTACTACTGTATAGGCCAACAGATATATCGAATATCATGAAATATCATATAATAAGTCTATTTAAGAGTCTACTTGTTACGACTTCAGAGGTGGACTACTTCTAGCAAGTGTTAGATATTATATAAGGACCATAGATTGGTTACCACATGTCTTTTTTTTATCTTTTTCTTTTTCTTCAAGCTTCGTAGTTGCCACATGTCAAGGCCTTATTAGGCTACATATCTAATTATGATACGTAACGCTTTATGATTGGTCATAATAACAAATTTTCTTTCACCCCATTCTCTTCTCCTCTTTCCTTTTCTTCTCTTCACTTTCTCATTTTTTTTTTAAAAAAGATCATATTGTCCAATACACAGGGGAGAGGGGAAACATGATTTGGAAAATTCGTTTTAAAAAAAACACACACACACAATACAGAGGGGGGATTTTTTATTTTAAAAAAGATAGCACACAAGGACAAAAAGGGGGAGGGGTCCATAAAAAAAAAAAAAAAAAAAACACACAGCATACCTCTCTCTCTCTCTCTCAATTTTCTAGTTAAACCCACACATATATATGAGATCCCTCTCTCTCTCCACCATCCCTCTTGGCTTCCTCCCATTCGCCGCATGACCACATAACCACTCCTTCAGCACTCTCCCTTTCACTGAACCAATACGTTCATAGACCTTACCCTCCCTCTCTTTCTCTTGAACCCTTAATCTCTCGCTCCACCCTCGTCTTCTATCCTTCACCCATTCCCTAAACCCACACATGACACACCACTCTCTCAGCCACCCTTATCCTTGCTCTTTTTCCCTAGACTCTCTCCCTCTCTCTCCTCGCTAAACACACACCCAATCTACTGACCCAAGCCAACACAATAGGTGCAACCACCAGCAAAGATCCAAACCCGAACACGCTAACGCCCAGGACATAGCCACTTACAAACCTTCCTTAACCATGCATAACACAACACTTGTAGCTAGCCATGACCACTCACCAAACACCAATTTGAGCCGATCCCTTCTCATCTGTCCTTACTACGATCTATAATAGCCCACATGCACAACTACAAGAGCCACCCCCTTACATACATGCAACCCAACTGAACCAACTCCCTCACTACACCATCGACACCAAACACCCATCTGACGAACCCATCTTCGCTACTAGCTACAACACACGAACGTGACTACTCCACTTGCATTCTCACTCTCTCTCAACCTTTACCCTAAACCTACAACCACTACAACAAACCGACCCCTATCATAAACCTACACATACCACCACTTCGAGCATCGACCACCACCATCGACCAAATTAAGCCTTGTCACCACTCTTGGACCCCTTAAGTCCAATACAAAACCCACAAAATTACCTTCATTGGCTCAAAATACACCCCAAAATGGCCCCCAATGCACCATTCTAACCATTAGACACAATCTGGATTTGACTCAGTTTGAATCGACCCGACCTAAACTGGAACCAAGCCGTACCCACTGACTTACGTGCAACTTAGTCCATTTCCCCATTTCCCATTTTGGTTTTGGTGTTGTATTATTTTATTTATTTCTTTTTTTATCATTTTATTTGTAAAGTGAATGTAATTGTAATTAACAAAAGAAGAAAAAAGAAAAAAAAGAGAGAAAAACCGAAAAAAGGAAAGACAAAAGAAAAAGAAGAAGAAAAAGGAAGAAGTATTTAGTTTAGTTTTATTTATTTATTTTTCACATTTTAGCCAAAAAAAACCAAAAAATAACAAGCAGAGGAATAAATAATAAATAAAAACAAGAATAAAATTGTTTTATCACTTAGAAAATTGATTTTCCAAAAATAAAATAAAAATAAATCAACCATTTTCCAAACTAGAGTTTTTTATAATTTCTAAAAATAAAATTCTAAATTAGGACCCTTAGAATTTTTCCTTAAATAAATCAAAATAGGTAAAAATGTAAACCCGATTGTTTTTCAAAAATTAAAAACAATCAACTCGCTATGTTTTTAGTAAACGAACTATGGAAGTTTGATCTTGAATAGTGGGTACGTAAGCATCCATATGTACGGGACAACTTAAAATATGAAAAGTTTTATTTTTTACCATCTTTGTAAATATTTGTGTAAATTAATTAAATTAGTTACATGTAATATGTTTAGTTGTTTAGAAATCAAAAAAGGATATTATTGAAAAATAAATTCAAAATTGGAAAGTTTAAAAGTGATACCCGTTGAAGGTTTAGTAGAATAGTTCTCGGATCCAAATCTCTCGTTTTAGAAAACCATTTTGAAAAAATTGGTTTTCTCGTTAAGACTAGTGGCTAAGTTATAACCAATCTATCAAATTGGTTATAACTTAACTTTTTCTCGACTCTGGTCAAGTGGTGACTCCAAAGCGTTTTCAAGATATAAAAAATAAAACCGGTTTTCTTTAAACCTTAGTTAAGGGTTAATATTAAATTGATAGGGTAAAATGTCGATCAATTTAAAGAAGAACTAATTAAAAAACCGGGAGAGAGAAAACGAGGCTCGACAACTTGGCGACTCCACTGAGGACATTAAGAGGGCTAGCCACTTGAAAACTTTTCAAAATTAAAATTACTTTTCAAAATACCTATATTCTTTAGTTGGTTATTTATTTATTTATTTAGTTGTATATTTATTTGTGTATTTGTTATTAACATCATTTTGCTTTGATTTATTTTGCATATCACATATGTCAAGACATGGGGGGTTCATTTGTTGCATTAAAGATGCAGAATAGATGTAGTCAAACCCAGACCATCTTACAACCTTAAGAGGGAGGCCATTGTGTAGGCTTCGAGTATTGTAGTATAACTACCACTCGGGGTTGATTAGGCTACCCCACTTAAGTTCATTGTGAGCAATGAAAGTGTTTTTTAAAAAACAAATGAGGTTACAAAGCGCAAAGACCTTTTAAAATCTACCTTAATTGTATATACTTCCATTCGAGCTTGAGTTAATACACTACCCTTAAGAATTACAACCTTACCAATTGTTTAAGACTTTTAATGCAATCAAATTTTTGAAAATAACAGTAGGGTTGCAACTTAAGAGGTAATGTATTAACCCAAATGATCCTAACATCTACATATTTCCACATACTTTCTTTTGTTGTGTTGATGATTAATTCTTGTCCATAAAATGTGTAGATCTAGAATGGCAAACAATCAAGCAAACAATCAGAGGAATGATAGGCTACATGACATCTCTAGGATTTGTGAACAGATGTTAAAAAATAAGATTGCCTACCTGAAGGAAAAGCTCGAATGTTTTGAGGCTCACAACAAAGCCTTAAGGTCCCTTTTGGCACAGGTCATTGGGGATACCTATGAGATGATAGAGGATCTTAAGGGTCATATATGAGACTTAATGTAGGGTTTTTTCCAATTCAAAGCCTAGAATAAGCATCAAATTCCTAAATAAATGTTAGGTTCTCTACTTTTATTTTCGTATTCTAATCTTTTTTCAAAATAATAAAGCTCTCTTTAGTTCATTGTTCTTCATCCTTTAACATTCCTATCTTTGTAAATAGTATTTCAATAAACATTTATCTAATCATTATTAGTTCTCATTTAAGGAAATGTAAATAAAATCCATAGACTTTTAAATAAAACCCCCAAAATCACTATCCTTATTTGTAAATTATTTTCTAAAAATAAAACTTTACCTTTCTCTCTCTTAAAGAAAAGGAAAAATAATTGAAAAAGAAAAAATGTATAAAAATGAAAAGAAAAGTTGTTCACTGTTATAAATCCTTATGGGCCTAAGGAACCAATACAAGCTCAAGCATTTGGCCCACTTAAGTAACCAACCCAAATACTTAGTTTCCAAAGTCCCACTTAAGTAGCCAACCCAAACACTTAGCTTTTAACCTACACTGGATCCTTCGATCTATTAAAGAAGCCAATACGAGCCCTTTGTTACCATCTAATCCAAACACAAGACACTTGGCCAACACCAACCTTAGGCCCACTCAGGTAACTTACCCAAATACAAGCCACTTGGCTAAGCATTCAACCTAAACACCAACCTTGAGCTCATTCAAGCGACCTACCCAAACAACAAGCCATTAGGTAAGGTAACTAATCCAAAACATGAACCATGGCCCATTGAGGCAGCCAACCTAAGCACAATCCTCAACCCCTAAATGTAACCAAACCAAGCCAAAACACCTAATCTGTTTAGAAAGCCAAGCTTAATCATGAATTAAACCAAAACACAAAGTCAAATACTGGGGCATGATTTGAGAAATTGGGTAAGGCCATGGAGAACCAATTCTCATCCTGGGTAAATAAAAAAATAGACTCCTCCTTAAGAAACTAGTAACTCACTTTTTGAAAAGTTTAGGACGAGAAGAGGCAAACTATATCCTATATACTAACCTTCAAAACCCTTTGAGAGTTGAGTGATATAATGGTAAGGATACTTTGGACTCATTCCTTAAAAGAGGTTCACTTTGAATGCGATATGTAGATTAAAGTGAAGTTAGGCATTCATTTCTAAATCCTAAACACAATGATCTGTTGTTCACCTCATTAGACTTATTTGAAGAATTTTTAAATTCAAACCTTACCAAGAACCACCCCACAAAGGGGTAATTCAAAGGTTAGGGTTATTGATTAGAAGATAGGGATAAAGTTGGTTTATGCTTGTTTAAGTAACTTTAACTCAAAAAGGACTTTTATTTTTGATAAATTATGTTTTCTTTGAAATGAAGGAGAGCCAATTTCCTTTTCAAGCACCTCAAGCCAATACACTAGAAATCTATAGATTTAGGGCCATGAATCACTTAAAAAACAAATAACTTGGCAATAATCACTCTTAGAGTTAAAAGGAAAGAAAAGAATAGTAAAAGATAGTGGGACAAAGTAAAGAGAAGGTGGAAAAACAAAAGAGGCTGAAGAATTGGGCCCGAGTGTAAGACAAAAGCCCCAAGAAATATTTCATATCCTAGCAAGGGCAGCTAAATTAAATCAAAAGGCCAAGAGAAAAAGCCTAAAAAGCCCCAAGAAACACAAAATCACGCTCCAAAGCTTGGAAAGCCAAATCTCCATATCTACTCTAAAGCCTTTCTTACCTATACTAAATCCCATAAGCCTTCCCTACCCACAATACCACCCTTACACATGTAAAAGCTCTTCCAATCTTAAAAAATAATTTATCTTTAATAAAAATTATTTTTGAAACTAGGGCAAGTATATTTTTAATTTTTTCCCTAAGGTTCTTGACTTGTACACCTGGGATTAATAAAAATATTTTTTTCAAAATAGGCCTCTTCATTAATCCTTTTTGAAACCCTTAGACAATAAGCCTAAATTTAGAATGTTGAATTGAAAAGACCTAATGGATTGATTTAGGCATATCACTTGTAAAATGGATTGTAATTTTTGAAACTGAAGTCTAGAGTGAAATCTAGATCGAAAGCCAGCAAAGAAGACCTCTTTGACTAAGCTAATCATGGGTTACCTTTTTTCTTAAGAAAGGAATGTCTTATAATCACAAGAGCCTAATGAGAAAGCCCTAAGGTCAAGGGCCTTGAGAAACTCCACATGATTACTAAAGATAAGGGGTTATAAGATTGTTCCTTAAATAAGAATCTATACCCATTAACCAAACTTTCAAAGACAAAAAAGAGAGAAAGAGAGAGAGAGAGACAAAGAAAAAAGAGAAGAGAGAAAAAGTAAAGGCTTATCACAAAATTCTTGTCCAATCCATGTCGGCTCGAGTGGCCAAGCTTTTAATCTAGGTCATCCGTTTCCTTTCCAAGGTGGTCATTTTTTAAATTAACCTTAGTAGTTTAGATCTTTTTTTCTTTGCTGCAGTTTCTTAACTCTTTTTCAAATCAAGGGGTCGATCCTTAATGCATTTTTTTTAAATGGTTTTTTAACAATCTTGCTATAAATACTTTTCCAAGTCAAGAAGTCTTTTAAAACTAGTTGCTTTCCTTTAATTCCTCAAGCCTTCATCAATTTCCTCTTAAGGTTCAAGCCAACTCTTAGAGCGCTGTCCCCTTCTCTATTCTTTTTAGGGTTCTAGCTAGCCTTTAGGGCGTTGTCCCATCTTTCTAGGGTGTTAGCTAGCTCTTAGACCATTGACCCCTCTTTTAGGCTTTTTATGGTTCTAGCCGACCTTTGGGGCGTTGTCCCATCTTTCTACAGTGTTGGCTAGCTCTTAGAGCATTGACCCCTCTTTTATTCTTTTTAGCGTTCCAACTAGCCTTTAGGGCGCTGTCTCAAAGTTCTAGGGTTTTAGTTAGTTGTTAGAGCACTGATCCCTCTTTTATTCTTTTTAGCATTCTAGCTAATATTTAGGGTGTTGCCCTATCTTTTGTCTAGGGTTCTAGTCAGCTCTTAGAGCATTGTCCCCTTTTTTATTTTTCTTTTTTTTTTTTTAGGTTCTAGCTAGACTTTAGGGTGTTGTCCCTTCCTTCTAAGGTGTTAACAAGCTCTTAGAGCACTAACTCCTCTTTTCTTGTTAGGGATTTAAGCAGCCTTTAAGGTGCTATCCTGTTTTTAATTTTACGAATCCTGTTAGCCTTTAGGGCGTCGTCTTATCTTTCTTTTTGAGCTGCTAGCTAGCATTCAACCCCTCTATCGTCAACTCTATATAGGGTCTTTAGTGAGCCTATAAGGTGCTTCCTTCACCAACTTTCTCTTAGAGAGCCTATAAGGTATATCTCCTCATCAAATTTCTCTTAGCGAGCTTGTTGGGCACTTTCTATCATCAAATCCTCTCAAGCGAGCCCATTAGGCACTTTCTTTTAAACTTTCTCTTAGCAAGCCTACAGAGCATGTCTCCTCATCAACTTTCTCTTAGCGAACCCGTTGGGCACTTTCTTTCACCAATTCTCTTAAGCAAGTCTACAAGGTGTTTCTCTTTCACCAATCCCGTAACAAACCTCTATGGCGCTTCTCTTCATTAGGTTTCAATTTGGGGTCTTAGCTAGCTCTAGGAACGCTTTGCCCATCCTACTTAGGTTAGTCATCTCAAAGGAGCACTACAAGGTTTTTCAGATCAATCTAATTCTAGGGTTGCTAGTCCCATGAGAGATACTCCTGCCTAGGTTATTCAATCTCAAAGGAGCACTACTAGGTTTTCTAAATCAATCTAATTTTAGGGTTGCTAGTCTTCGAGAAATGCTCCTACCTAGGTTAGTCAACTCAAAGGAGCACTACCAGGTTTTCTAAATCGATCCGATTTTAGGGTTACTAGTCCCCAAGAGACACTCTTGCCTAGGTCAGTCAGCTCAAAGGAATACTACTAAGTTTTCCAGATCGATCCTATTTTAGGGTTATTAGTCCCTAAGAGACGCTCCTGCCTAAGTTAGTCAACTCAAAGGAACATTACCAAGTTTTCCAGGTTGATCAAATTTTAGGGTTATTAGTCCCTAAGAGATGCTCCCACTTAGGTTAGCCATCTCAAAGGAGCATTACCAGGTTTTCCATATTGATCCAATTTTAGGGTTGTGAGTCCTTGAGAGATGTACCCTCCTAGTTTAGTTAGCATGGTAAAGCACTACTAGGTTTCAGTTCAAGGTCTTAGCTAGCTTTAAGAGTGCTTTACCTACCTTAGTTCGTTAACCCATTGGGGTACGACCAAGTTTCCTCATTTAATTTAGGGTCTTAACCAACTTTAAGAGCACTTTGCTCGCCTTGTTTAATTAACTCATTAGGGGCACAACTAAGTTTCCCAATTCAAGTTTAGGGTCTTAGCCAACTATTGCAGTGCTTTGCCCACCTTGGTTCGTTAGCTCATTAGGGTACGACAAAGTTTCCTCATTTAATTTAAGGTCTTATCCAGCTCTAGGAGCACTTTGCCCACCTTGGTTAGTTAGTTCATTTGGGTATGACCAAGTTTCCTCATTTAATTTAGGGTCTTAGCTAGCTTTAGGAACGCTTTGCCCACCTTAGTTAGTCAGCTCATTAGGATACAATCAAGTTTCTTCGTTCAATTTAGGGTCTTAGTCAACTCTAGGAGTGCATGGGAGTGCTTTGCTCACCTTAGTTAATCAGCTCATTAGGGCACGACCAAGTTTTCTCATTCAACCTAGGGTTTTAGCCAACTCTAAGAGCGCTTTGTATACCTTGGTTAGTTAGCTCATTAGGGCACGACCAAGTTTCCTTGTTCAATTTAGGGCCTTAACAAGCTGAAAGAGCACTTTGCCCATTTCACCTTAGTTCGTCAACTCATAAGAGCACAACCAGATTTTATTTCTTCTTTTAGTCTTTCGGTTAGCTCTTAAAGTGCTACCCCACTCTTCACCAAATCCCCAATAGATTGGACCTAAGATAGTTAGCTAGCTGTAGCACTTCTTAGAATAAAATCCACCCTTAGGACAAAAATAGTCTTTTTTGTCTTTAGGATAAAGTTTTTCTTAAACTTTACCATAAAAAGGAGCAACTATAGACACCTCATTTTTGCACCCACCTCGCACCCCCCACCCCCCCCCCCCCCCCTTTTTTATTTTTCAAAATTTTTAGCATAGGTTAAAGGGTCCTAAATTAGGAAAAATACAAAAAATAAGAAATTAATGAAAGCCCCAAAAATAAGAGATTTAGGAAAAAATGAAAAAAAAAATAGAAAAATAAGAAATTCAAGTAAATATAAAAATAGGAAAATAGGAAAAAAAATAAGAAATTTAGAAAAAAGTACAAAAAATGGAAAATTTAGAAAAGTATACAAAAAATCTAAAAATTCATAGAAAATAGAAAAAAAAATTAAAAAATAGGGGATTTAGAAAATAATCTTTTTTTTAGGTAGTTTGAAAAGAATAGATTTTTAATTTAAATAAATTTAAAATAAAAAATTGTTAGACTTGAATTTAGATTTAAATCTAACTTAGGCTAACCTAATTCATATGTGCAATTTAATTGCACATATAGACAAGGCACAATCCAACGGGCTAACAGATAAGTACATGGCCATTGCAATCGAGTTTAACTAGAGGTCAAGGGTTTAAGACTCACTAGAGATGGGAGAATGATCTTTTTTTTATCTTCTTCTTCTTCTTCAAGCTCTGCAGTTGCCACATGTCATGGCTTCATTAGGCCATGTGTCTAATTACAATACATAACACTTTATGATTGGCTGTGACAACAAATTTTCTTTTCTCCCCATTTTCTTCTCCTCTTTCCTTTGCTTCCCTTCAATTTCTCATTTTTTATTTTTAAAAGAAGATCATATTATCTAACACAAAGGGGAGAGGGGAAATAGGATTTAGGAAATTTGTTTAAAAAAAAAAAACACTTACACAATACAGAAAGGGGGATTTTTTATTTTAAAAAAGATACCATACAAGGACAAAAGGGGCAGGGGTCCACACAAAAAAAAAAATATACACAACACAATACCCACAGCTAGCTACAACCACTCACCGAACACCACTCCAAGCCCACCCCCTCTCATCCATCCTTTTTTGCAATTTATAACAACCTATATGCACAACCACACAAGCTACCCCCTCACACACATGCAACCCAATCGAACCAACTCCTTTACTCTTAGCCTCTCTCTCTCTCTCTCTCTCTCTCTCTCCAGCACCCAATCTACACCACTAACACCAAACACCCATCTGACAACTCCATCCTCATTGTTGGCCGCAACACATGAACGCAACCACTCCACCCTCGTTCTCTCTCTCTTGGCCTTTACCCCAAACCTACAAATACTACAACAAACTAACCCTTGTCATGAACCCACATATACCACCGCTCCGAGCACTGGCCGCCACCACCAGCCAAATTAAGCCCCGTCACCACTCTTGGACCCTTTATGTCCATTATGAAAGCTACAAAATTACCTTCACCCGGTCAAAATACACCCTAAAACAACCTTCAACGTGCTGCTCTAGCCACTGGATGCAATCTAGATTCGACTAGGTCTGAATTGACTCGACCCGAGCTCGAACCGGATCCAAGTCATACCTACTAACCTACGTATAGCTTAGCCCATTTTCCCATTTCCAATTTTGGTTTTGGTGTTGTATTATTTTATTTATTTTTTTTTTTATCATTCTATTTATAAGGTGAATTTAATTGTAATTAACAAAATAAAAAAAAAAAGAGAGAAAAACTGAAAAAAGGAAAGACAAAAGAAAAAAAAAAAGAGAAAGAAGAAAATAAAGGAAGAAGTTTTTAGTTTAGTTTTATTTATTTATTTTCACATTTTAGGCAAAAAACCAAAAAATAACAAGTAAAGGAATAAATAATAAAAAAATAATAAAATTGTTTTATCACTTAGAAAATTGATTTTCCAAAAATTAAATAAAAATAAATCAACCATTTTCCAAACTAAGGCATTTTATAATTTCCAAAAATAAAATCCTAAACTAGGACCCTTAGAATTTTTCCTTAAATAAATCAAAATGGGTAAAAAAGTAAACGCGGTTGTTTTTCAAAAATTAAAATTAATCAACTCGCTATATTTTGGGTAAACATACTACGGAAGTCCAATCTTGAATAGCGGGTACATAGGCACCTGTATGTATAGAGTGACTTAAAATATGAGAAGTTTCATTTATTCCATCTTTATAAATATTTGTGTAAATTAATTAAATTAGTTACATGTAATGCGTTTAGTCGTTTAGAAATTGCAAAAGGATATTTTTGAAAAGTAAATTTAAAATTGGAAAGTTTCAAAGTGGTACCCGTTTAGGGTTTAATAAGATAGTCCTTGAATCCATATCTCTCATTTTAGAAAACTATTAACCGTTTTGAAAAAATTGGTTTTCTCATTAAGATTAGTAGCTAAGATATAACCAATTCACTTAATTGGTTATAACTTCACTTTTTCCCGACTTTAGTCGGGTAGTAATTCCAAAGAGTTTTCAAGATATAAAAAAAAAATATTGATTTTCTTTAAACCTTAGTCGAAGGTTAATATTAAATGGGTAGGATATAATTTAAAGAAGAACTAAATAGAAAATCGAGAGAGAAAAAACTAGGCTTGACAAGTGTCATAACATAACTACAATATATATTAGTAGTTACACTAAGTCTTTAATATAGTATTGTGTAACTAACAGATAAACTAAATAATACATAATATTAGATAATAAGTCTCTATTAAAGAGTTTGCTACAATAATTGTAATACTCTCTCAACCCTCGACTCAAACTCTTACCAACCTAATAGCTTCCTACTGACTTCAGGCATCTCGCGGCTAGGTGTAACGAAAAGGTCCTCCTACAAAAACAATTTATAGGGGTATAAGCTAAAGAACTTAGTAAGCTATCCCTCAACCATACAATAAACAAGTTATTCAATAGTTAATTTTCGAACATATGAATGCATGAATATACAGAATATCATATAAATACATACAGGTGACCAGGTACTACATGTAACTTAAATTTAATGCCCTCTAAAGTTAGGGTTGAAGTATATATGGCACTAATCAATCCAAGTATTATACCTAAACTTATACAACTATGGAACTTTACATTTCATATTAAAAAATAAATGGTATATCCCTTTTTAGTTTTAATTAAAACTAAGTTGTAAATATGATTATGAGTGGCTCCAACAGTCTACACTCACCCCTAAACGAAGCCCTCTAGACTAGGCTTTTAGCCAAGCGGTTGGCATCTCCAATGCTTAGTAATCCCGTAGGCCAAGGTAAGGTCATATTGTATTTGTGCACCATATTAAAATACTATAGTTTTAATTTATCAACCCCTATCTAGCCTCTCGCTACCTCCATGTGATGTGACGGTCGAAATTACTTATTCAATATATGTTTATGCATGTTCCTATTTAGTTAGTTTAAGTCTAATATCATTAAGTTCAATTATCATACAACCAATCAAAATAACAAATAGGTCAATTCCTATTGGATCCACTACATTACAAATGGTACATTATCATACTTTAAAGTAATTTCACAACCTATCAAATAATACTATTCACATGTATAACCTAACCCCACACATAATCTAATTATTAATAATAGCTAATATTCACTAGCTATAAGCATAAACATATATAGAATCATTAAGAGTACTCATTGGCTCATCATAATAGTTAGGGATCATAATAATCTATCGATAGATCGGTATCTGTAACAAGATCACTTAACATTTAGTGAATACAAAAAGTAATAAGTATTTGAGAGCAATAACTAAACTATTTATATATTTAGTACTAATTACCTAAATTAACTATCTATTCATATAAAATCCCCAATTTGAGCTTTTTTATCAATCGCATATAACTTTTTTATTCTGGTTATGATTTTTATAAACTTATAGTCTATCTTTATCGTTTTCGGATGTATTTCCACATAATGGGATCCGTTTTGGACGTTGTAACCTGTATTTTTTATTATGGTCTAAAAATATTATGAATTTCATTCTTTTGACTCCAATATTTATAAATTATTATTTTAAGCTTTTTTCTTTAGATTTATGATTTAATAAATATCTAAATTTTTATATTTTTTGTAATTTTATTATTTTAAGTCCATTTTATAACAATTCACTTTTTTCTACTTTTATAATTTCCTAATTAGTTAATTATTTTATTATTATTATTAATTACTAATTTTAATTATAAATATGAAATATTGACATGGCAACTTATGGATGTCCTACATGTCATTTTTATGGATTTTTTTTTCTTATTTTTCCTATTTTGTAACTTAATATTTATATATATATCTATTATTATATTTTATTAAATTTTGTAAATTAGCCTTATTTCCTTTCTTAATTCCACAGCATGAATATATATATATATATACATATTATCTTACTTTATTTAGTAATTTAGTATTTTAGCATATTATACTGATACTATTTAAATATATACATATACTTGTACTATACTATACTACCAATATACATATTTTTATACTTATACATAAACTTGTACACTTATGTTCCCTTATCTTATTTATATATATATACATATGTAAATTTACAATATAAACCTAAATATACTATTTACTATACGTATATACATATATATACTATACATATATATATAATTAGAAGCATATACATATGTATATATATGTATAAAAATAATGAAAATAAATAAACATATATACTATATATGAATATAGACATATATTTCTATATACCACTCCTACTATACTTACATTTATGTATGATAACTCACTTATGGTAGATATTATATGCGTATATACATGTATATATATATATACATGGTCATGTACCATATGTTTATATATTTAATCCTAATATATATATACATATAGTTATATATATTTGTATATGGAAGTTTACATATGTACATGTATATAAATATATATATAAACTAGAATAAACTTTTTACATACAACTTCCAACCTATACATGGCATATTTTTACAAGAAGATTACAATAAAAAAAAATCTCTTTTACAAAATCCCTAAAATACATAATACTACAAAACATACAACAAAATAAATACATATTATATAGGCTACAAGAAATATAAAATACAATATACTTACTAAATAATTACTCCTTTGTGATGTCTTGAAATAGTAAGCCAAGGACCCTTCTTCTTCTTCTTATAGTTTGTTGAAAGAAAGTAAAAATTTCAAAAGGATGAAGATAAGAAAAAGGAAAAAGGCTTTTCAGTTTTAGAAATAGGCTATAGTGTATGCTCTTTTGAGTGTTAGTTTCTTGGAAATAAAAAAAAAAAAATAACAAAGTGCAAACACAACTCCAGTTGGCATAAATGAAAAAAGAAAGATAAAAGTAAAAGAAAACAAAAGGTAAAGAAGGATAAGATGTAAGGAGGTGGATTTCACCCATACTTATCTTATCTAATCCTAAGTCATTCAATTTGATCACATGGGTTACTAGCTTATTTTGGAAAGGAAAAAAGAAAACGTAGAAGAAGGAAAAAAAGTGAAAGAAGAAAAAAGGAAAAGGAAAAAGGGAAAAAGGAAAAAGAAAAATTAGGAATCATGAGGTTAAATTTTCTAAATGTAAAATTATAAAATTAACAATAATTATGAAATAATATTCATAATTTTATTGTTAGTCCTGTATAAGATATCAAGTTGGGGGGGGTGTTAAGGGTGAATTGATATCCTTAAATTTTTGAAACTTTTTCGGTGTAAGCAAAATAAAATTACCCCTCTTAATAACTTATAATGGTGAATAGTGATAATTTAATAATTCAACACCCAACAATTAATAAAGTAAATTAAAAGAGTAAAAAAGAAGAATATCAAGCAAAGATTTCATAGAGCTTCGACTTTCTACCTACTACTCTGTTCTAACTCCACTGCTGGAGACCTAGCCTACTTCATCGGTATCGTTCCACTTAATCCACTAAATCAAATTACAAGTATTTGCCATACATGGACTTTACAACACTCTACTTTGTCTATCTGGTCTCTCTACATTATAGGTTAATACAGATCTACAAAGTACAAATATACTTGTCTCAACACTCAAACAACAAATAAGAATTACAAGTTATAAGTGAGAACAACAGTATAAATCTCAATTAATTTCATTAAAAAAAAAAAAGATGAATGTTGAATAATTTGCTTTGGTGGAGCTTTCTAAAGAACTTTCTATGACTCTTCAAAAGGTGTAATTTGATCTTAATATTTTGTTTTTGCGAGAGATTTTTTCAAAGTGGTACTAGAACATTTTGAATCCTTTCTCTTTTATATATAAATCTTTCAACAGCTAATTTGATGAAGATTATCTTTATTTTCATATTTATCCAACCGTTAGATTGCTGAAGATAATCCTTAGATATTTTGAGAAGATCTCGATTATTTGAATTTCAAAAATAACTCTCCTTATCTTACTTCAATCGAATAACCTTCAATTCGTAACCATCGGATTTGCTTCTAATTTGAAATTGTTAAGATAATATGCCTTATCAAAAATTTTTGGATAAAACTCATAGTCAAAATTTGAATTTTCATAAAATCCAATTCAACTTTATCCTTATTCTTATCCATACTTGTGCATATCTTAATTTTTCAAAAATTAATTCGCTTAAAGATAATCCCCATGGATCTTAATTCCATCTTGAGTGAATCTTGAGTGAAACAATATTAAGTGTATTTTCCTAATTCACCCAATCCAATAGAGCTAGGGCTTGATTAATTTGAATCTAATTTAGATTTATTTTCAACGTCATTCTTCCAGACTTATTTCCTAAACAAGCTTCTAAAGAATATCAGCCTTTTGTTTCTGAATAAGCTTCTAAAGTTTCTGAACAAGCTTCTAAAGTGCTGTACCAATTCTTATAAAAACTTTCGAAATATTCTTTAAAGATTTTCAAAAGTCTATATTCAATCAATTCGAAGCTTTTAAATAAGCTTCTAAATACAACTTAGTTTTGCGAAATTAAACTTTCTGAAAGACCTTCTGTAAGCTTGCACTCTTAAAGATTCATTAGCATATAACCCTTTTTGTTATCATTAAAATATATGAGAGATATCTAACATTCTCCCCCTTTTTTATACTTTTTGATGGTAACAAAAATGTTATTATAAAACCACATTGCAAATATGTATATATATATATATATATATATATATTCACAATCACATATTCATTCAATGTGCAGGTAGTATCTAGTGTGACTGTTTTTTTGTTTTTCTCTCCCCATTTTTCATTATCATTCTTAATAAACCCCCCCTTAATCTTTATAAAATGTGCAAGTTTGAATATAACAGACATAAAAGATCAAACTGCATTGATTAAGGAAATATCATAACCAAGTTCAGAAACAAAACAAAAATAACAAGAAACAAGTCCATAGGTAGACAAAAACAAAATATGCCAGCATATAGTTTTTACTAAAGTTGAAAAGAAATCATTCATTTTTTGGATCACTTTGTTTTCTTCTTAGCATACAGTTTGAATTCGCCAGAATACAATGGAAGACTTTGCTAGGAGATGGAGTGGCTTTAGAAGATGTTGTGATAGATGAAGTGGGTTGTTTGCTTTTGTCAGATGATGGTATATTTTAAATGAAATCAAGTAGAGAAGTTTCTTTAGTAGAAGTCATAGATAAAGTTTCAGTGTAGCCTTCAGGAGGTGTCTGTTCTTCAGAGTTAAGAACAGGAGTAGTAACTTGAGGTAACTTGTCAAGAGATTGTAGTGAAATGACAGGGGTCTTATCTAAAGTTGGAACAAGACTGAAAACAGTCTAATCTATTGGTTAAGTAGAAGGATTAGGTTCAGGTGGTGTGAGAGGAGTATTTGAAACTAGAACAAATGGTTTTGTAGGTATGAGATGAGGTTTACATGTAGGTGCAGATGGTTCAGAGGGTTTAGCGGTTTAGTTTTGGCAAAGGTTCAAGATCAACAATAGGATGTGCTTGGTCGATAGGGTTTGATTCAATAATAGTCTCCTTAACCCAAGCTTTAAATAAGTTTTTCATTCTGACAATTTGATCCCTGACAATTTTTCCAACTTCTTTCATTCCTTCATAAAATTGTTCCACAAAGGCTAAGCTTTCCCCTTGTTTGTAGTGAATTGGCCAAATCTCTTAACTATTTAAGCCACCTTCTGAAGCTATCCTAGTTGGTTCCTTAAATTCAATGTCACCTGATCTTCTAATCAATTTCCCTTTCCTCTTGGGTTCATTTTTAGTTGGCTCCTTTCCTCTTTTCCTTTTCTTTCCATTGCCTTTTTCTTCAATGATAATGACCCTTCTTCTAAAATTTCAGGGATGAACAAATATTCCTCCATTATGTGAATGCCAAAGCTTGTCATTCACATAAATTCCCATCATTTTAAAAAATCTTTCACTAAGTTTCATAGGAGAAAAAGGACAATTTGTTTCTCCTGGAAATTTTAACTTCTTGAAACTAGAAGGAGCCATCAACATATTTCCATATAGCCTAATGTCCACATGTTGACACATGTGTCACATCATTAATTTCACAATATTTACTTATTTTATCCCCAACATTACCAAAATCACCAGTACATCCTTCCTAGTCACAAAGGTTGCACTACCTTCCTAAGCAACACAAAAGAGTTAACAAATTTATGTAGAATCCTAACTAATAGTTCAAACTCTATACTGAAGATGTCTCTCCTTGTCCCCAAATCGATTCCATCATTCTATTCAATGAATAAATTTTTTTATGTCAACTGCCTTAAACTTTCATCATCATTCAATTCTTTAATGCTAAATAATTTCATAATGTCCTTTTTAGTGATTTCTATCGTCTATCTTAACACAGTTGACTTCTAAACTTCCTAATTTTTACCATCAAGCTTTCTACAAAATTCATCTATTGTTTCTCCATATATCACTCCATGCAAATCAACCAGATCATTTAAACCCAATCTATTCAAATATTCTTTCCAATAAAAGCCATTCTTCTCAAAGTATTCAAGGTCTAAATAAAAGGAATCTTTGATGGAAAGATTTTTACCTTTTACAGTGTACTGCTTTTTGGGTTTATCCTTTGATTTAAACGAGGGAATTGGCATCTTAACTTTAGATGACTTTTTCACCTTCTAGGGAGATTTTGAAGTCTTCTTAATCAAGGTAGTCATCTTAGATTTTCGAAGAGATTTCCTTGGCTTTGGAATAAGATTAGGTTTTGAAGGATTTCTTTAAGAAACTTCTTCAAATGGTTTATCTAAGGGTTCAGATTCTTCCAATTCAGCAACTTCTTCTGATGATCTAGATTCTTGATCATTCTAAACAACCTTCTAATTATCTTCTTGAACTTGCTTAGAATATACTTCAGAGGCGTTCTTTTGACTTACTTCTTAGGTAGCCCCTTCAGATGGTTCATTTGGAAGTTCAAGGTTTAAGGTTTTTTCAGAAGAGTCTTGGTGTGTTTTGGAGGATGGATTTGGTTGAGGATTTGCAGGATTGGTAGTTTCCGTTTCTTGTTCATAAAAAACGATGGTATTCTTAGGATCATTTTAGATTTTTGATTTAATCCCTTTAGCTGCAATGCGGTTAGATTTTTTAGGTGCCATTCGAGAGAGAAAAAAATTATGATAGAAAAATAGGAAAGATTTAATGAAGAGAAGGAAAGAGAGAGGGTAAATGAGGCTTTTATGCGAGACTAAACTGCTAATGTAGTGTCAGTTAACCGAAGAAAGTGCAATGACTTAATGGACCCACTAAGGAGGATTTTGTGGACCCACTATGAACATGCTAAGGCCCCAAAAAATTTTCATGTCCAATAGATGAAGAAAAAAAAAAACTTGCACATGACTAATATAATATACAACTAAGAAAAAAAAATAAAAAGGATTGCAAACACCTAGTTCATTATGAATGAATTCAAATCTCAATTTATCTAGAGGTTTATTAAAAATATTAGCAAATTGATGTTTTGTTGAAACAAAATCAATATTCACATCATTATTTGCTACATGATCAAAAATGAAATGATGCCTTATTTTTATGTGTTTTGATCTTGATAATGAACTGGATTTTTTGTCAAATTAATAGCACTTGTATTATCACATTTTATGAGAATATTTTTACAACTTATTCCATAGTCATTTAATTATTGTTTTAACCAAAGTATTTGTGCACAACAATTTCCAATTGATATATATTCAGCTTATGCAGTTGAAAGAGTAATTGAATTTTGTTTCTTGGAAGACCAAGAAACTAACTTATCTCCTAAGAACTGACATGTTCTTGAAGTACTTTTTTTATCTACTTTGTAACCTACATACTCAATATCTGAATATCCTATAAGATCAAAATTTTTACTTTTAAGATACCAAATTCCCAATTTCACAGTGCTTTTTATATATTTAGAAATCTTTTTAACTATAGTTAAGTGTATTTCAATCGGTGAACTTTGAAATCTAGCACACACATAAGTACTGAACAAAATATCAAGTCATAAAATAGTTAAATACAATAAAGATCTAATTAAGCTACGATAGAGTTTTTCATTCACCTTTTTTGCCATTACCTGTGATGTTAAGCTTTGTTAAGGTACTCATAGGTATTGAAGAATCCTTAGTATTCTCAAAACCAAATTTCTTCAATATCTATCTGGTGTACTTCTCTTGGTGAACAAAAATTCCGTTCTATAATTGTTTGATTTGTAATCCCAAGAAAAAGTTTAATTCACCCATGAGTGACATCTCAAACTTTGCCTGCATCAAACTTGAAAATTCATGGCAATATATTTCATTAGTTGCACCAAAAACAATATCATTAACATAGATTTGTACAACTAGCATATCTTTTTCATAATGTTTCATGAAAAGTATAGTATCTACTTTCCTCTTTGAAAATCATTTTTAATCAAGAATTGGCTTAATCGGTCATAGCATGCACAAGGATCCTGTTTAATTCCATACAAGACCTTTTTTAATTTATACACATAATCTTATTTGAAGGGGTCATCAAATCCAGTAGGTTGATCAACATACACTTCTTCTTTTATGAATCTATTCAGAAAAGCACTCTTTACATCCATGTGATACAACTTAAAATTTTTCAAACAAGTAAAAGCAAGTAACAATCTTATAGCTTCCAACCCAACAACAGGAGCATAGGTTTTATCATAGTCTATTCCTTCTTCTTGTGAATAACCTTTAGCTACTAATCGTTCTTTGTTTCTAACTATTTTTCCATGCTCATCTAGTTTGTTCCTAAATACCCATTTAGTTCCAATGATTGATTTGTCTTTTGGTCTTAGAACTAGACTCCAAACCTAATTTCTCTGAAATTGACTAAGTTCTCCTTGCATGGACAATATCCAGTTACTATCATCTAAAGCTTCATCAATTAAATGAGGTTCAATTTCATATATAAGAGCAAATTGATTTTCAAAATTTTGTAAGTCCAATCTTGCTCTTATTCCAGATCTAACATTATCAATTATAAGCTTAGGAGGATGATCAAATTTAAACTTTAAAGTTAATGGAGGAGTATGAAAATGTTTAGAACCTTCTAACTTACCTTCTAAATGTTTTTCAACAAACTTAATATTAGTTTCTAAAGTACCTTCTGATACAAGTTTTGTTTCGATTATATCAAGCATCCTAGAAGCTTCTGAACTACCTTCTTAAGGAGGTTCTATTTTTCCTTCTTTTGAATCAGGACTAACTGTATTCTTCTTGTCAATTGAAATTTCATCATTTGATTCTTCATGGATTGTTTCTTCAATAAATTTAACATTTATTGACTCTTCCATAACTTTTGTTTCTTTGTTGTATACTCGGTATGCTTTTGAGTTCAAAGAGTAGCCTAGAAAAATGACTTCACCTACTCTCTCTTCAAATTTTCCTAAGGCTTTTCCCATTTTCTTAATAAAACACTTACAACCAAAGGTGTGAAAATATGAAACCATAGGTTTCCTTCCTTTGTAAATCTCGTAAGTAGTTTTATTTGTCAAGGGTCTTACATATACATGATTAATGATATAACAAGCTATTGAAGCCACTTCAACGTAAAAATGATAAGCTATATTACTTTCATTAAGTAGAGTTCTCGTCATTTCTTGGATAGTCCCGTTTTTGTATTCAACTGCTCCATTTTGTTGTGAAGTATAAAGTACGGAAAAATTATGAGTGATGCCTTTGTCTTCATAAGACAAAATAAAATTAGAATTTTCAAACTTCTTGCCATGATTAGTTTGTACGCTGATGATGGAGAGGTCTTTTTCATTTTCAACTCTTTTTGAAAAGATTTCAAAACTTTTAAAAGCAGCACTTTTATGATGTAAAAATAAGATTCAAGTAAATCTAACGAAATCATCTACTATCATAAGTCCATATTTATTTCTTCCTAAACTTAGAATGCGAGTGGGGCCAAAGAGATCTAAATGCAATAACTCCAAAGGTCTTTAAGTAAAGATAATGTTCTTAGTCTTATGAGATGACAAACACATTTTATTCTTTAAACGAGCAGCACAACAAATATTTTCATGAATATGTACTTTAGGTAAACCTAAGATTAAACTCTTTTTGGACAAGTTCTCTAATTGTTGAAAATTTACATGTCCTAGTCTTCTTTCCTTTGATTTGGATTCTTTCTGAAATACTCTCTATTCAACCTTCTATTGTACCCTCTGAAAGGATACTTGTCATTGTTTTGAGAGAATCTTCTGTTGTACTTTTTGATAGGTTCATACACTTTATTGTTTTCTTTACCTTTAACCATTTCTTGTTTTTCATCTTTTGATTTAACAAAAACTATTTCTTTCTTTGTTTTAGATGATTCTCCAAATTCGAAACCCAGTTTAGATTTTGAATTATCCATCCTTTGACTAGAAATCAACATTAATAGTTTCTTATCACTTTCATCAAACTTGCGAAAGGTATTCTTTATTAACTTAGATAGATCTTCCACACAATTTTTCAAATTCTTAATTTCTTCTTTTAAAATTAGATTTTCATTAATTAAAGCTTCACAGGTAATATGCAATCCTTCGAAGTCATTTTTCAGAAAATTATTTTCATCTGCTAGCAACTTATTAGCTTGATTAAGTGCTAGCTTGACTAAGTACATGCTTTTCGGTTTTCAACATTTCAACGGCAGATTCAAGCTTAGATATTTTATTACTTGACTTAGAAAGATCTTTGAGGAGTTTGTTAATTTCAGGACATATATTGTCAAGTATTTCTAAGTTAGAATCAAAATCAGTTTCAGAATCTACCTCAAAATGTGCCATAAGACATAAATTAGCTTCCTCGCATTCTTTTAAACCTTCTAATTCAGTTTCTAAATGTTCCAAGTCACTCCATGTTGCCATCAGAGATTTGCATTTCTTCTTCAATTTCTCCATTTTCTTGATTAACAAGGGGCATTCGTATTTGATATGCCTAGGCTTCTTGCATTTATAGCAAATGATTTCCTTTTTGAACTTTTTCTCTTCTTTTTCTTTGATTACCTTTCCTGTATTAATAAATCGATTCTTATTAGTGGTAAATCTTTTGGTAAATGTTTTCTTACCCTTTTTCTTGAGCCATTTGTTAAGCTTTCTAGCTAGAAGTGTCACGTCCTCTTCTTCTTCTTCAGATGAATCTTCTCCTTTTAAATCAGTATCTATTTCTTTGGCTTTGAAGGCTATGGTCCTCTTCCTTGTGTCTTCTGAAGTACTTTTTGATTTGAGAAAATCAATTTCATATGCCATAAGCTTGCTGTGTAGTTAACTTAGGGTCAATGTCTTTAGATCACAAGCTTCTTCTATAGTAGTTTTCTTTGCATCCCAAATTTTGGAAAGAATCCTTAACATCTTGCATACCATATCTACATCACTAACAATTTTGCCAAGAGAAGACAATTCATCAATTATAGTAGTGAATCTACTAAAAGAGTCCTTGATTTCGTTACTAGGGAAAATTCAAAATGTTTCATATTGCTGAACCAACAAGTTGATTCTTATACCCTTGATTGTCTCTGTGCCTTCATAAGTTTTCACCAAAGTGTCGCAAATATCTTTGGCTGTAGCACAAGAAGTAATTAGATAAAATTTAGAACATGCAATAGTACTCAACAAAAGATTCTAAGCCTTTGAATTGAATTCAGCTTTAGTGACATCATCATTTGTTGTGATAACAGTTGGAACTTTGAGATCTCCTACAGAAATGATTTGCCAAGCCTAATAATCTAATGCCTTCACATAAGTCTCTATCCTAAATTTCCAATAGGGAAAGTTAGTTCCATCAAAAAATGGTGCCTTGCTAGACTAAACTGTTAAACTACCATTTAGTTCACCTATGATCTTGAACTCTAGAAAATATTAGAGTAAGTCTTTGATACCAATTGTTAGTCCCGTATAAGATATCAAGAGGGGGTGTGTGAATTGATATCTTTAAATTTTTGAAACTTTTTCGGTGTAGGTAAAATAAAATTACCCTTTTTAACAACTTATAATGGTTAACATCGATAATTTAATAATTCAACACCCAACAATTAATAAAGCAAATTAAAAGAGTAAGGAAGGAAAATATGAGGCAGAGATTTTATAGAGCTTCGACCTTTTGCCTACTACTCTTTTCCAGCTTCACTGTTAGGAACCTGGTTTGCTTCACCAATGCTATTTCACTTAATCCACTAAATCAAATCACAATAATTCCAAGTACTTGTCACACATAGACTTTACAACACTTTACTCTACCTATCTAGGCTCTTTACAATCTAGGTTAATATAGATCTACAGGGTACAAATGTACTTATCTCAACATTCAAACAATAAATAAGAATTACAAGTTACAAGTGAGAACACTAGTATAAATCTCAATTAATTTCATTAAAAAAAAAAGACAAATGTTGAATAATTTTCTTTGGTGGAGCTTTATGAAGAAGTATTTGAAGAACTTTCTATGACTTTTCAAAAGGTATAATCTGATCTCAATTTGTTGTTTTCATGAGAGATTTTTCCAAAGTGGTATTAGAACATTTTGAATCCTTTATCTTTTATATATAAATCTCCCTACGATTAATTTAATGAAGATTATCTTTAATTTCATGTTTATCCAACCGTAAGATTGCTAAAGATAATACTTGGATATTTTGAGAAGATCTCAATTATTTGAATTTCAAAACCAACTCTCCTTATCTTGCTTCAATCGGATAACCTTCAATCTGATTTGAAATTGTCAAGATAATACGCCTCATTGGAAATTTTTGGATAAAACTCATATTCAAAATTTGAATTTCCATAAAATCCTATTCAACCTTATCCTTATCTGTACTTGTGTATATCTTAATTTTTCAAAAATTAATTCGCTCAAAGATAATCCCTATGGATATTAATTCCATCTTAAGTGAAATGGGATTAAACGTGTTTTTCTAATACAACCAATCTAGTGGAGCTAGGGTTTGATTAATTCAAATCTAATTTAAATTTATTTTCAACATCATTCTTCTAGACTTACTTCCTGAACAAGCTTCTGAAGAATATCAGCCTTTTGTTTTTGAAGTTTCTAAATAAGCTTCTGAAGTGCTGTATCAATTCTTCTTATGAAAGCTTCTAAAATATTCTATGAAGATCTTCAAACTAGTCTATATTTAATCAATTCAAAGCTTCTGAATACAACTTAGTTTTGCAAAATTAGACTTTTTGAAAGACTTTCTATAAGCCTGCACTCTTCAAGATTCATTAGTATTTAACCCTTTTTGTTAACATTAAAATATATGACAGATATCTAAAATTTATAATTTTGTTAATTAAATTGTTACTTGTTACATTTAAAAATATTTGAGAGTCATCTTTATTCATTCATTAACGATTTTATGAGATTACACATATTAGTCGACAATCGTATTCGATTATAGTTTTTTTACTATTGGGGTAAATTTATTCATTTTATAAGCTTAGGTTTATGGTTTTAAGATTTTTGTCAAATTTGAGTTCAATCTCGGGTATTTACATATACATAGTATTTAAGGTTTCTGTATGCGATTAAGGTTTCAATCAAGATTTTAGAGTTTTTCTTACTCATAATATATTCAAATTTATAATTTAACAAAAAATTTTAACTTATTTAGCCTTATCGACCCATAACGTTATCTAAGGCACTCGGGTCCATTTTAAGATTTAGACCAAAAGTTTACAGGGTGTACACTACTATAGTAAACTCTCTCAATACTTTGCTTAAACTCATACAATCCCAAAAGCTTCCTACTAACCTTAAGCATGCCTTGACCATGTGTGACAAATAGATCCTCCTACAAAGGTAATCTTTAAAGGTATAAGTTAGAAAGCTTAGTGAGCTATCACTCAACCATACAACAAACAAGTTACTCTATAATTAATTTTCAAACATATGAATGCATGAACAAGAAAAATGCCACATAAATACATACAGGTGACTAAGTACTGCATGCAACTTAGATTTAACATCTTCTAAAGTCGAGGTTAGAGTATATACGGCACCAATCAAATCCAGGCATCATACCTGAACTTATATAACTATAAAACTCCACGTTTCATATTAAAAAATAAAATGGTATATCCATCTCCAATTTAAAAAAAAAAAAAAAAAAAAACCTAAGTTCCAAGTATGATTATGAGTGGGCTCTTACAATTCACATTTACCCTTAAACGGAGACCTTTAAACTTGACCCTTAGTTAGGTAGTTGGTGCCTCTAACGCTTACAAATCCCGTGGGCTAGGGTAAAGTTATGTTGTACAAGTGCACCATACTAGACATTTTAATCATAACTGTATAATCAACCCCTGCGTGGCCTCTTGCTACCTTCATGTGATATGATGATCGAAATTATTAGAATGTGATGCATGATTGTGCATGACTCAGTTTAGTTTGATCAAGCCAAATATACTTAAGTCCAATTATTATTTGATTAGCCAATATCATAAACAACCAATTTTTATAGATAACTATGATGCAACAACCAATTCAGTTTCATCAATTTAAGTATTTTCACTTAACATACATATAATAATTACATACATACCTCGAACCTTACACATCAAGTCATTTATCAATAAAGTTTAAAATTCACTAACTATAAACACAAACAAGTATGGAATCATTTAGAGTACTTACTTAGCCATAATAGTAATCATAGATCATAGTAATCCATGAGTATGTCAGTATCTGTATCAAAATTAGTTGACATTTAGGAAATATGAAAAGTAATAAGTATTTGAATGAAATAACTAAACTATTCACATACTTAGTAATAATTACCTAAACTAGCTATTTATTCACACAAAATCTCCAGTTTTAATTTTTTCGTCAATCGCGTGTAACTTTTTTTATTCTAATTTCGATTTTTATAAATTTATAGTTGATTTTTATTATTTTCAAATGTACCTTCACATAACGAAATCCATTTTGGACGTTATAATCCGCATTTTTCATTATAGTCTAAAAAAGTTACAAATTTTATTATTTTAACTTAAATATTTATAAATTATTATTTTAAGATTTTCTTTAAGGATTTATGATTTAATTAATTTCTAAATTTTATATTTTTGAAATATTCTTATTTTTAAGTCTATTTTATAATTATTTATTTATTTCACCATTTTATGGTTAAATTCACATTTAAACCTTCTTATTATATTTATACTTTTCTATTTAATTAATTACTATTATTTTATTATTATTGCTATTGGCAAAATTTATTTCATGAATGAGGGTGATGATGTGGCAGCTCTTCATTGGTCCACGTGTTATTTTATAATTTTTCATATTTTTTCAATTTTCTAATGTTAATTAATATTTATAAATATATATATCTATTATTATAATTTACTAAATTTTAAAAATTAATTCTATTTTTCCCTCTCAAAGGTCACGGCATACATATGTAAATATTTATATATATATTATATTACTTTATTGAATAATTTGGTATTTTAGTATATTTTTACATGTACTAACTTATACTTATACTATACTATTAGTATAAGTATTTTTATACTTATACATACGCCTTTATACTTAAGTTTTCTTGCCTTATTTATACATATGTAAATTCACAATATAAATTTAAATATACTATATATTCTACATATGTATATGTACCATACATAAACATATATAGTTGGACGCATATACATGTGTATATATATATATATATATAAAGATAATGAAAATAAATAAACATACATGCTACATATGCATAATTATATATATTTTTCTACATACCATATGTTTATATATATTTGATCCTAACATAAATATGTGCATATAGTTGTGTGTGTGTGTGTGTGTATGTGTGTGTGTATACATGGATGCATACATATGTACATGTATAAGAAAAAGAAATAAAATGAACACATACATATAACATTAATTACATGTACATAGAGTGTCTTTACAAGAATATTACAATGCATGTAATCTCTTTTACAAATCTTTAAAATACATAGCACTACAAATATACAACATAATAAGTACATATCATATGGGTTACAAGAAAAGCCAAATATAATATACATGTTAGATGACCACTCCTTTTAGATGTCTTAAAGATTTTTAACTCAAGAACTCTTCTCCCTCCTCTTAGATTTTGATGCAAGGATGATGTCGAATTATGTTGTAAAACAACATGTTGATTATGGAGTTTAAGAAAAGAAATAAGAAGAAAAGGGGAAAAAAAAAAACAACTAAAGGAAGAGGGAAGTGGAATGGTTAAAACGAAAGAGGAAAAGTGTGTGTTAATTTGCATTGGATAAGAAAATTAAAAAGGAATTAGGTATACATTGCAACTGGCTGAAAGGAAAAGCAAAGAAAAGCAAAAAGTAAAAACAAATGAAAAGAGAAAAGTTATGAGGTAAGCTTGATTGGACTTAAACTTTATCTCTTCTTCTTATCTTAGGCCACATAATTTAGTCACATGTGAGTAAAGAAAACAAAACAAGTGGTAACCAGCTCCATTCAGGAAGAGAAATGTGGAAGGGAAGAAAAGAAAAGAAAAGAAAAAAAAAAAAAAAAAAGAGAGAGAGAGAAAGGAGAAAGGAAAATTAAGAATTATGAGGTTGACTTTTCTAAATGTAAAATTATAAAATTATCAATAACTAGGAAATAATATTCATAATTTTATAAATTTTGTTTATTAAGTTGTTACTCTTTACATTGATAAATTTTTTGGAGTTATCTCTACTCATTCGTTAACAATTTTATGTAATAATGCGTACTAGTTGATAATCATATTCTATTAGGATTTCAATACTTTTAGGGTACATTTAGACATTTTATGAGTATAGGTTTATGGTTTTAAGGTTTTTGTCGACTTGAAGTTCAATTTTTGGTTTTTACATGTACATAGGGTTTAGGGTTTTTGCATGCAATTAAGCTTTTGATAAAATTTTTAAGGTTTTTCTTAATCGTATTATATTCGAGTTTGTGATTTAATTAAGTTTTAACTTATTCAGCCTCATCGACTCATGAAGTTATCTAGGGCATACTTAAAAGACATACTTGATTCTTCAAACAAATGAGGATATCGACGCCTTACTTTATCTTTCACTTCCCAGGTCGTTGATTCTCACTCATTATTTCTCTATAACACTTTGACATACTAAATCTTTTTATTCCTTACTAGCTCTAACTCTACAATACGGTTGGGATCAGGAATATGTTTCCTCAAAAGGGATACATAAAAAACATTATGGATTCCCGACAAATTAGGTGGCAAAGCTAATTGATAGGCTAAATTCCTAACTTGCTTTAGGATTTCAAAAGGACCAATATATCTTGGACTCGATTTTCCTTGAGCTCTTACACGATGTATACTTTTGATCGATCTCACTTTAACATATACATGATCTCCTACTTGAAACTCCAATTCCCTTCTTTTCAAATTAGCCCAACTCTTCTGTCTATCTTGGGCTTCTTTCATTTTCTACTTAATAAACATAATCTTATTAATTGCTTCTTATATCAAATTTGATCCTATTGCAGCTTTCTCTACATCATCCTAAAACAATGGAGATCAACACTTTCGTCCATATAGAGCTTTATACAGTGGCATCTAGATAATAGAGTGGTAGTTATTGTTGTAAGAAAACTCAATCAAAGGCAAATGAGTATCCTAACTCCCCTTAAATTCAATGGTGCATGCCCTTAACATATCCTCTAGAGTTTATATAGTCCTTTTAGTTTATCCATTAGTCTGAGGATGATATGCTATACTAAACTACAATCTAGTTCCCATAACTTTTTGTAAACTTCCCCAAAACTTGGACACAAATCTAGGATCTCTATCTAATATGATTCCTGTTAGTATACCATGTAACCTCACTATCTCCTTTATATAAATTTGGGGTAACTTTTTCAAGGAGAAAGTCATATTAATTGATAGAAAGTGAGTTGACTTAGTGAGTCAACTTAGTGAGTCGATCAACAATGACCCAGCTCACATCAAAACTAGCAGTTGTCCTTGGTAAACCACTTACAAAATCCATGAATATCTTATCCCATTTCCACTCAGGAATAGGTAGTGGTTACAACAATCCTCTTGGTCGTTGATGTTTAGCTTTTGCTCTTTCGTAGGTTTTACACTTAAGCACAAAATCAACCACATCTTGCTTCATTCAATTCCACTAAAAGTTCTTTTTCAGATCTTGATACATCTCTGTTCCTCCTAGGTGTACAGTATAACTTGAATAATGAGCTTTACTTAAAATCTCTTTTCGAAGCTCTAAATTATCAAGTACACATAACCTGTCATTCATACAAAGTGCTCCATGCTCATCTATCTTAAAATCAGTATTCTTCGTACTTACCATTTCTTCTTTACCTCGAGTTAAAATAGGGTCACTTTGCTGCCAATTTCGGATTCTTTCTATCAATGTCGACTCAATTGCTAAATTCAACAATTCAGCATCTATTTCATGCTAGGAAAACTCTAAATTCAACCTTTCAAATTCCTTAATTAACTCTCTCTAATCACCGAGAAGGGATGCAACTTCATAAGATTCTTTCGGCTTAACGTGTTAGCAATTATATTTACTCTACCAGGACAGTAGTTACTTCCTAAATCATAATCCTTGATCAACCCAAGCCATCTCCTCTATCTCATATTTAGTTCTTTCTAAGTAAACAAATATTTGAGACTCTTGTAATTACTGAAAATCTCAAATCTTTGTCCATATAAACAGTGTCGCCACAACTTCAATGCAAAAACCACAGCTGCAAGCTTTAAATCATGTGCTGGATAGTTTTGTTCATGTGGCCTTAATTGTCTAGAAGTAAATGTAATCACTTTTCCACCATGCATAAGTACACATCCCAATTCATTCTTAGAAGCATCACTGTATACAATGAAAGTCTCTTCATTATTTGGCAATACAAGGATGGAGATGGATACTAACCTCTTCTTTAGCTCTTGAAAACTCTTTTCTTGCTTATCACTCCACTCGAACTTCACATTCTTTTGTGTTAATTAGGTGAGTAGCCTTGAAATCTTTGAGAAGTCCTTGACAAATTTTCTAAAGTACCTAGCCAAACCAAGAAAACTTCAAATTTTAGTTACTATTTTAAGCCTCTTCCAATCTACTATGGCCTCAATCTTTTCTGGATTAATCGATATACCATCTCCGATTATTACATGTCTAAGAAAAGATATCTCTTTCAACCAGAAATCACACTTAGACAATTTAGCATATAGCTTGTGTTCTCACAATGTTTGCAACACCGTTCTTAAATGTTCCTCATGTTGTTCAAGTGTAGCATAATATACTAAAATATCTTCAATGAACACAATCACACACTTATCTAACAATGGCCTGAATACTTGATTCATCAAGTCCATAAATGTTGCAGGCGCATATGTCAAACCAAAAGGTATCACAAGAAATTCATAGTGGCCATACCATGTCCGAAATACCATCTTCAGAACATCCTCTAACTTAATCATCAATTGATGATAACTTAATCTCAAATCAATTCTTAAAAAGACACTTACACCTTGCAATTGGTCAAATAAATCATCAATCCATGGAAGGGGACACTTATTGTTGGTGGTTACCTTGTTTAATTCTCTATAGTCAAGACAAAGCCTAAGTAATCCATCCTTTTTCTTAACAAATAGAATAGGTGCACCCTATGGTGACACACTCGGTCTTATAAATCCTTGATCCAATAGCTCTTGTAATTACTTCTTCAATCCCTTCAACTCAATTGGAGCCATTCTATAGGGAGCTTTAGATATTGGCTCAATTCCTGGTACTAAATCAACAATGAAGTTAATTTCTATTTTTGGTGGCAATTTAGGTCACTCATTTGGAAATACATCAAGAAACTTGTTTAATACTCGTATTTCTTCTATGTTCAACTTCTTTGAATCAGTTTCTTAAGCATTCAATCCATTGACATCGGTCATCAACTAGAAAACACTTAACCCTTGCACTCCTACTGTAGCAAAATCTCCCTTGAATTCATCTGTCATCCCTTTTGATATTCAAAACATCACTTTCTTTTCTTTACAGTTGATAGTAGCTTTAAGACTTATCATCCAATTCATTTCTAATATTGCATCATACTTATCCATTTCAAGAAGGATCATGTCTACTTTACTGTTGAAGTCCTGAATTTTTAAAGGACATCCTTTTACCATTTCCCCTGTAACCACAACACTTCCTGTAAGAGTTCTTACTCTAGGACTTAACTCAGTGGCAACTATAGTTAAACCTATTTGCTTTACCACTTTAAGGGTTATAAAGGAATATGTAACTCCAATATCAAACAAGGTATAAACAAAGTGCCTAACTATATTGATATTCCCTAAGTCAAAATGTTTTTAAGACTTACATTCTTATTATAACTTCATAAATTTTCATTCGTAACTTCTATTTACTTGCTACTACTTAAAATAACTTATACTATCCAATATATCTTAAGCAATTTAACAAAAAGAATTAAGGTACATACTTGATATGAGCTCAAAATCCACAAAATCACCAACTTCTTCATATGCTTCTAAATCTTCACCCGATTAGTCCTCATAACTCAAATTGCCCTCTAAATTGTATACTTTGGTAGCATTCACTACACTTGGGCATGTATTTCCTGGACTTGGTCCTCCAATCACTTGTCCAATTGTGGGGCATCCAACAACTAAGGGTGACTTGGAAACTTGAGTAGTAATGGCTGTGTGCTGTAAGCATGTGGTAGGAAAGTTCCCAACCTTGTTACAAATGAAGTAGGTAGTAGTATTTCTCTTAAGTCAATCTATTACTTAGTGTAAGCCCTCACCACAAGAGAAACACTTTCCTTGTAATTAGGGACAATCTCTTGGATAACGATTCCCTCTGCCTTTCCAACACTTAGCTATCCTACCACTCTTTTTCTAAAACATTCTTTGTAGTCTCACATTTTTTTTTTTTTTATTTTGCTACTACTACTATCACTTGGCCCTTCAAAAGGTCTTTTACCAAAGATATTGACTTTATGCTTACTAACTTCTTCATTTTGTCTTTTCACATTATCTAATACCCTTGCTTTCTCTACCATGTTAGTAAAGCTTCTTAACTCAAATTCTAGGAGTCTTCTTTTCATATCAAGATCAAATCCCCTAGAACAATTTACATCTTCAATTGATCACTAGTTTGAAACTTTGGTGGAGCAAATTATAGCAATCTGTTAAATTCTACTTCATATTATTCTACAATACATATCCCTTTTACAATATCAAGTAAATCTTCACTGTATTTGATTCTCAAACTTCCAAGAAAATAATAGTCTAAGATGTGGGGTTACCTCAAATGACCTTTCAATCTAATTTAATCAATCCTTAGCCTCATCGAGTCTACTAGTAATACGCTCAAAATATTTATTACAATGAATAAACTTTAGCAATAGACCGCGCTACTACTTGAGATCAAGGGGTGTTGAAGGCATAACTCTTGCTAGTCTAACTAGTGGTGGTGGAGGTGGAGGTGGTTGTGGTAAAGGTATCTCTGGAATTATCACTGGAGGTAGTGCTTGAGTAGGTGGCACAAGCTCCTAGGCCAAATATGTTCTCAACAACTTATTCGATACATTAATAGCAGTAAGAATTTCATCAATTCGATCATGCAGCACACTAAGTTCTCTTTCTTGTGTAGGTGGGGGTTGATTAACTTGAGGTCTCCCTATGTGCCTATTTTGACTGAGAAATTCATTATCAACTTTAAGTTGGAACAATTAGCTATATTTAAACAGTCTTAAAACTGCAAGCACAAAATGGAAATAACATATTCGCATATACAACAACAACAACAATAATAAAGGCTGTAGTCTTTCATGTCTTGTCAACATAGTGAGGTTATATCTGTCTAGTGGTCACCTTTAATGAGTGAATCTCCACTAATAACTATACAAATCCAAGTCAAAATACAGACTTTCAAAATATAATAAACCTTCTCACAATACAAGGAGCTCTCAGTACATCAAAACTCATGAATACATCATAACCTTACTACAAGAAAACTCTTAGAGTACAAAATGATTAAATATGATCCTAACATATACACAACAAAAGGAGCATGTGTGATCACTTTGATGCTAAACAACAACTCCAAAAATGTAGCCCTTTAAAATAAGCATATGTGCATCTACCAAGGGCGTGAAGAAGGTCTAACACCTGTATCACCCTAATACTTGAATCCTAGAATAATGAATGTAGAACTAATACTATTAAGACCCGAAAGGGGCCTAGTAGGATTGCCTAAAAATTTTCATGTCACATGTGCATCCATGATATGGAAACTGCTTTGTAAGTCAAAAATTGCAAGACTCTAAATGATAAATCATTAAGATTACTAATTTTTAAGTAATTAATTTATTGTAAACTATAAATATAAATCACTATAGATGTCTGATATCCCTCAATTCCTCAGAACCGTAGAGAATTAGTATCCCCCACCAAATAATAAAATCAAGTAATATAGACTTAAAAGTTCAAACTTAATAAGGTTGAAAAATCTAAGTACATAAGTAGTATTTACATTTAAAGTTTCACATAAACTAAACAACTTCTCTCTAATTCTAACCTCCAAAATGTCAAAGTATTTGCACTCAACACTCGACTCTTAACCCATGTTCGATTATCTATCATCCTGCAAAATAAAAACTATTAAAGAGTAAGCTACAAGAGCTTAGTGAGCTATCCTTCATACTATATTGGTAAACCCTACAAAATAAAAACTATTGGAGAGTAAGTTACAAGAGCTTAATGAGCTATCCCTCATACTATATTGGTAAACAAGTTATCAAACAAATTTTTACAACTATATGAATGCATGCACACATAGTATGCTAAACAATATATGCAGTTGATCGATGCTGTATATAATATTAAATTTTAATGCCCTCCAAGATAAGGGTTAGAGATACATCAGCACCAATCATGACCGAGCTCTAGCACTTAGGTTTTTAACCATAACTTTGAATTCTGTATTTCACAAAATACATTTTCATTTCTAAAAATCCAGTAATACACAAAATCCTAGGCCTAGCAGTAAGGCGACCCCCGCAATCTACACTCACACCCTACAGTGAAGGTCTCTAGACTTAACCCTCAACCATAGGTTGGCATCTCCATCACCTAGTAAGCTTGTAGGTTCAAATAAGGTCATATTGTACGAGTGCACCATATAGAAACACTTTAATAAATATAAACAACCCCTGTAAGGCCTCTTTTTACCTCCGCGTAAAGTGACGGCCAAAATAAGTAATGCAATGCATGGATAATGCATGACCCTTTTAATTTAAGATAAGCCAAATATAATTAAGTCAAATTATGAGGCGATCAATCAATATCAGCAAACCATCCAAATCACGTAACAATCAAATCATTAATTATCATATTTAACAATATTTCTTACAGTAATTAATCAATATCAAGTACATGCATATCCCAAAACCCCATGCATCAAGTTATTAATATTCAATTTAGGTGCACTAACTACAAGCACAAACAAGGGAGTACTCACTTGACTATGACGACTTACTCTAGTCGTAATAATCGATCGAAAGATCCTTGCCCTCGTTAGGATCACCTAATCATTACGAGATAATAGGGATAATAAGTAATTGAATTAACTATTGGTTCTAAATATCTATCTCCTAATTCTACTTAGATTACTATAATTTTTTACTTGATTAAACCTAATTGCTAATCGTATGTAACTTTTTCATTCTATTTTCGATATTTACAAACTTATAGTCGTTTTTCATCATTTTTGGATGCACGTTCACATGGAGATGTCTGTTTTGAATGTTAAGACCTGTGTTTTATGATATGGACTAAATTTATTGAAATTTTAAATATTAAAACTTAAATATTCTTATCGCTTATGTTTATATCCTATTTTAGTACTTAATGATTTAATTGGCCATTAGATTCTTACACTTAGATGATTTTACATTATATTTACTAATTATGTGCTTAATTGAGTCTAATTCAATTTAAGATGTGTATTAAGGGCTTACAATAATTTTGGCCCATATATGTACACGTATATATATATATATATATATATATTATCTTATTATGTTATCTTATATTTTATTAATTTACATGCTTATGTCATGACTTATGCCATGCTTATGTCATCACTTATGTATATTTTATACTTATACTCTTATGCATTCTATACATAGGTTATGTTTATACTTATACTTCTAATATACTTATATGTATACTTATATACTTATACATATATCCATATATACATATGGTGGTATACGTATTTTATACATATTTCCATATGCCTTCTATGCTCTCTTATGAAATCTTCATGTAATCCATATTTTTGCATCTTATGGGCTTATTTAGTAAGTTATATGTGTATATACTTAGTATACTCCTTATTTTAGGTTATGTACATAAAGGGAATTCATGCATATGGCTTTTTTTATACTTATGTACAAGTAGATTTCTTATTCTTACCTATGTATATGTATACTTATATTATGTATTCTACTAGTGTATACCTATTTAGTCCATATAAATATATGTGTACAATATGTGTACATGTGTTTCTACACCCATATATGTACATGTATGCTTATTTCCAATATGTATTTGTACATGTAGATAACATAGAAATTTTCGAAGAACTAAATAACACATATAACTACTAACTATCTCACTTCACAATTAGATGTAGAGAGAGATCATAAACATACTTTATATAAAATACAAAGATAAATGTGTTACATGTACCTCTTTTGCTTTCTAAAATGGATGAGATATATGATTTCTAAAGTAAGGATTTTAAGTTGGTTATGAAAGGGAAATAAAAGGTGAAAATGAAAGTTAGAAAAAGAAGGATGAAGAGAGGGTTACGGTTTTGAAGTAGGGAAGAGAAAGGGGATTTTATGATATCTAAATAGAAATTCAAAAGACAAGAAAAGGAGTTCTAGAGCACTCCATGTGTGGTGGCAAGAGGGAAGGGTATAAGGGGAAAAAATGAAAATATCATGTGCAAAAAGAAGAGGAATCCATTAGAATTTGATATAATTTTTTAGGTGAAAAGGACATTTGTTGACTTTGTCAACATGTTGACTTAGTCAACCTTTTGACTTTGGTTAAATGTTGACTTTGTCAACTCTTTAAAATTACATGTAATTTGTGTGTACATAATGAGTTAATTAAGGATAATTAGGAGAAAAATTAAGAAAATGAAAGGAAATATAGTGTTTATTGAAATAATTAGTAAAAATAGTTGATGAAATCTTCCTCTAAGTATTTATATCTTATATATGTCATTTGGTATGGTACCTAGTATAATTGTCATGAAAAATATCATTTAAGATACTAATACCTATTATATATAGTATAATCATCAACTAAGCTCTTAACTCTATATAATACTAACCTAATTATATTATTAGAAGATGGATGTCATCTACAATACAATATCTTAGTTTTCTAGTAAATTAAATTAGTATTATAAGCATTTATGAATAATTGAAAGTTATCTTGATTATTTGTTGATGATTTAGTATGATACTAAGGATATATTAGCAATTAGGGTTTTAGGGTAAATTATAGTTAATTAGTACCTTTATATCCTTAAAGTTATAGTTTTAAGGTTTTCATCACTTATAAGTATAATCTCAAGTGTTTAAATACATTTAGGGTCTAAAAATTTTATACGCGATTGAATCTTCGGTTGTGATCTTAAGGTTTTCATCTTAACTAGCCTTTTCAACTCTTAGAGTCTTTAAGCACACTAGGGTTTACTTTAGGTATTAGGTTGAAAATTCTAGGGATTTACAAATACTAGAATAGACTCTTCACTCTTCACTAGGTGCATGTTGGGCCCATTCCCTAAGTAATCAGAAGTTTAAAGGATTTAGATAAATAGGAAGTAAATCTGATGGGTCACTAAGCTCGCCCAAAAGTCAACCATAGCTCTAGTATTGTCTTGAGCGATGATCAGACCATGATCAACATGTTGATTAATAGCTAAGGCCAGGCCATGACCAACAACCCTATTGTGTACAAATGAAGGTAACTCTCGTAATGACTCAACACATACTAAAAATACCAACACCTATGCACAATCAATACCTTTGTTGGCCTCCAAATAATACATTATCTCCTCATTGTTTGACATGTCACCTACTACATGAAGAGTCCAATAAATCCATCAGTCCTGCTAATATGTGCTCAAACTAACTCCCCATGTAACAAAAACCTCACACAATGTACACAATCAACCTACTAAGGCCAAATCCTCGCATAATATCGATAGGTGACGTTGGAAATCTAGCAAGGTCTCACTCTCACGAAGACGAAATAAGGCCCACTGAGTCTGTAGCCCAAGAACTTATCTCTAAGTTAACAAGGCATATGATTGCTTCTATGATTACAATGTTATAACATTCAATAATTAATTTTAAGCTTAAACACTTAGCTTGGCTCTACCCTTCTCAATCTCACTAAGTAAGTCATTCTAATGTCTAGGGTCGGGTTTTATTTATATTATCTAAAGTCATGCTCTGATACCACCTTCTTGTCATGACTCGAGGGGTGGCCTAGTTGTAGAAGTTGTTGTATATCGTATAAAGGACCATAGATTAGTTACCCTTCCAATTGACAACCCTTTATGCGACATACAAGGCTACTACTATGACTAATTACCTAACAATCATGCAAGCGCAAATAATGTCACTACATAGTTATATTAACATGAAGTTTCATGATATAACTATAATACATATTAACAAATACACTAAATCTTAATGTACTATTGTATGGGCTAATAGATATGCTAATGTAGACGCCTCATTTTTGCACCCCTCACCCCCTTTAATTTTTTAGAATAGGTTAAAGGACCCTAAATTAGGAAAAATATAAAAAATAGAAAATTAAAAAAATAAGCAATTTACAAAAGTAAAAAAAATAGAAAAATAAGAAAAATCACAAAAAATAACAAATCTAGGAAAATATCAAAAAAATAAGGAAATAGGAAGAAACACAAAAATAAGAAAATACAAAAAAAAAATAAAAAATTTAGAAAATTGAAAATAGAAAAAATTGAAAAAAAAAAAAGAAGATTTAGGGAATTTAGAAAATAACAATTTAATAGGATAGATTTTTTAATTTTAAATAAGTTTAGAAGTGGGACCGTTGGGCTTGAGCTAGATTCAGCTTATATTTGAATCTAACCTAGGCTGACTTAATTCATATGTGCAATTTAATTGCACATATGGATAAGGTACAAGCCAACAGCCTAACGGAAAAACACTTGAACTTGGCATTGAGGGTTTGAATCTTCTTGAAGGTACGTAAAAGCCTTTTTATTTTTTCAACTGATTAGGAATTGCTACATATCAAGGTCTCATTACACTACGTATCTTGACACGTGGTAACATCAAGTTGGACGACAGGCTGACGTAATGCTACGTCAGCTGCCATGTGCCACGTGAAGATGCATAGTGTGTTGTGGTTGGTTGGCATGGCTAACGTGGCATTATGTCAACACTTCCTATTCTTTAGCCCCTCTTTCTCGCATTTCCCTTCTTTTCCCCTAGGCTTTCTCGCATTGAACATAGCTAGTCAACTCTCTATTTCATCATTTTGACCCCCTTCAAGTTGTAATTTTGCCAAATTAATGGCGAAATTGCAAAATAGGCATGACCTAGTCTCTATTTTGCTCAAAATCCTATCCACATTCATGATTCTATGCATTTGGAATTGGATTGAAAAAGCAAAAAAAAATTCTCTGGTCAAAGCTCATCAATGTCATTCAATTGAATTTTTAGGTCTTGATATGTTTGATTAATGCTAGATTAGTATAAAAGGAGACGGACGATCATGGATGGAGGGTAGAAACAACTCACAAGCTCTTTCTCTCTCTCTTTACTCAACCTTGAGCAAAACTAATCACTCATCAAGCTTCCTTAGCTTGCTAACTCCCCAACCCAACTCATCTCGTGCTCCACCGTGATGCCAAACTCCATAACTACCACTTAGACTGAAACCTTAACCACTGTGATCCTTTGTTCGAACCACCTTTCTAACCACCCCATTGGTCCAAACCAACACCACCACATGACTTTTGATGCCCCAAAACCACCAACCCTGCACTTCACTCAAGTCTAGCAACCACCAGCGCATATCCCTAAACTCCACCGCCGCCCTTCACTCCAACAACCACCAAGGTAACAACCAAACGCTACAACATTGGTTCTACCCCCCACAACCCTAATAAGAAACACACAAATCCCTTTTTCCCTGCTCAAATTGCTACTTAGATTGTTTGGGATCACCCTACCATGCTACTGTAGAAGGACAAATTGGAGACAACTCAAACCCGACCCAACCTGTACTTCCCTCCTGGTTCGAACCAATTCCAATTTGAGATGTATTTTTTTTATTTATTTATGTTTTATTTATTTCCTAATTGTAAATTTAATACAAAAAGAAGGAGAAAAAAGAAAAGGGAATAAAAGAAAAATAAAGAGAAAAAAAAAAGAAGAAAAAAAATAGTTTATTTCTTTTTAAACAGATAAAACAAAAAATAAATAAATAAATAATAAATAATATAAAAATAATAAAATAAAAATAAATAAGTTAATAAATGAAAATCATTTCTTAACACTTAGAAAAATTAGGCTTTTTCAAAGTAAATGAAAATAACTGAATTTTTTTTTAAAAAATTAAGGTCCTTTAGAACTTTTCAAAGTATAAAATTTCCAATTTAAGACTTTCTTTTTTTAGAAATTTCTTCAAATAAACCAAATTAAACTAAAAACGTAAAACCGTCATATTTTCAAAATTAAAATAAACCCTACCCACTAAAGTTTTACAAAAAGAACTACGTGCGTCTAATCCCAAATAACAAGTATGTAGATAACTACAAGGCGATGGTAAAAAGTAAAAAAAGTTTCCTTTTTTTTAGTTTCGATTACTTAAGTTATCTAAATTAAAGTAATTAACAATTAAGTTTTTTTCTTTTATAGAATTGAAAGGTGATTTTAAGGATAAGGTTAAATTTAGAAATTTAAGAGTATTCATAAGGGTTTAAAAAACCTAACCCTCGAATCTAGATCTTTGGTTTCTAAAACCGTTTCTTATAAAATTAGTTTTAATCAATAGATCAATAATTAAGTTATAACCAATCTACCCAATTGATTATAACTTAACTCTTTTTCCCAACTCTGAAAGCGTTTTCAAACTAAAACCAGTTTTCTTTAAACCCTACTCAAAGGTTAGTATTAAACAGGTAAAGTTTAATATTGATCAGTTTAAAGAAGACTTATTCATAAAAATCGAAAGGTGAAAAACCAGGCCTGACAATTGGATATCATGAAATATCATATAATAAGTCTCTATTTAAGAGTCTGCTATAGTAAACTCTCTCAACACTCTGCTCAAACTCACACAATCCCAAAAGCTTCCTACTGACCTCGGGCATGCCTTAGCTAGGTGTGACAAAGAGATCCTCCTACAAAGGTAATTTATAGGGGTAAAAGCAAGAAAGCTTAGTGAGTTATCCTTCAACCATATAATAAATAAGTTATTTTATAATTAATTTTCAAACATATAAACGCATGAATAAGCAGAATGCTACACAAATACATATAGGTGACCAAATACTGCATGCAACTCAGATTTAATGGCCTCTAAAGTTAGGGTTCGAGTATATACGGCACCAATCAAATCCGGGTATCATACTTAAACTTATACAACTATAAAACTCCCCTTTCATATTAAAAAATAAAAATGGTATATTCATCTTCAGTTAAAAAAAAAAAGAAAAAAGAAAAAAACTAGTTCCAAGTATGATTATGAGTGGGCTCCCATAGTCTACGCTTACCCTTAAACAGAGGCCTTTGGACTCAATCCTTAACCAAGTGGTTAATGCCTCCAATGCCTAATAATCCCCCAAGCCAAGGCAATCACATGTTGTACAAGTGCACCATACTAAACACTTTAATCATAATTGTATAATCAATCCCTGTATGGCCTCTTGCTATCTTCGTGTGATGTGATGATCGAAATTATTAGAATGTGATGCATGATTGTACATGACTCAGTTTAGTTTGATCAAGCCAGATATACTTAAGTCCAATTATTATGTGATTAGCTAATATCATAAACAACCAATTTTTATAGATAACTATGATGTAGCAACCAATTCAGTTTCATAAATTTAATTATTTTCACTCAACATACATATAACAATCACATGCGTACCCCAAACCTTAACATCATGTCATTTATTAATAAAGTTTAAAATTCACTAACTACAAACACAAACAAGTATGAAATCATCAAAAGTACTTACTCGACCATAATAGTAATCACGGATCGTAGTAATCTATAGGTATGTCAATATTTGTATCGAGATCACTCGGCATTTAGGGAATATGAAAGTAATATGTTAAGATTTGTGAAGTCTATGCACATTCTCTACTTACCATTAAACTTCTAAACTAGTACACAATTGGCTAGCCAAGTTGGATAAGGCTCTTCTTGGATGAATCCTGCCTTCAATAACTTCTGGGCTTCCTCCTCTATTACTGCTTATCTCTTTAGCACAAAATGCCTCTTCTTTTATTAGACTACCTTTACGTTCGGATCAATCTGGAGCTTGTATACCATAACTCCTCTTGGGATGCCCGGCATGTCTGAAGGAGACCATGTAAACACATCAGCGTTAGCTTGTAAGAAACAAATCAAACTTTGCTAAGTATCTGCTGATAAGGGTTTCCTGATTCTTCTTGTTTTTCTTATGTTGTCCCCTAAAGGAATTTCCTCAATATCACTCTCAGCATTCCAGATGTCAATTAACTTGCCTTCCAAATAGGTTTCACCCTGAAATACTTCTTCTCGCCTTAAGGCTCTTATGTACAAGGACCATGCTAATTGTTAATCCCCTTTGCACACGCTAACCCCCATGGGAGCAGGGAACTTGGCTTTAAGATGTGCAATTAAAGGGACAATCCCATTATCATGTTGTATAAGGACCAAGATTTGACGACAAGAAAGTTCACTTTATCCTTTGCAACATGCTCGTCATCACCAATCTGTATCGGCAAAGAAATGACTTCGACTACTTGGATGAGTTGGTTATTGAAGACATAAAAATCATACTTATAAGACTATAACTACACTTTGATCTTAAGCCTCATTTGGTCAAAGGCATACTAAAAAATGATGTCAGCCGACTTCATATATTATCAAGAATCTTCTTGACTTTGAAGTTGGCGACTCTCTCATTGATAATGAATGCATCATCGTGTGGCCTCTTGATGCCCTCAGAATCTTCCTCTCCAAAAGATATTTGTATTGTCAATCCTAACCTTTTTTTCCTTGAATATTGCAAATGTAATTCTTGGCATTAATCGAGTTCAAAGAGCTCAACTGGCCTATAGTAGGTCCGTCGACAATGGTATTGATCACTCCATTGGGTGCTATGGTGGAATTCACGTCCCTTACATCTCTCATGATAGCTACCAGTCGTGTATCATTTTCTTGTTCCTCATGTATCCTCTAAGATGGTCTCTCAATACTTTCGACATCATGTGCTAAGAACTTACGTAAATGGCCACATTAGATCACATCTTCAATTGCATTCTTGAGTTAAATGCACTCATCTATATTGTGACCTTTATCATGGTGGAAATCATAGTACTTGTTGGAGTTTCTCCTTGAGGGATTCCATCTCATTCTTTCCTGCCACTGGAGGATGCCTCTCTCCCCATGTACTTCCATCAAAATGTCCAAAATTGGACGATTGATAGGCGTATGGAATGAGTATGTTAGGATCCTCGATCTCTTCCTCTTGGCATTTGAACTATGGTGATTGTTTGTGCCAAGTCTATCCTTTACACTTTTTTGCTTGTCATTCTTTCCATCTCCTCTACTCTGATTGGCCTCTTCTATGCTTTTATGTTATCTTCCTAACAAATGTATGAGGTGGCTTTAGCCTTAAACTCAGCAAAAGTTTTTAGCTTATTCTTTACGAGAGACTTGAAAAAGTCTCCATGGGGCTTGACTCCATCGATTACAGTGTTGAGGGCTACAGTCATATCCAATTTTAGAATTTAAACCATCTCAGCCATAAATCTAGCCAAGTAGTCCCCGAGTGACTCATCGAACATTTGTTTGATGTTTTAAGGAATGAAGAGTCCTTAACAAGAAGTTTACTGATAAGGAAGTGTTAAAGGAACACTTCTACTAGTTCACCGAAACAAGAAATGGTATTTAGTTTCAAATGTTTGAACTATGTGTTGCTACATTCCTCAATGTTAAAGGAAAAGCTTGACAGGCCACTACATTATGCAAGCCATGCAACTTGGCCAATATACAGTAGTACTCCAAATGGTCTTTGGGGTCCTTTATTCCTCATAAGTCTCCAACTATGGCAGCTTAATATGCCGAGGTATCACTTCCTCTAAAATCTCTAAAACAAAGGGACTTTTTTTAATTTGGAACTGCTTGCTTAGGACAGCAAGGGTGCTGACATGCGAAGGACCCACATAGTGCACTTGCTACATTTGCTTAGCTTTGTCGTTCATTTTAAAAGTAGGAGTCGAAGGTCCGATCATATTCTCGACTTGCCATTTTTTGCAACTCGAGTGAATAAATTGAATCATCACTTTTTTCAACGTTGTAATTGCCTTGGTCTTTATTTTGTGTCAAGTTTAGGTAAATGTTACTATGGAGAAGGTTAAGGACTTGCTCATGTTTTTTGTTTAATTCTTGGTTTTCTTTTGCTAAGTCAAGGTAGAGTTGCTTCAGTCTAGCCAATCACTATTCATTAATATGCTAACTCCCCCCTTCAAGGTGTTGGGAAGGAGTACCAGCACCTGCACTCTTAGACACTTTTATTTTGGCCATATGGGTATGTTTAAAGAAAAACAAACAGCGCCAAATGTTGTTGGTGAATTTTGGGAATTGGATATATCTTGCAAAGATAAAACAAATACTTGGTATTGGGGCCATTCTAATGTAGGCACTCTGATGCCTAAGTCAGTAGGTAGGAATAAAAATAGTAGAGTTGAGAAGTTGAGAGTTATTAACCTCCTCTTAGTGGGTTCCTTTTTTGTATTTATAGAAGATTATCTTATCTAAAGGAGCAGCTATCGAAATAACTACCGAGATACGTGAAAGTTTCCTGATTAGACACCTTCCCTAAAATGTAGGGAGAGTAAGTAGTTATGTAATCATAATCAAGCTTATAATAACCATTCACACTATGAACTTGAATTCAAATCTATGATGGATCTAAGTTACTCAATGTAATGCCGAGAATATCAATTGCTCAACGAGGTACCGAGAATATAGATTATGCGGCATGTCGGTAGTCAAATAGACGAGTAAGATGGAGACAAAAACTGACTATCAACATATATAAATGAAAATAAGCAACTATACATACCATCTCAATATATGTACATAGAACTTCATTACAAAGATAGTAAAATACAAATAATACCTATTGCATATTCCTAATATACAAAATACTATAAATTACATGTATAGTATAAAAATTACATACAATTTATACTACAAAAACAAACTAAAAATAATATAACATATATTACTTAAATACTCTTTGTCTTCTTGGAAAATACCCTCTTTCTCCTTAAAATTGATGGAAGATAAACTCTAAAGTGAAGATGGTTGATGAGTGTTGAATGAGGGTTAAAAGTGAAAGAAAAAAAATTTGAAACTTAGAAGGAAGACTTTTGGTAGCCAAGACAACATAAGAAAACTTAAAAATTTGTTGTGATTTAGTTTAAGAAAACAAAGTATAAAATGGCTTTTGGTTGTGTCTCCTTTTGTTGTTAGAAAAAGAAAAAGAAGGGGAAAAAGTAAGATTTGACTTTATCTTTATCTAAATGTCTTCTTATCTCTTAATTTAAGCACATAGGCAAATAATGAAGGGCAAACAATAGCCAAAATGGGTGTCCAAAAGTAAGAAAAGAATAAAAAATAAGAAAGGAAAAGTAAGAAGGAAAGAAAAGGAAAGAGAAAAATTTATAAAATTGTACTTATATATATATATATATATATATACATATACAAACATGCAACGTTACAATTAATTAAAAGATAAAATTTGTAATTTTGTTAATTTATTTAATTATTTTATTACCCTTATCTATTTATTAATATTTAAGAGTTATCTTCACTTATTCGTTAACGAGTTCACGTGATTATGTATATCAATCCATAATCTTATCCAATCAGGGTTTTACTACTATTAGAGTAAATTTATACATTTTATAAGTTTAGGGTTATGGTTTTAAGGTTTTTATTAAGTTTAGGTTTCATCTCTTATGTTTACGCATTCATAAGGTTTAGGATTTTCATATATGATTAAAGTTTTGATTAATAAATTAGGGTTTTCATATTCATTTTAGTTTTGAATTTGAGATTTTAATCAGTTTTAAACTTATCGATTTTATTAACTTAAGAAAATTATCTACAGTATTAAAGTTCAATTCTATACTAAGAACGCTAAATTTACGGGGCTTATAAGATCTCTATCTAATACAATTCCTACTAGTACACCATGTAATCTCACTATCTCTTTTACTAAGCTAGCTTCTCTAAAGAAATAGTCATATTGAGTGGTGAAAAGTGAGCTGATTTAGTGAGTCAATCAGCAATCATCCAAATTATATCAAAACCAGCAACCGTTCCTTGGTAGACCACTTACATGGTCCATAGATATCTAATCCCATTTCTATTCAAGAACAGGTAGTAGTTGGAACAATCCACCTAGTTGCTAATGTTCAACTTTTACTCTTTGATAGGTTTTATATTTCAAAACAAAGTTAGCAACATCTTGCTTTATTCCTTTCCACTAGAAGTTTCTTTTCAAATCATGATACATTTTTATTCCTCTTAGATGAACAGTATAACCAAAATATTGAGCTTCACTTAAAATCGCTTTCTAGAGCTCTAAGTTATCAAGTACACATAATCCATTGTTCATGCGAAGTGCTCCATGCTCATCTATTTTAAAATCAATATACCTTCCATTTGTTATCTCTTCTTTTACTTGAATCAAAGCTAGATCATTCTGTAGTGCTTATCTGTTTCTTTCTATTAGAGTTGGCTCAACCACTAAATTCAATAATTCTACATCAGCCTCATGCCATGAGAATTCCAAATTCAATCTTTCAAATTCCTTAATCAACTCTTTTTTATTAGTGAGAAGAGATGCAATTTTAGCATGATTCTTTCAACTTAATGCATCAACAACTACATTCACTCCAATCGGATAATAATTAATCCTTAAGTCATAATCTTTGGTCAACTTAAGCCATCCCCTATGTCTCATATTTAATTTCTTTTATGTAAATAGATATTTAAGGCTCTTATGATCAATGTAAATTTCACATCTTTGCCCACATAAGTAGTGTCACAATAATTTCAACCTAAACTCTACAATTACAAGTTCCAAATTATGTACTGGATAATTTCACTCACCTAGCTTCAGTTGGTCCGAAGCATAAGCAATCACCTTCCTACCTTGCATCAATACACAACCTAATCCATTCTTAAATGGGTTAGGGTTTAATATCGATCAGATAAGGAAAATAAAAATCAAGAAAATTCAAGCTCGACAATAATCATCCTAACTACCTCTAAAATCTAATACATGTGCTCTTAGCATATCTTTTAGGGTCTATATTGTTTGTTCAAATTTCTCGTTGCTCTAAGGATGATATGTTGTACTATAACTTAACTTCATTCCCATTTCCACCTATAATGACTATAGAAATCTGGACATAAAGTAGGAATCACAATAGGAGACTATTGATACAGGTACTTCATGCACTAAAATTATCTCTTTGATGTATACGTCTACTAGTTCTGAAAAAATTACTTTGTGCTTCATTACTAAGAAATTTGCTGATTTTGTGAGTCTATCCTCTATGACTAATGAAATTCATTATTATATGCTCCCATTTCCACTTGGGATAAGTAGAGGATGCAATAGTCATCTTGGTGATATTCAACTTTTACCTTTTGGCAAGTTGTACACCACATATCTATTACACTACATCTCCTTTCAATCCCATCCACCAAAATTTCTATTTTAAATCCTTATGCATTTTATTATTTCTAGCATGTAGGAATACCTTGCACTATGAGCTTCTTCTAAAATTTCCTTCTTGATTTCTAAATCTTTTGGTATGCAAATCCTTTCATTAAACCTCAATTCTCCCTAGTCATCAATTTTAATGTTGGGACGTTGCCCAATGCTATACTTAACCCTTTATAGCTTTGCATCTTCCTTTTAAGCCACCTTAATACACTCAATTAAGTGTAGGTTCTACCTTTAGATTTGCTAATATAAGGTCACATCCTTTAGTCATGACCTATGAGCCTAACTATTCCATTTCTTCAATCAATTCTTGCTAATCTGTAATGAGCCCTATTGTGCTACCAAATTTCTTCCAATTAAGTGCAATGGTAACTACATTAGCATTCCTATGATGATAAGGAATTTTACAAAATTAGGTGCTTTTTTTCCACATAATTTTACAATATATATATATATATATACGTATTCAAAAGTAGAGCCTTTTCTTTTTTATTTTATTTTTAGATAAAAATAAAGTGAATGAAACATAAATCCAATTGTTTAAAAATTAACAAAGACAAACACACTAAAGTTTTATAACCAAACTATAGGAAGTTTGATCCCTATTAAAGAGTATGTAGGTACCTACTGAACAACTTAAAGTGGGAAAGTTTTTTAATTTTCCATTTTGTAAATAAAATTAAATTATTTTTTCTCTATAAATAAATTTAGTTTTCTTCTCTTGTAAATTATAATTCATTAAAACTAAAAGGGGTATTACGAAAAATAAATTAAAATTTGAAAGTTTAAGGTAGCACTCGAATAAGGTTTAATAGGTTAGTCCCTAAATTCAACATCTCTGGTTTCAAAAACCATTTTTTAAATTGATTCTATCAAAAACTAGTGGTTAAGTTAAAATCAATCCTCCCAATTGGTTTTAAGTTAACTATCTATTCTTTTAATCTCGGTCGAGTGGTAACTTTAAATTTTTTGAAATTGAATGAAAACTAGAATTTTTCTTAATTCTTTTTCAAAGGTTAATATCAAATGGGTTACGATTTAATATTGACTAGATTAAGGAAATTAAAACTTGAGAAATTTAGGCTCAACATTGATCATCCTAACTACCTCCGAAATCTAATACATGTGCCTTTAACATATCTTTTAGGGTCTGTATTGTTTGTTCAGATTTCTCGTTGCACTAAGGATGATGTGTTGTACTAAAACTTTACTTTATTCCCATTTTTGTCGATAATGATTGTAGAAATCTAGACATAAAGTGGGAATCACAATAGGAGACTATTGATACAAATACTTCATGCACTCGAACTATCTCTTTGATGAATACATCTACTAGTTGAGAAAAAATTACTTCGTGCTTCATTACTAAGAAATGTGCTGATTTTGTGAGTCTATCCACTACTATTCATGAAATTCATTATTATATGCTCCCATTTCCACTTGGGATAGCTAGAGGTTACAATAGTCACCTTGCTCTCTGATATTCAACTTTCACCTTTTGGCAAGTCATCCACCACATTCTACTGCACTACATATCCTTTCAATCTCGCCCACCAAAATTTCGATTTTAAATCCCTATGCATTTTATTATTTATAGGGAGTAGAGAATACCTTGCGCTATGAGCTTCTTCAGAGATTTCTTACTAGATTTCCGAATCTTTCGATATGCAAATCCTTTCTTTAAACCTCAATTCTCCCTTGTCATCAAGTTTATTATTAAGACATTGCCCAATGCTATCCTTGAGCCTTTATAGCTCTGTATCTCCCTTTTAAGCCTTCTTAATGCATTCAATAGGTGTAGGTTGTACCTCTAGATTTGCCAATAAGGTTACATCCTTCAGTCATGACCTATGAGCTCAACTATTCTATTTCTTTAATCAATTCTTGCTAATCTGTAATGAGCCCTATTGTGCTACCAAATTTCTTCCAATTAAGTGCAATGGTAACTACATTAGCATTCCTATGATGATAAGGAATTTTACAAAATTAGGCGCTTTCTTTTCCATATAATTTTACAAAAACAGAAAATATACATATTCAAAATTAGGGCCTTTTCTTTTAGATTTCTTTTTTAGTTAAAAATAAAATGTTTGAAACGTAAATGCGACTATTTAATAAAGATAGCCACTATATCCTTATTAGAGGGTATGTAGGTACCTATAGGAAAACTTAAAGTGGAAAATATTTTTAATTTTCCCTTTTGTAAATAATATTAAATTCTTTTTTTCTCTATCAATAAATTTAGTTCTCTTCTCTTGAAAATTATAATTGATTAAAACTAAATGGGATAATATGAAAAATAAATTAAAATTTGAATGTTTAAAGTAACACTTGGATAGGGTTTAATAGGTTAGCCCCTGAATTCAACATCTTTGGTTTCAAAAACCAATTTTTAAATTGATTTTATCAAAGACTAGCAATTAGATTAAAATCAATCCACTTAATTGGTTTTAAGTAAACAGTCAATTCTCTCAACCTCAATCGAGTGACAACTCTAACTTTCTTCAAATTGAATGAAAACCAAAATTTTCCATAATTTTTTTTTCATGAGTAAATATCAAATAAGTTAGGGTTTAATATTGACCAAATTAAAGAAATTAAAAATCGAGAAATTCAGGCACGACAGTAATCATCCCAACTACCTCCGAAATCCAATACATGTGCCCTTAATATATCTTCTAGGGTCCATATTGTTTGTTCAGATTTCTCATTGCTCTTAGGATGATATGTTATACTAAAACCTAACTTCGTTCCCATTTCCGCTTATAATGACTAGAAATATACACATAAAGCGAGAATCATGATAAGAGACTATTGATACAAGTACTTCGTGTACTTGAACTATCTCTTTCATGTATACGTCTGCTAGTTGTGAAAAAATTACTTTGTGCTTCATTACTAAGAAATATGCTAATTTTGTGAGCCTATCCACTACAACTTATGAAATTCATTATTATGTGCTTCGATTTACACTCAAGATAGGTAGAGGTTGCAATAGTCATCTTGGTCTTTGATATTCAACTTTGACCTTTTGGCAAGTTATACACCATATATATGTTGTGCTACATCTCCTTTCAATCCCACCCACCAAAATTTCTATTTTAAATCCTTATGCATTTTATTATTTCTAAGGTATAGGGAATACCTTACACTATGATCTTCTTCCAAATTTTCCTTCTTGATTTCCAAATCTTTCGGTATGCAGATCCTTTCATTAAATGTCAATTCTCTTTCATCATCATGATTAATGTTACGACATTGCACAATCTTATCCTTGACCCTTTATAGCTTGGCAATCTCCCATTTTAGCCTCCCTAAAGCATTTAATAAGTGTAGGTTTCATCGCTAGATTTGTGAATATAAGGTCACATCCTTTAGTCGTGACCTATGAGCTTAACTATTCCATTTTTTTAATTAGTTCTTGCTAATTTGTATTGAGCCCTATTGGGCTATCAAATTTTTTCCCATTAAGTGCAATGGCCACTAAATTTGCATTCCCAAGATGAAATGGAATTTTACAAAATTAGGTACTTTTTTTTCCACATAATTTTACAAAAAAAAAATACATATTCAAAATTAGGGCCTTTTCTTTTAGATTTCATTTTTGCATAAAAATAAAATGATTGAAACATAAATCTGATCGTTTAAAAATTAATAAAGATAAACATAATAAAGTTTTTACAGTTAAACTATAAAAAGCTTAATCCCTGCTAGAGGGTAAGTAAGTATCTACGGGACAACTTAAAGTGGAAATTTTTTTTAATTATCACTTTTTGTAAATAAAATTAAATTATTTTTTCCTCTATAAATAAATTTAGTTTTCTTCTCTTGAAAATTACAAACTAAAAGGGGTATTATGAAAAATAAATTAAAATTCGAAAGTTTAAGGTAGTACCCGAATTAGGTTTAATAAATTTGCTTCCGAATTCAATATCTTTGGTTTCAAAAATCATTTTTTAAATTGATTTTATTAAAGACTAGTGGTTTTAAAATCAATGTCTTAAATATATGATTTCATGGCTATCTAAAATAGTTCAACACATGATTTTAGGTCAATTCAAAATTGTGTATTCAAATACAATTTCATGTGTTGTATTTCTAGGATTTTTGTTGATTAGGCCATATTTAGGGATTACTTTAAAATATACAATATTTTTATCCTTTTCCTATCTAACTATTATAACAAGTTTAGTTCTTCATAAGGATAGAAAAGAATAGCTACTTCTCACCTACCTACCTATTCCCACATTTGGTTGGAAGAATGATTATTTTATGGGATTACTATTGCTTAAAAATGAGAAATTGCAATTTCTTTATAATATCAAGGGAGTAGTCATTCTTTAATTTTTTATAGCATATTTTCACATCTATTCATAATACTTTAAAATAACTATAGGGAATAAATATTGCTTGTCCATTCCGTTCCTGCAAAATTGCAATTATATTCCTACCTTATTCCATTCTATAAACCAAACATGTCATTAGTGTTTTATGGTAAGTTTTGGTGTCTTGGTGAAAATTTTTGTTAGCACTAAATTCCATATCAATTACCCTAATTGCAAAATTTTGAGGTTTAAAAAAGAAATGTGAATATATATATTCTAATTAAATATGATACATAGTATTATAATGTATAGTTTTAGAAGCTTTCTAACATATCATATCATATTATAATATATAATTTTAAAAGTGCTTTCCTTCTTTCATATATCATTTTTTATGGTATCATTAATGCACTTTCATAATATTTTTTGACATATTTAATACAATTTCAAAAGTTCTGGCCTTTCATATTCAGTTGTAATAAATTACTATTCAGTAATTCATTTTAAATCATTATTTGCATGAAAATTATATATTATATATATTTTAGTGATAAAAGCAAGTTAGAGAGAGAGAGAGAAAGAGAGTTTTTTTTTTATGTTTCTTTCCTCTCTCTAATAGTCAGTAAATCATATATAGCAAGTCATTCATTTTTGAGACCTTATATTATTTAAATAATCTTTTAATGTGTTTTTTGATAATAAATAAAAAATTAGATTATCTTTACGTATTTTTTTTGTTTTGAAAAAAAAAATATATTTGTAATCAGTACTCTACTTTTCATCAACATATTGCATAAGCTCTTCGATTAATTATATATTATTTCTCCATAATAGGTTATCTAATTCAATATAGTGTTTTATATTTAGTAAAATTGTTTGATTATGGTGGAATGGCAAATTTATTATCTATTACCAACTTTTTCATCTAACTTGGTAGAACAATTGTAAATTTAGTAAACTTCTTCTATTTTGATAAATGTTGAATTTATTATCTATTGTAGACTTTCCTCTCATTTGGTAATAGCGTTCTATATTTGAAAATTTTCTTTAATTGTAATAGATGTCAAATTTATCATTTATCACTAGCTTTTTTAATAAAAAATGTCTTACATCTGGTAATATTGTTTGATTAGCAAACGGTAAAATATCATCTATTATCAATTTTTTAATGTAATTTAGTAAAATGGTTGGTTGTATTTTGTGTATAAGATGAACTTCTTGTATAATGGTAAATTTTGGATGTAAGTCTTAAGGCCCAGCACTACTGAAACTTGGTGACCGAAGAACAAGCACCTCATTTGGCTAAGCCATGGAGTGCTTAGTATCCACTTTACCTAGTAAATGACCTACAAGGGAGCTTACTGCTTATGTAGAGTACGATGGTCACATGTAAGGCTCATAAAGCCTACCATTCATTAAATGCAAAAGGACAAGTGTAAGGCCTGGTGTAATCATATACCTGGACTTTGTTAGAAAATCACACCTACCTCGTACCCCTATAACATTAGGAGAAGACAATTCCTATCAAGACCTCCAGGAAAGCAAAGAAACCACACTTGGCCTAGTAAACATCGAGAGTAATGCCAGTTCAACTCCTTAGATTTCTATCCAAACTACCTTAGTCCCTACTTCCATTACTCCGAGTTAACAGCTATAACCTCCATCCTAGAACAACCGACCTCATCCTATGAAATTCACAAGTATATCCATCCCTTTCAATTAAGTTTTGGCTCTCCTTCAAGCTAATAATCTAATTAATTTTGAACATTCAAATGAGAGATACAGGCCAAGGAATTATGATCCAGATGCTAAGTGTGACTATCACCTAGGGTAGGTAAGCCACTCTACGAATAGATGCTGGAGGCTATAAAACAAGGTGAAAGACCTCATAGATGCTAGTTTGGTGCAATTAGACTTCATTGAGGCATCATCTCCTAATGTGAACAACAATCCTCTTCCTAATCACATGCTTATCATCAACATGATTGAGATTGAATCAAAGTCCAAAATTGTCTTAGATGAGCTCCCTATACCTATAGAACAAGTTGCTTGGAATTTAAGCAAAAAGGGGCATTTGAAAAACATAAACCTACGAGATAAGACCCATATGAGACCTACTATTTACGAACTCTTCCAAGAAGGTAAAATTAAGAAAGAAGAAATTCAAGAGATTTCAATCACTAAACCCTAAAACCTCAATGGAAAGCAACTTAAAGCACATTTCCTTGTAGGAGTCTTATGATTGTTTCCCTCAATCGGGGTAATGGGACATTTAAGTATACATTATACACATAGGTAGTACCTACTCTGGTTACCGAAGTTGTGACAATTAGATGGGGAGTTGAGTTTGAGGAGGAAGATAGTCTCTTAAAGAAACAAAGTACTTTAATGTATATAGTGAGGATGATTGATTCTAATATTAAACTAATGGTCTTGAAATGTTACATGCAGGAAGAATCATGAACTTCGAAGGCCAAAAGATGTACCTATCATTCTCTAATAGCTTGGGAAGATTATAAGGCAATGCCCTTTAACTATCAAACCCTTGAGAAGTTAAAACCTTTAGCCCCTCTAGTTGGTGGAATAACCAAGTCAAGAAGGATATATGGCCCCAATGAAGAAGCACAATAAAAAGTTATAACAGGTGAAAGCCCCAACTAGTTAGTGGAAAAAGGGAAAGAAGAAGATAAAGTGTTGTCTACCTTTGTAAAGGTGATAAAGTCAAGTGAGTATCAAATCATGGAAAAATTGGCTAAGGCACAAGCTCAAATTTCACTCATAGGCCTTCTCTTATCTTCTATGCCCTATAAAGAAGTCTTGTTCCATACATTAAGGGATGTTAAAGTACCATAAGGAATATCAACAAAGAGATTGTAGCAAATTGCCAACTCCATCTCTTCAATTGATCAAATCTCTTTCTCTATAAAGGAACTGGGGGAAGAAGGTCACCAGAGGAACTAAGGGAAGAAGGTCACCAGCATATGAAACCTCTCTTAATAGTGGTTAAGTGCAATGAAAAGGTTATGGTAAGGGTCCTTATTGACAATAGGACCTCCCTTAACATTGGTTACCTAGATAACCTAAAATCGAAGTTGATACAAGTAACATAAGAGTAAGCATGACAACAGTAAGAGCATTTGATGGCTCTAAAAGAGAAATCATAGGAGAAATTAACCTTTCTGTGCAAATTGGGCTAAGAATCATTATCATATGTTTCCAAGTGTTAGATATTCCTAGGTGATTCAACCTATTATTGGGGACACCTTGGATTCATTCAATAAGGACAACATGATTACAACATTTATAAAGAGACTTCCATACCCCATATAGGAGAAGGGAACCTACAATAGTTTAGGCTACAAATTTTTGAAGAAGTCTATATGATCCACTCCACTAAGAAACCTCAAGAAAAGCTTTTTAAGAAAGGTCAAACAAGAACCTTTGGTTTAGGATACACCCTGACTACACTTGAACTTCTTCAAATAAACTACACTAAGGCAAAAGGGGAGATAGATTACATGATTCTCCCATAGATTTTCCTCTTCTCTCTAAAACATTCACGTGCTAATTTCCTTGTCTGGAGTAGAAACTTGAAAAGCCAAGTCAACTAATCAATTTTGATGCCAATCAAGAAGTTAACAAGGTTAATCATTTCATCAACAAGAGACAAGTGATAGCTACAAGCTGCTATTCTCTCCAAAATTGGTTTATAGTTTCGCTAAGTAGCAATAAGCCTATTATAAAGTAAGGGTTGAACCAATTTTACTATTTAATGGGTCTTGCTAAAATGTTCACACAAATAAGTGAACTTCATAAAACAAGTGAGCAATAAAATTTATCCTTTTCTACATTTCCTTTTCCTTTACTTATATCTCTTTCCTTCTTTGCCTTTTTACATTAATAGATTCAACGATTTTGATGATTTCATGGATATTTCGCACTAGTAGAAAACGAAAAATATTAATATCACCCCTGGCCCTACTAGGTTAATCGTTAGAATGATATTAATGGCCACAAAGAAATATAAGAGATTTGGGAAAAATATGAAAAGGGAAGAATCTCTACTGACAATCAGGTGGAAACAGTCAACTTAAGGTCGCAACAAAACTTGAAAAATCTTAAGATTAGGGACAAGATATCTTGTGAGCAGAAAAGGGAATTGATTGGGATGCTATTTGAATATTTGGATGTCTTTGCATAGTCTTACAAAGATGTACTGGGGTTGGAACCATCTATTATAGTCCATAAGTTTGCCGTTTAGGAAGATATTAAGCCTAAAAAACAAATGCTCAAACGTTTTTGTCATGATATTCTTCTTAAGATCAAAGAAGAAGTGAAGAAATTGTTAGAAGTCAATTTCATTGAGGTATCTGACAATCTTAAATGGGTAGCTAACATTGTTTTGGTCATGAAGAAAAATAGAAAAGTAAGGGTGAGTGTAAACATTCAAGACTTAAAACCAGACCATGCTGAAAAATAACTTCCCCTTGCCCCATATTGATGTTTTGGTAGATAACATTGTCGAGAATCATCTTTTCTCTTTTATAGATGGTTTCTTAAGATACAACCAATCATTGGCAAAAGAAGACAAAACTGAGACAACCTTCATTACTACCTAAGGCACCTTTTGTTATAAAGTTATACCTTTCGGCATAAAAAATGCTAGGGTAATGTATCAAAGGGCAATGGTTATATTGCTTCATGACATGATGCATTAGGAAGTGGAGGTGTACATCAATGATATTATCACCAAGTCTTAGGAAGAGGGAATATCATGTTGAAATATTGAGACAACTCTTCAACAGGTTGAGGAAGAACCAATTAAAGTTGAACCTAGAGAAATGCACATTTAAGGTCACTTCAAGAGAACTGCTAGGGTTCATTGTCAATCAAAGGGCCATTGAAGTTGATACAGATAAAGCAAATGCTATAATAGATATGCCTTCTCCATGTATCCTTCAAGAAGTCAAAGGATTACTACATCGATTAAACTATATAGCTCAATTTATATCCCAACTGACTAATAGGTGCAAACCACTATTTAAGGTACTAAAAAATAATATAGTCGTAAGATGGGATGACGAGCGTGAAGAAGCTTTCACCCAAATGAAGGAAAACCTAGAAAATCCACTAGTCCTAATAGCCCCTAAAATGGGACCACCCTTGTTTCCCTAGCTCACTATTCTTCCTAAATCATTGGGATGTATGTTGGGGCAAAAAGATGATGAAGGAAGAGAATGAGCCATCTACTATCTAAGTAAGAAGTTCACCAATGGGGAACAAAGATATTCAAAAATTGAGAAAATGTATTGTGCACTAATCTGGATCATGCACTGCCTCAAGTAGTACACATTATATTACTCCATTAAGCTCTTGACAAGATACGATCCCTTAAGGTATCTTGTTCAGAAACTAGCCTTGATTGGAAGAATCTCTAAGTGGCAAATGTTGTTATCAGAATTTGAAATCACATATATGAACCATAGTTTAGTAAAAGGTCAAGCCCTAGCTAATCAACTAGCTAACTATCCTATAATAGAAGGGCCTTCCTCAAGATTATGGGCTTAATTCCCATATGAAAGTATATTAATGGCTGAATGAATGAAGAATTAGAGTCTAAAACCAATCAAAAGATGTATTTCGAGGGCATGGCTAATGTATATGGATGTGGAATTGGTTTAATATTAATATCCCAAATGGTAACCAATTTCCTATTGTAGGAAGGCTAGAATTCCCATACGCTAATAACATTGTGGAAAATGAAGCATGTATACTAGGTATCAAAAGGCTTTAAGTATGGGAATACATAAATTAAGGATCTTTAGAGACTCCTCTTTAACTATTCTCCAAACGTTAGGGAAATATTAGACAAAAGACCCTAAACCAGTACCATATCATTAGCATTTAGTTAGGTTAGTAGAAAGATCTAGGAATATCTCATTTATATATGTACAAAGAACATACAATCAATTTCCAGATGCTTTGGCTACATTGGCATCCATGATGCAAGTTTCAAAAGGAGCAAAAATCCAGCCACTGAAAATAGAAGTAAGGGAGCATCTAACCTACTACTTAGCAACTACAGTATCTACAAGAGAGATAGTATCATGATATTAAAACTTACCTACAAAGCAGCAAGTATCCTAAGGAAACTAACAAAAAGGATAAAAAGATCCTAAGAAAATTGGCCAATCATTTCCTATTTAATGAGTCTGCACTTTACAAAAGGTCCTTTGACACCACTTAGATGTGTGGATGAAGAGGAAGCAAAAGCCCTTATCAAAGAAGTACACAAACAAGCATGTGACCCTCATGTCAACAGGTACATGCTAGCTCAGAAGATTATAGGAGTGGACTATTATTGGTTAACTATGGAATCCAACTACATCAAGGACGTAAAGAACTACCACTTACTTTAGATCTATGCCAACAAAGTTAGTGCTCTTCCCGAAAGGCTTCATAAGTTATCGATATCGTAGCCATTCTCCATTTGGGGAATTCATGTGATTGGACCAATTGGGCCAATTATTCTAAAGGCTTCTAACGGACATCATTTCATATTTTTTGTAATCTACTATTTTACTAAATGGGTTAAAGTTGCGATTGTGTGCATATTGCATTACGGGTAAGCATACTTGGTCAAGTTATAGTATAGAATAAAACAAATATTAAGTCCGAGTGTCAATCCCATGAGGAACCAAGTTATGTGAGTATATCTAATTATTTTTAGCAAGTTTACCCTTTTAATTTATTCAATTATCTAACTTCTCTTAACGGAAGATTTATTGAATAAACTAAGATATAATTAAATAAACTGAATGTAGAAAGCAAGGGTCAATGGAATAAGATATTAAACCAACAACAAAAATAAAGAAATTAAAATAACTGACTACCAAAGAAATAATTAAATAACTATATAACTAACTAATATAAAAATAACAATTAATAATACAACGTAACAATAACATAAAAGCATAGAAATGTAAAAATAACATAAAAACAAAGACATGAATTAATTAAGAAGTAACATCGTCCTTAGTAAATCCTTAATTTTTGTTTATTACTAAGTTCTAGGGAATAATTTAATCTCAATTGTCTTATTGGACAATGGAGATTTCTAATCCTATTCTAATGGAAACCGAATTCTGACTTAGTCGGACTCACATCTCTGGCTAATTCCTAACTTTGCAACCTTCTCTACTCGAATTGCTTCTAAATAGAACATTCTAAGATCGCATGAAGTTCTTGGATCCCCTTATTAGGTCACCCTAATGTAGAAAGATTAAATACCTAATCTCTTAGTGTCACATCTCGACATAGCATATGATGTACTATCACACAAGTAAACCTGTTATAAATAAGCTCAATTCTAACTAAACAGCATTTCATTATTATTTGGCATTTAAAGGAGCTTAGCTATAGGCTTTTGATTACAAATATGTACATTATTTACAAATTTTAAAAACTTGAGCACTAAACTTCTAGGTCTCCATTGTACTTATTCAGTAACACTTTCACTTTCAAAATAGTCGACTCTATCTAGCGCTCTCCAAAAGTCTACCCCCGTTGCTGGTGAGCCCCAAAATCTACAACCTAACTTGAGGATAAGAGAAAACTTTTCCCCTTAGTTACTAGTGAGAGTAGGTAACAAGCAATAATACATCAAAACACATAATACTGGCATACAAGTTTTACATTCAATGACTATCCAAACAGCAAATGAGATAATGTAGAGTATATGCTATGTTAATGCACATGACATACATCGATATCGATATCTTAGCCAGCCTAGCAACTCATCTGGTTTGGTCAACTATAAATCCAAGCATCCAAAGAATAAATCTGGAAACTTAGCAAATATTTCAGCCTAGCAAAACCACAAAGCATGGTTGAAGTTTTAGTCAATACAAAACTATATGCATGAAAACCCAGCTTTGTAAACTTATCTTAGCAAAACCATAAGTTTCAGAAAATTGACTTGTAAGTCTTTTTCAAGCCATACCATGAATGCACCAACCAGTTCCCAATCAACATTAAGTATAACAACAAAGCTTATCATGCCCTTCCTGTCTTTGTTTTAGGTTTTGAATATGCTTTCGATTCAAACACTCATTATGGCATAAGCCTCTAAAGATTTTACCCACAACTAGGTCTAGAATACATCACATAACATTGCCATCTTTACACTCACAAAGTATAGCATCACCAAGTACTTACATCGCAAATCTAAGATACATCATAAATCTAGGAAACATTTAAACAATCACTCGAATCATGAACAAGAACATTCACTATCTACTAATCAAATGTAAGTTGAGTACTTTACACAACAATTCAAGGCATCATTCAGACAAACACCATAATCATGGCATCATTCAGACAAACACCATAATCATGTGCAAGGACATTTATTCTCCACTAATTAGATGTAAATCTATACGCTATACACGTAGATCCACTTATTTGGCTAGCGATATGATCCCAACTTACTTATTAGCATAAACTTCCTCCTCTACAAGTTCACCTAGAAAGAGTAAGTATATTTAAGGTCAATTATAGGTCATGCATATATTTATATATACTTTCCCATTATATCCTTATTTGTTGATTGTTAATTCGTCTTAAGCTAGTTCTGATTTAGTCTTTGAATTTGATTCTGATTTACTTCTAAAACAGCTTCTAAATTACCCTCTAATTTGGCCTATTTTAAAATTCTTAGTTAGGTACCAGTTAACTTACATCTACAATTCATCATCTTAAATCTCCCAATATTGCATCTCGTTCAATTGTGTAGATTCAATAATATACTCCATATTACATATTTAAGCTCTATTTTACCAATAAATAGCTAAAATTTGTAAATAATTATAATTTTCTCAAAATTCACAATATAACATATAATTGGATAATATTAAGCTCCAAAAATCAAGTCAAGTTGGTTTTGTACATTATTTAGTATAAAATCCTTTAATTTAGCTAAATCAATAAAATTGCCAACAATTGCCAACTAATTCATAATAAATAGTAGACATAACATTTTTCAAAAATTATTATTACTACAGTTTAGTATATATTATAGGAGTATTATATAAAATTTTTCAACTCAAAACAGTATCATTTAGTATTTTAGAAAATTTAATCAAAATTGGTAATAACAGAGCACATTCTTAAGCAAATACCCTAAATCAATATTATTTCAAGTAAATAAAATTTCTAAATGAAATTGCATGTAAAATAACCTAAGGAAACTAAATTTCATAATTTTCTGAGTTAATTTGATATTTTTAGAAAATAAAACAAAATCAGATGGAAAATCAAACACTCACCAGTGCATGGTGCTCTAGCCACCCTCCAGCCACCAATGTGTGTCGGCCCACCTTCTCTTACCCCCAAAAGCTTAAGTCCAATGCCACTTGATGTCAGGTCTTCGTTTGCTATAGGAACCCTAAGTACCCCATTCTTGACCCAAATTTACACTATTTTTGCCTTATTTTTGTTTTCCTTCCTAATCCTATTTCTTGAGAGAATTCCTAAGATCCTAAATGTTATAAAGGGTCCAAATTTTACTCCAAATGTGGTTTCATAAACCAAGAGTCGGTGGGGGAAATAAAAATAATGGTCTAAAGTGTCAATTAGTGTAATTGCTAGGTGTAGTGCCATGGTTCTTGTCTCCAATTACAATTTCCAACTCAAAAGCTATAATCCTACTGAATCTAGATGATGTGATGCATGATTCCAAAGTTTGAGGGTGTTTTCCTTATTTTTTATAATTTTTTTTAACAATTTATTATATATTTAAGTGATTTCTTAATATATATAATGATATACTGACATAACAGGTATGCTAAATGACTATATGATCATATTATAGGTTGTTTAATCCCTTAATATTATTTCTATAACTCAAATAATTTATCTGTAATAGCTCATAACATTTCGGGCTCGAACGTCAAGCTTTCGGTAGTTAACAAACGTACTCGATAAAAATATGTTTTATTAAAATTAAATATTATATATACATTATTTTGAGAAATAGACCTTAATAGGACTCTTAGTCTAAATTTTATGACCTTATATTAAAATTTGGTTCAATTTAGATAAAATTATCCGAAAGCCCTAAATTGTTTCGAATGCCTTAAATGTTCTAACTCAAATTGACTAGTTTAGCAACTAGGCTACTTAAATAGTTAGGGTCTCACACTTAGCGCACCTAATCTCTTCTAATTACACTTGTTTGCTTACTATAGAACTCGTGATTCTACAATAGACTCAGAAGTTAAATTAATACCTTAGGTAATATGAATCTAACAACAATAAAAATAGTGTAATTAGATCACAATAAGCAAAATCATTGAAAGAATTTCATAAATAAAGACCACCCTTTAAACATAGGACTCAACAATGGTTCACTAAGTTTATTGAAATAAAAACATAAAAAGTAAAAAGAAAGGAAGAAACATGATGGAGGAGCCTCCTCGTAATATTCTAATACTTAACAACTACTAAAGGGGCTCTTCCTATAATCCTAGGGTTAAGAGTACAATTATAGGCAATGGTCCTAAAATTACAAAGAAAACCTAACAAAAATAGAAGATTGGAAATTGCAATTTCTTCACAACCCCAATACACGAGCGTAGTCATGCTTTTTACGTAAAACTTTGAATTTCAAAATAAATTCTTTTATGAGAGGACCATAAGTAGGGATCACAAGTGTGGTCTTCAGGCATGGTCATTCTCGAACTTTTGTTCTTGCTCAAAATTTCTCTGCTCTACTTTGTTAGCCATGGTTTTACTCCAATAATGCTTAAAATTGTCTCAAAATCCTTAAAATCTTCATAAAGTACTTCCTAAGTCCTTGAAAACAATTAAAAAAAAAAACAAATTAAGGTCAAAATAACACCAAATTATTAAGAATGAAGTCGAAATTATTGAAAAATTGCTATAAAAACATATGTGCTGTTTTTGAGTTATCAAGTTGCCTTATATACTAATATAACCAAAGGAGAGGTAGTCAACTTCATTAAGAAAGATATCATTGCCTAGTTAGGAACTCCCAAAATGACCATCACTAACAATGGCATGAACCTTAAAAATTCACTCATAACAACCCTTTACTAGCAATTCAGATTAATCACAAGAATCCTACCTCATATCGAACTCAAATAAATGGGGTAATAGAGGCAACCAACAAAAACATTAGAAGAATCATTGAAAAAAATGGTCTCACCTACAAAGATTGGCATAAGATGTTGCCTTTTACACTTATGGCCTATCGTACTTCCATTAGAGTATCCACTGGAGCCACCCCATACCCATTGGTACATGGTACCAACATAGTGCCGCCCATCAAAAGTAGAAATCTCGTCACTTCAGGTTTTAGTTGAAACTTGGTTAAATGAAGCAGAATGGATAAGGAAATGAATTGAGTAGCTGAATCTTATTGATGAAAAGATATTGACAACATTATACTATGATTAATGTTATCAACAAAGGATGGCTGAAGCTTTCAAAAAAAAAAGTGTGACCACGACATTTTGAAGAAGGAGACTTGGTTCTGAGAAAAGTTGTCCCAAATGTTCAAGAACCTAGAGGAAAATTCACCCCAAATTATGAGGGACCATAAATTTACAAAGAGTGTTGTCTAAAGGAGCTTTGATTTTGTACCAAATGGATGGCCTAAATTTGAAAGACCTTGTAAATGCTAATGCAGTCAAATTGTACTATCTTTGATAAAGTCAATGGAATTTTGTCGATGTTCACAATAAATTGATTACAATCTCTAAAAACCTTTGTGGTTTAACTTTCATTTTCTATAAGCAAAGTTGATATCCTTGAAAGTCGTCAACATTGGATGGGTCATTAACTAGACCTACTAGATAGTTTGATAAGTCCTTTAGCCCTATCTTTTCAAATATTACATTAGACACTTCACTTCTCCAAATATAGCTGAGAGAAAGAAAGAGAGAGAGAAGCAAGACTCTTTGAATACTTTATAGTGGTATGGACTTTTTCAAGACAAGAAAACCTGTTCTATTTTCAGAAGATTGACCTACTTATGGGAGCTAAAATAAGATTGATATGGAAGAGAAACTAACCCATGAAAAGTCATTTACATCAAGAAAGTCACCTAGTCTGATGAATATGGAAAAGAAATGTATAGATAAAGTGAGCTCATGTTAAGTATGATGCTAGACTTTCCCAACAACAGTTGAAAAAAATGGAAAGATACTAGATGAGTATTGGTTGTCAAAGAGAAGCACCTTACCTAATATCAAAGGGGACTAAGTAAAATATCCTACTTCAAACAAACTCAAAAGATATTCTTAAAATTCATATTAATTCCCTCAAGATTGCCTCCTCAATGTGTTTTCCTTAGGACTACCCTCAAAAGTCCTCTTAAAAGAATGCAAATTTAGAAAACAATTGCATCCCATTCACCTTTCCCCAATAAGTATAACAAAATAGTCATTGGGATTGAAAGCGCTCTAGGAGGAGAGTAAACCTTTTTGCCTTCGAGATAGTCATTAGTACTATCTCTCTCTTAAAGATTGCTAAGAAGAAAAGGAGCTTGATCCCTTTTTTTGGTAAGTAAGCTTCTCAAAAGAATAATAAAAAAGGAGCCCAAACCCTTTTTAAGGTAAGTTAGCTCGTGAATAAGATTAAGAAAAAGGAGCCTAATCCCTTTTTAGGGTAAGTTAGCTCGTCAACTTTTGTTTTTCTTTTTGCCCTTAATATAGTCTTTAGTATAATTTTCGAAAAAGAAGCCTGATCCCTTTTAGGGTAGTTAGCTAATCGAAAAATCTCATTCCAACCCTCAAGATACTTTTTTGTACTTCCAACCCCTTTAGGATTCTTGCCAAAAGGAGCCTGTCCCCCTCGTAAGGCGAATTAGCTCGTCAAGAAACCTTCTCCAATCTTTAAGATAATCTTTAGTACTATTCATCCCTTTAGGATTGTGAGCTTATCCAAAGGATCTTGGCCCCTTCTTAGGGAAAATTAGCTTGTTAATGAGCTCTCTCTAACCTTTAGGATAGTTTTTGGTACTATCCACCCCTTTAAGATTATAAGCTCGTTTAAAGGAGCCCAACCCTTTCATAAGGCAAATTAGCTCGTTAAGGAGCTCTCTCTAACCCTTAAGATAGTTTTTAGTACCACCTACCCCTTCAGGATCATGAGCTCATCCAAAGGAGCTTAACCCCTTCATAGAGTGAATTATCTTGTCAAGGAGCCATCTCTAACTATTATGATAATCTATAATGCAATCTACCTTGTTAAGATTGTTAGCTGGTCAAAAGGAGCCTGACCCATTTGTAAGATGAATTAGCTCATTAAGGAGCCTTCCCTTACCTTTAAGATAGTTTTTAGTACTATCTATCCCTTTAGGATTGTGAGCTTGTTCAAAGGAGCCTAACCCCTTCATAGGGCAAATTAGCTTGTCAAGGAGTCCTCTTTGACACTTAAGATAATCTGAAATGCAATCTACCCATTATGATTGTTGGCTCGTCCAAACAAGCTTGACCCTTTTTTAGGGTGAATTTACTTGTCAAGGAGCCCTTTCCACCCCCCTTCAAATAAACTACTCACACCATTCTTACAGTCCCCTCCAATTCTTAATCAATTTTAGGTCAGAACCATTTTCCTTTTTAGAACAAAAAGCCTTGCTTCCCCAAATCTCCCATATTTTAGGGGCAAAAATAGTGTTTCTTTTTATCTTTTTGGTAAAGTTTTAACTAAACCTCACCACAAAGAATGGCAATTGTTTAGACTTCATTTTTATCCTCCCATAGTTTTAGAGTTTCTTTAAGGGTCTTAATTGAAAAATACAAAAAAAAAATAGAAAATTCATAAAAATACCAACAAGTGATGAAAATACAAAAATAAATAAAGAAATATAGAAAAATACCAAAATTTGAAAATTTAAGAAATACAAAATAATAGAAAATTTAAGTAAAAAGAAAATATAAAAATAGAAATTAAGAAAATGAAAAAATTCAAAAAATTCAAAAAAAAAAAAAGAAAATTAGAAATATTATAACAACTTTTAGTGAGACTCGCTATTTTTACATTTGGGACTCGTTTAGGCTTGGGTTAAGTTTATAATTCAAAACTCACCTAGGCCAGCCTAGTCCACAATTACATATATGGACAAGATATAGACTAATGGCCTAATGATAAAACATAACACACACATAAAACAAATCCTAAGTTCGGTCCCTATAAGGTATAAATTGCAACTTCTATTTTTACACCCTTTGTTTACCACATGTCACATTCTAATTAAACCACTTGTTCGCCTTAACACATGAAAGACACCCATTAGTCTACATGAATGATGTGGTACCACATCATCATCTTTTTCCTCCTCTTTCTCAAATTTTGCTTCTTTTTTCTTTTCAATTAAGCCACTTCCCTTCCTTTTTTCTCTAATTTCCTCCATGATACTAACAAATAAATGATGGTATCATGAAGATTCATGGCCTTGCTCAATTCACACCAAGAAGACATTTTGGTTCGTCTATTAAGATGACTAAATCAAGTTAAGAAACCAAAGAAGAGTCCCAAACTCAAGATTACAACTCCTCAAACATTTGTTAAATTTGATCTTTTTTGGCAAATTCAAGCTACTTCTTAATAATAGAAGCAAGTGATCTTCTTAAACACTAAAAAAAGACACAAAATCATGATTATTTCCACCAAATTGAAGATCATCCGAGGTAGCACATCAATGGTGATTCGACCATCAATGGTCGTTTCCTTACTTACTTGAGCTCGTTTGAAACATCAACTTTCATTAACTCACTCATAAACATACATTGCTTCTCTCTCTCTCTCTCTCTCTCTCTCTCACAGTTTTGAGCTCCACTCTATCTTTAGAATTTGCTTAAGCTCAAAGTAACTCAAGCAAAACTAACCATATAGCAAGTTTGCTTGAGATACAAGCTCTCCAACCCAACCACTTGTGGCCTTCGTTGTGGTCTTTAGCCCCTCCAGCAAACTACTTAGGGTTCAATCCATCGACTACTTACCATAAAACCTCTGCTACATTATCCCTCAACCAAAACCACCACAAACATTAGCTATGTCACCCTCGAAAACCCTAGCCACACTAATTTTCTCCTCTTAAGTAATAACCTAGTGAGTCATGTACCCCTACACTCCTTTAGCTAATCTCCAATGATCACTAAAAACATTACCCATACCAAATCACCACCACCTACACCCTTTCGTCAATAAAAAGCACATGAAAGTGCTTTCACTAAAACAATCCTTGCTTCCACACTTTCTCCTTCTCTCGATTGCACATGCAAGGCACGTGCCTACCTAACCCAAATCCAAAATTCCAACCTAAGCCTAGCCTCTGACCCATGTGTGACCCCAACCTTAATCTAGGAATTTTTCCCTTGTCTTTTTTTTTTATTTTATTTTCATTAATTATAGTAAAATTATAAAATAATAATAAATAAATAACTTTTATTTAATGTTTTTTATTTTTCTTTCTTCTTCTTAAACATTTTCCTTTTTCTATCATTTTTGCAATTTTTTTTTCCTTTTTATTTTAGAGTATGTTTTGATAAAGAGAAAAAATAAATTAAAATTTATCACTTAGAAAAAACATGTTTTCAAAAAAATAAAATTCATCAATAAACCCTTTTTTTCAAAATTGGGACTCATTTTAGAATTTTCCAAAAGGAAATTCATCAAATTATAGTCCATTTTAGAAATTTTCTTAAATGAAAGTAAATAGATAAAGAACATAAATTTGACTATTTTCAAAATTAAAATAAATCAACCCATTAAATTTTTACAAAAATAAACTATAAAAATCTAATCATAAGTAACAAGTTCGTAGGTATCTATAGGAAACTATAAGAGGACTTAAAAAATAAAAGAATTTATGTTTCCCTTTTCTTTTGTAAATAAATAAGTTTCGCTTTTCATAAAGAAATAAAACATTTCTATGTTACTTTTAAATAAAAAATAAAAAGTATATAGAATAGGCTTATTTTCTGATAAAATAAGTATTTTGAAAGATGGATCTGAATTTAAAACGTTTAGGTGGCACTTGTTTAGGATTTACTAGGTTAGCTCCCTGATCCAAAGTCTCTAGTTTTCAAAAATCATCTTAAAATCATTTTTTCCCATAAACTAGTGGCTAAGTTAAAATCCATCCACTCAATTGGTTCTAACGTAACCCTTTTTACCAACTAGCAACTCCAAAATTTTCAAAATTAAAAAAAAAAAAGTTTTCCTTAATCTTTAGTCGAAGGTTATTATTAAATAAATAGAGTTTAATATTAACTGGATGAGGAAAAACAAAAATTAAAAATTTAAGCTCTACAACAAGCAGGCAGTTAATATCAATCCCTATTTTTATCGTTATCTTAAAAAAGTAGAAATTAAGAAACTTGTCCATAAAATGTTGAAGTTAGGTACAATTCAATCGAGCAATAATGCTTTCTCTTATTGTTAGTAAAGAAGAAAGATGGTTCTTAGAGATTTGCATTGATTATAGAGCTCTAAATCAAGTTACAATAATGGAAAAGTTCCTTATTTTTACCATATATGAGTTGTTAGACGAAATGTGGGGAGACACTATGTTTTCAAAGATGGATATAAGAGTCGAATACCACTAAATTAGAATGTACCCTGAGGATGTGGATAAAACTACTTTTCAAACACATGAAGGGAATTACAAATTTTTAATAATGTCATTTGGTTTGTCTAATGCACCTTCCACATTTCAAGCAATTATGAATAGCATCTTTAGACCCTGCTTACGCAAATTTATTGTGTTTTTTTTTTTTTCTATGATATTTTGGTTTATTGCAGATCACTAAAGGAACATTTGATGCATTTAGAGGAAGGTCTCATTTGTTTAAGAGACCACACTTTATTTTAGAAGAATTCTAAGTGTTCTTTCCACCAATCGAGTATTGAATATCTTAGCCACATTATTTCACATGAAGGATTGAAACCAGATGTAGAAAAATTAAAGGCTATTAGTGAACAACTGCAGCCTACTAATGTGAAACATCTTCAAGGATTTTTTTGTATTTTCAAGTACTATGTTTTATTCGCAATTATGTGGAGCTTGTTGCTACTTTGACAAATCTGTTGAAAAAGAAGGTTTTGAGTAGAATCAAGAGGTTGCATCAGCATATACTACATTGAAGAATGTTTTAATGCCAATTCTTACATTATCAAATTTTTCAAAGACATTTAGAGTAGAGATTAATGCCTTAGGTACAAGCATAAGTGTAGTCTTGCATCAAGGAGCCAACCTTATTGCTTATTTTAGCAAGAAATTTAGTTTAAGATTACAAAAGCCCGATGCTTATGAAGAGAATTAGTGGTTATATTCAAATTTATCAAAAAAGTTTGAAGGAGATAATGACTTGGGTTATACAAACACCAAAACAACAACAATACTTAGTTAAATTGATAGGGTATGATTATCATGTGAAGTACATACTTGGTGTTGATAATAAAGTAGCTAATGCCTTGTCTTGACAATATGGTAATGAATTTCAAATGTTAGCTTTATCTTTACCATCATTTGATTTCACTAATATGCTTAAACAAGAATTATTGAAGGACTCAGAATGGTGGGCACTTAAATTGAAGTGTGAGAAAGGGAAATCTACTCTACACCACCATTGGTGCTTAAGGTTGATTTACTTTACATAGAAACAAGATATTTTTACCATCATCATCTCTTATGATTCCTACATTGTTGATGGAGTTTCATGCTACTCCTATTAGTGGCCATGTTGGGGCATTGAAGACATTTAAAAGATTGAGTTCTTCTTTCTATTAAAAAGGGATGAGGATAGATGTAGAGAACTTTGTGAAGAGGTGCCACATGTGCCAACAAATCAAGTATTTAACCACGAATTCAACTGGCCTCCTTCAAACATTGCCTCTTTGAGGATATATCCAATGGATTTGATAACTAGATTACCACTTTCGAGAGGGTATTCAGTTATTTTAGTGATTATGGATAAATTGACAAAATATGGTCATTTGGGACCGGTTACAATAGCTTATACAACTACTACAATAGCTTGATTATTTGTTGGTTTGATGGTGATATTGCACAGGATACCCAATAAATAGTTTACGATAGGGATAGAGTTTTTGTAAGCCACTTTTGGTAAAAGTTTTCCAAGCTTAGTGGGACAAAATTGAAGATGCTCAGACAAATGGCTAAACCAAAGTATCAAATAGATGTGTAGAGCATTATTTAAGGTCTTTTGTTATGGACCAACCTAAGGAATGACCCAAGTATTTGCCAATTGTTTCAATGCTAGTTTCCATACCAGTTCTCAAGTGACACCATTTTAGGCTTTATATAAGAGGGAGCCACCTAAATTTCCTTATTATACCTCTGGTCTTAGTTCCATAGAAGCTATGGATCATGACTTAATTGAGAGAGATGGTGTTTTATGAGTATTTAAACAAAACTTTGCCAAAAGCCAACAACGAATGAAGAATTTTGCATATTAGAATAGAACCGATAGAGAATTTCAGGTTAGGCATATGGTTTATGTTATGTTGCAACCTTATAAGCAAACTACCATGGCAAGCAAATTGTCCTATAAGCTATCCTGAAGATATTAGGGTCCTTTCAAGTACTAAAAAAGATTAGGCATGTAGCTTATAAACTTTCTTTACCAAATGGCTCTCAGATACATCCAATTTTTCATGTGTCTTTAACTAAGAAAGCTAAGAGTAATGTGGAAGTCCCAAGAGCCCTACCACTAAAAGCCATTACTAACAACCTTATAGTAAGGCCTCGAACTATATTGGGTAGAAGGGAAGTAGTACGATAAAGACAGAGGATGTCTCAACTATTAATACAGTAGGAGTCACTAAATCCTTCTGATGCTACATAGGTTGATATAGCAAAGTTTCAAAATGATTTTCCCCTTTTCAACCTTTAGGACAAGGTCAATCTCTCCATGACAAAGGAAATTGTTATGACAAAAAATATGGATGGACAACATATGAGAAGATCAAAGAGGAACATTAGAAAACCAAGTCATCTTAAGGATTACATCAGCAAATGACTCAGTGAATTGGCAAGGAGTTAGAATTATAACAACTAAAAGTAGTTACAGATTTACATGTAAGAAACAACTTTGCAACAAAAATAAAGGAACTCTAAATAGTAAAAAGGAGGAAGAAAAGGATTACACAAAAAAAAAAAAAAAGCATTACGAGTCACTAGTAACTCGAATACCAAAGCTTTCATTCTTTCGTTGCCTTTACCTTGCACACACATAGAAAAAACCATATTTGTATCAATTGGAAGTTGAGAGAATAGGGATTATATTTTTGGAATCAAATTCATATTTTGATTCACATATATCAATAGATTTGAAATCCTAATTGCAAATAGGGTTAAAGACAAAAAGTTCGAGAAAGAGGAAGAAAGAGGAAAGGGCATACATTTGTTTTGTTTTGATAGGAAGAGTGATATACTAATAAGGTTTTGTTTTAGTGTGTGGACCAGGCCTTCCCTTTGATGCCTAACACATGGCTGCCTAATTGTACCTCTAAGAACTTGCCATGAATTTGAGGATGAGGCGCGCCGAGTTTTCTTGAGAAGGTTTACGCAAAACTGGTGGTTCCGGTTGGTTTATTACCACGTTAACCTCCAACTCAATGAGCTGGAAGATAAAAAGTGCAGATCACTTGATAGGTGGCTTGATGGAAAGGAGGAAAAATTAGTGTTCTATGTTGCATTCGATTCCAAAGTGACATTGAGCCACGAGTCCATACATGAGTTGGCTCATGGTATAGAGAAATCCGAGTTGCCCTTCACTTGGGCAATAAGGAACCGCTTATATGATTCGTGTCAAGGGGATATCATTCCGTCCAAGTTCGAAGATCAGGTTTCCAGTCAAGGGATGGTGCTATGGGCCTAGGCTCCTCAACTAAGTATCCTGGCTCAGTAATCTAAAGGTGGGTTCTTAAGTCATTCTGGTTGGAGCACGGTTACAGAGGGCCATGGGTTGGGTTAGGTGCTGATTTTATTTTCCGAAGCAAGTGCGAATCAGGGGTTGGTAGTAAGATTGATGAATGTTAAACAGGTCAGGTTGGAGATACCGAGAGGTGAGGAAGATGGGTCATTCACGAGTGAGGTGGTGGCAGAGACAATAAGGCCAGTCATCGTAGAGGAAGAGGGTGAATCACTCAAGGCAAATGCATGGGCCACGAGAGACATTTTTGGGAATACGGACCTACAAAACTGATACTTGGATGAATTTGCTAGTACACTTGAAAAGTACCCTACAACCTTAAAAATGCCGTGATATCCCTTTATGTTCTTGTGTGATATCATAAATTTATTAAGTTTAGTCAGGGACATAGTTAGAAGAATCAAATTTATTTGCTATATATAGCACAACATTTCATATGTAGGAATGATATTAAAATGATAGGTTCTAATCCCATTCATGCAATTGGATACAACTTTGAGAGATAAATATACTACGTTAATTACATCAAAATAGTTGCGCTAAAGCAAACTCCAATATCCTAATAACAATGTTTTGTTTTACAGAAGTTTAAATCCAAATAATCTATACCTGTATATTTATAGAGCGAAAACGATGTGTTAACATTGGTACCATTTATAGAAAGATCAAATTCAAAATTAATGATTATTTTGCATTTTGAATTAAATCTTTTCATGAGTTTCCCAAGTTTCATAAACCGATCTTTTTAGACCTAGTCATAAAATAGTCATTTGTTTCAATTTCTTTCCCAAATCTGAATTGATTGGTGGTGGATTTATCATCTGGGTATGTTTAGAAAAGATCAGCTAGAGATTTAATTTTCAAAATCTTTGTGGGTGAAGCCCTAAGAAGAAAAAACCATACTAGTCGGACTTCACAACTTAATACTCTCGAAGCACAAAACACAACAGACAGAAAAACTCCAAAATTTTATCACGAAGGCTACGAAACCATGATTCTTTAAAGCTATTAAATATTAGTTTGCAAGTTCAAAGAAAGAGAATATGTCCTAAGGGACAGACAGGGAGAAAAGATTGCCATGATGATACAGTCAATCATAACGGCCTTCTCGGTCAAAAGCAAGAGATGCGTGTCGGGCAAATATTTTACAAATCGAAAATAGAAACAATGGTAGTCACACGACAACTGCAGCTTGAGCTGGAGAGGGAAATCATTGTCGAGCAGGGAACTTGCCACCAAACTTCGACGATCGATAGGCCACGATAGATTGGTGCAAATCTTAACATCAATGACAGCAAGAATACCGAGCCCCTGCATGAATGTGCCAACCAAAATGCTTTTTGTAGCCCTAAACTGAGAACAAGGTTCGCTTTTGTGCAATAATATTAGAGGAACAACCTCTGGTGTCAATGCATCAAAGAGCTTTCTCTTACCTGTTTTTGCAGCAAAGCTGACCTACTCTACACTACACCCTACCAAACTGCTAAACCGCTGCACTTTTGGACGAGAGCTACTCGATCCTAAATTGCTGGTGCTCTCACCTATCTGACTTTAACTAATGCGGAACCACGCCGTACTTGAAAATCTAAGCTATGAGACGGTGCCAAGCTACTCAAACAATCCGGGATCCAAGATCTTGGAGTATCGCGAACCTGAGTTTGATGAACGCATCAGATGGACTAAAGTCCGAGCTTCACAACTCCACCCAAAGCCAAAGCCAAGATCCAAGATCTCAAAATACCAAGAAGCCGAGCTAATTCACTTCAATTTATGGTCGAGTAACACAATAAAAATCCTAACACAAAACCATTTGACTGAGACAGGCAGAAGCTCATCGCCATTCAAGCAATCAAGCTGTTCTTCATCACGACGAAGCATTAGTAGCATAGGAAAGTTGTGATCCGAGCTCCTTTAAGTCATTGCCGAGCAGCTGATCCAAGTTCTCTCAGTAATTAGCTTGCTGAGAGCTCCTTTCCATTTTCTAATTACAGGCCTTATACACGAAAATAACAAGAAGAAGCGCATATGGACAACAACAGATTGCCTTTCCCGACATCCACTACCGAGCCTCACGGAGAACAGCAAACTCCAGGTTCCCTTTTTGGCCTTTACAGCCGCGGCAACATTAACAATGCCGAGCTTCAATGCACTACTGAGCTTCGGCAGTATACGCCAAGTCTCATCCCATGGTCGGACTCCACAAAGTCCAAGCCATGGTTATTTGGTACAAGAAACATGGATGGAATCCGAGTTATACTCCACAAGTTACCGAACTTCCATGCTGAGCTTCTGGCCGGGTACAGACAGTAGCAAGATCGAACTACAGTAGCTTAGTCTATGTGCTGAACAAAGTCCAATTGCTGTGCAAAGCTGCATAAAAGTGGCAATCTGAGCTCAACAATTGAAGATCAGAGCTCCGTGCAACTCTAAGTGACATAAACTACTTCAACAAGTAAAATGCCTAGATGTATGCTCCATGTCCACCGAACCGAGATGGACTCACTGATCAAGCTCTTGTGGACACCAAGCTCCCGTGGGTATCGAGCTCCTACGGGCACTATGCTCCCGTTGATACCAAGCTCTTATGGGGAGCTAGAGCAGGTCATCACTACTAGATCATACCTTAGAGTTTCTATTGGAAGTCTATTCCCCTATCAACATATTCCTTAGATACATACGAATGTCTTGTTCTCATGTCAAACAATGTATAAGCATAGTTACCTTCTAAGGGAATCAATCTTAAAATAGTAATCACAATTATATCATCACACTAGGGTATAGAATTCAAATAAGCATGCAACACATTATCATACAAAGGTATCTAAAAGTCATAAGGCTCAAAACTTGTAGCTGTAACTATGCTATCATCCTTACCTTCACTGTCCTAGATTGCATAAACCATTCCTTGAACTCTAGGTCTAACTCGAGCTTCTCCTGGTCGATTATTTCTATTGGCAGCTCTTGGCCCATTGGCTTGGGTTTGATCTAGCCTTACTTGCTGGTCTACATTACACTGAGTGGTGTTATGTCTCATCTGGCAACACCTATGGCAATATATACCTCTAAGGTTCAACATCTGGTACTGCCTAACTAAATGCCTAGCTTCTTCACACCGAAAACATTTCCCTTGCAGTTTCAAGTATTGTATAGCTCGATACCTACCATTATAATTCTAGCAAAGTGGCATAGCTTTACCCAACTTATGATTCTTTGTAGAGGGTTGATAAACCCTTTTCCCTTTTACAACCCTATGGCCACTACTAGAACTCCCTACAAATTTCCTTTTCTTACTTTCTATTTCCTCAACTTCCCTTCATAAGTCATGAGCTTTCTCAATTAAACAAGTCTTATGAACAATATCAACATATCATACCAACCTTGTCCATTTTAACTTAGCTTGAAAATAAAGATCAAGTCCAACCCTAAACTTACCAACCTTAGCAATTTTATTATTCTATACCGCTTCCAAAGGAAACTTTGATAACCTATTAAATTCTCGTTTGTACTCTTCAATAGTCTTACCTCCTTAGCTCAACTTATAATACTCTTCACAATTTGCTCCCTCACACATTCAAGGAAATATTACTCTTGAAATGCATCCCTAATGGCAATCTAGCTTATGGGTTCTACTATTGATCCCCCATTATTTGTCTGTCCATCCTACAAAATAGTAACAATCCCTACTTTCTTTTTATCTTCCACCTCATACCCTTCAAAAGCTTTTGTTAATGAATTGATCTACTCTTTTGCAACCAAAGGATTGGTTTCCTTCCCATCAAATGGTTTCACTATACATTACACCCAAGCTAACTTATTCCCATTCGCTCCACCAGCCTCAGTCAAGGCAATTGTAATCTGTTGTACTACATCCATTACTTGTAAAGGCGAAGCTTGATTTGGTTAAGGTTGATGTTTCTCTCTCATCTCTATCCTAGGAGCAAATGATGAACCAAGATCTCCACTTACACATATTTGCACCATTTTCTAGATAATAGTAAACACTATAGACATAGTCAGTTTTCTCATAGTAATGGCAACTAATAAGGTAAAATTTATATAACACCTAACTACCTCGCAAATCTTACATGTACCTACTACTATGATCCTTAACTTATGCTCCGATACCACCTAAAAGATTTTACTTCTGACATATCACAAGATGTACCATCACACAAAAATATCTATTCATATTCAACAAAAGTAGTATTTATGATAAAAAAAAAAAAAAGTACTACAACAGAATTTAGCTTTATCCCTACTTACATAAAAATACAACATTAAACATAACTAGACGTAAAATATGGTAGGTTTTTTTTTTTTTCTTCCATTACATATGTAAAGGTCCATCTTAGGACTACGATCAAAATATAGCAAGGTTTCTTTCCAAAGTAGCTAACTACGTCCTACGTGCTCTCAAAAGTCTTCCCTTCAGCTAATGGTGTTGCCCAATCAATTTTCTTCATAAGTTAAGGATACACAAGTATCCCCTCAGCTCTTAGTGAGCTAACAATGGATAAAACAAAATACAAAACAAGCATACATACATTTACAACATCATTTTCATAAGGCATTCAATTTCATATCTAGAATTACCAAGATAAGATATCTATGTAGTGAATACATGTTATGCTTATGTACGTGACATGCATCGGTATCGATATCGTAGCTCAGCCTAGATCTCATTTAGTTCATCAACACTCTTAAGCATCCAGATACAAAGTTAAGGAACCTAGGGCAACATTGAGTTGTCAAAACTCAACATGTAATTGGCAAAGTTGAAACCATATGAAGTTGCTATAATTTGTTGAGTAATGCAAATCTATATGCTCAAAACCCAACCTAGCAATATTTGAGTTTTCAAAAAACTTAACCCATAGGTTCTTTTCATGCCATGCTATGAATGTAGCAAGCAATATAAAATCTCAGTATTAGGTACAAATCTTAAGTTCCATATCAAGAATAGCCCAATTAGCCTAGATCCAACGTTACGTCCAAACTTTATAATTCAACTCTTCATATAGGTGAACACCTAGAAGGATAATTCATTTTCTAAGTCTTCTAAGCAATAAGACATTTCAACAATTCACTCATACAAGAAGAAAACATCACACTTGATCAATACACATTCAACATAATCACAGATACAATTAATCAATCACGCAATCATAGTTTATGACACAACTGATTCAAAGTCAAGTAAATATAAGTCTACTTATACAAAAATAAAATTTTTTGCTTATTAAGGATTGATAGTAGTGCAAATCCTAGGCTTTACGACGTAGTCCTTTCTTACCTATCACACATAGGAAAATACACATAATCCCTAAGTTAACTACAAGTCGAAACCAAACCCTTATAATATTGCATTAGCTTATTCTTTCAATATCACATTTCTGAACTTTGTTTGATTATATATTATTCATATGTTATCTGATTTTAGTAAACTTGATATCATCACAACTATCGTTTTGAGTTCTACTAGGATATTTTAAGGAATAAGACTAATCAATATGGGTATAAGTCTGAAAATGCCATTTCTCGCAACTGACTCAATCATACGTCTTCATAACTTCGTAATTGACCAAATACGGTTCAATTCTAAAATAAAAATCACACTTTTCAAACATGACTAACATCTATTATGTACCCAAAAATGCTAATCTTATATAAATTTAACAAATATCTCACTAGTACTAATTACTATACCATATATTAGACAATATGTAAGTTTATATTAGGAAAATACATAATAAATAGTATACAAGCCCAATTAATTCCATGAAAAATATCATGAACTCACAAAAGCAGATAGTTTAAATAATAGCCATCAATTGTACTAAATTAGCTCATTGCCTATATTTATAAAAATAGCATTTTTAGCTTGAAATTATGAAAAATTAGGAAAATAAACAAATTTATGTGTAAGATAAAAATCATGTATTCCAAATGTTATTATAAACTTTCAGAAGTCAAAATATATTAGGCTCATTCATTAATTTATTCAAAAACCAATTATTTCAATAAATCAACAAAACTGCTAGTTTTATTCAAAATAATTATAATAAATAGTAAACATGTGTATTTTCAAAAATTCTTGTCACCACAATTAAATAGATATATTAAGTGAATTATACACAAAAATTCAACTTGAAACAACATCTAATATATTTAACAATTACATCAATTTTTACCCAACTAGAGTAGTTTCTTAATTATAGTCTTTTCTTAAGGATCATATATTCCTGCTAATTATTTAACTGAAATAATATCACTACTTTAATCTACACCTAAAATAACCTCAGAAATAATTTTTTTCATAATTAATTAAGCAGATTTAATATTTTTAGAAACTTAAGCATTCTACGAGTAAAAAATAAAGGAAGGTAATGTCATACCCCAAACCAAAGAGTCGTAATAGTCTCGCTGTGTAACTCAACCAAAGTTAGAAGTTAGCCACTTTAGCCGTTAACATAGGTATAGTTTACATCAAGCCTTTACCACTCCACAACTTTGAATCATCCAATTCAATCCCTATTTAGCATCAACCTATGTTATAACTTACTAAAATGGCTTTTTAAAGAGATTTTGTGATATAAAAGCTTAAAAAGAAAACAAGTTTTATAAACAACTATAGAAAAAATGACATAATAAGACTTAATAAAAGTTTACAGGTTTACAAAATATAATACCAATAATAATAACTAAAAACTAGAGGGTCACCTAAAGAGACCCTATTAGTTTTCTTAAAAGTTAGTAAAGTTAATAAACAAAATAGGATTCCAGCAAATTGGTCTTGAATCTCACACCCTGACCCCATTCTTTACACTTCTAGCACTTAGAGTAGTACTAGTATATTTATCAAGAAACCTGCAAGACAACTATAAGGAAATGAGCGACAACTTGCTTAATAAGTGGGTCGGAGACAATAACACATATCTTATACAAAGCAACCAGGAATTCCAAGCAAGGTTAATTAAATACAATGTATGTTTAAGCAAATACCATCATACGTTATTAACCAATCGTCATAAGATTAGAGAAATTGCATTAGTTCTAATTCGAGTTTTAAGGAGTTTCATGCTACATACTTCATAGACCAGTAACCAAACAGAGCTTGTGCAATAGAGAAATATGCTCCACCTGAGACTACCTTCAAACTATAGTCTCCAACCTTACCGTAACCTCCTCTTCTATCATTTAGTTAAACTAAAGGTAAAGAAAAAACTATTTTTGCTATCCTCATCGAAGAGTCTATGTTTGGCTTAAGGAACCTAATCGTTTACCCTTAGTAGGTTGTAATGTAAGTTCGGTTAGTAGTTAAATTAAGTTTATGTTTGATTACTTTTAGGGTGATCAAGCAATTTCAAACAATTTAATCCAGCAACATCATGAAGCAATCAATATATAAAATCCAACACTCCAAATAACAAAACATTATTCAAGCACATACATTTCATATGCATAGAAACTATCTTACCATCTCAACTAAGACATATACTAAGGTCTCTAAGTATCATTAGATAATACTTTAAAGTGCAGTGAAGTACTAATCCCACTTACTTGGATATGTAATGCTCCATACATGTACATATAGGTCTTGTCTACTTTAGTTTTCCCCTAAATATGTAATGTAATCACTTTAATATTATTAAATATAAGGTAAATGAGTTCATTTTAATAATTTAAGTGCAGTTATGACTTATCTCTACTGAAGTCTTTCAACAAGATTCTAAAAGTTCACTTAATACCAAGTCACGATCTCAAAGCCTTCTAATCAAGTCTTTAAGATTATCTCAATTATACCCTTTACTCCAATCAATCCTCTGAACAAGACTCTGAAGTTATTTTCACTAAGCATTTCACACTAACCAATCCTTGAGTTAAGTCTTCAAGCCATTCCAACTATATTTCCATTACAAAATACTTCCCAGGCTTATGATAGGGTACAATTAATTCCTTCTTACTATCCAACTGTTTGATCAACCTTCTAAACTAAATATTAAGTCCCTCTCTTTACAGACCAATCCTTCGAAGTTGTTCTGAAGTGATTTCATCCAAGCTTTTTAAATCAACCAACATTCTAATCAAGTCTCAAAACTCAATACAATCACCATTCTTTTAACAAACAACTCCTTAAGCAAAGCTCACACATATTCAAAGTTAAAAGTTTTTTCATCCACCAACCTTCTGGATAAGTTTTTGAAGTCATTTCAACCATGTTTATTTTACCAAATACTATCTTAATCAAGACTCTGATATGATTATAATCTAGATCCTTGCACCAACAAATCTTTTGGCCAATTATTGGAACAAAGAATTTGAGTCATTCTTTTACTAAATCAACCATCCAAATATGTCTTTGAAGTCTTTACAACCATGCTTCTTTTATCAAATAGCTTATCAACATAGCCCTAACAAGGTTATAATTACAATCGTTTATCATCTATCCTTCTGATCGAGTATCTAAACCAAAAATTAAGTCACCCTTCTACTAGTTCAACTATCTAAAGAACTCTTTAAACAAAATGAATTTATGCATTTACTCCTAATGACTCACCCCTGACATCCTATTCCAATTTACAAACATGATAAAGCATAATCTTATGATAGGTTCTTCAAACCTATAATCACTATATCAACCCAAACTTCTAAATCCTACTATCCTTACTTTAACATATGTATAGCATAACTAGTGATTTGTGCATATGTCAAATCTCATTCAATTCAACCACCTCTAGATCACTCTCCACAATTATACATTGTACAAACAAACCTTAGAGCCATTGTATGTTGTTTTTAACATGATTAACTACATAAAAATTCTAAAAAATGGCATTTTTCATCAATTTAAAGGCTAAAAAATCACTAAAAATTATAGACATTACTTTTGACTGAAAATTTTTCATAAGATCCAACATATAATATAGAAAGTTTCTAGAAAATTTTTGGTTTTGAAACAACAATAGAGTCATTCAAATCGGCTTTGAAAATTACTCAATTTCGCTTAATTTCTTAAGAAAGTACTAAATCTACATAAAATGTTTACAAACTAATATTTTTCTTGAAAAGTATATCGAAAAATAATTTCAAATAATTTTTTTTTCATGATTTTTGGACCTATTTTAATATTTTTAAGAAATATAGGAAAATTGGATGGAAATTGGAGCTCACCAAAAAACCATCGTCCTTCCACCACCACTATATCAACACACCTAAGTGCTACTCCTACTATTGGCTAGTGGTGGTGATCTATCCCTAAGAACTCATCAAAACCATGTTTTGTGAAATACCTCAGTTTGCACCATTTACTTCTAATTTTACTAAGATTTTCCCTATTTTTTTCTTCCTCTTTCCCAAATTTTTCCTAGATCCCTAACACTCCATGGAACTTTCAGAGAACATGTCCTCATTTTTTTAACTTGCGTGATGAAAAATAACTCATTTTCTCTCTCCTCATCCTTTATATATTCTCCTGACATGCAATCACAGTATCCTTATCCTAAGCTTTTATTAACACATGTCTTAACAATTGTCTCAAAACGTGCCATGCCATTCCCACTTGCATAGCTATCCTTTATTATTTTTTTATAATTTTTTACTCACTTTCCCTAATTAGTTTTACTTAATTCTATATAAGTTTGGGTATTATAGGAATTCACATGCATAAATAATTATAATCAGAGAACATGTACTACTTTTACATATTAGTTTATGTCACTTTATAATTTTAGTGTCTAACTAATTTATCTTTAAATTTCGGTTAATTTATATTACTTAATTTACACGTTTATGGTAGATAAATTACGATATAGTATAATTTAATGCAATTGACTATTTTCAGTTATAAATTATTTTATTATATTCCTATATTTTGGGACTAACAATGTGTCATCAACTAACTCCTAGGATTCACAGGTAAAGTATTACCCTATTCAATTAACTTCCACATATGTCCTAAATTACTATCTCAGAATAATTACGTGAAAGTATAAGGCTCACAAATGAACTGTCGGCCTTCTACCACCCTTTGGCCACCTTACCTTGTCAAAAAATCTTGTCCCATGGCCAACCTTTAAGTGCCAAGCAACCACCACAATAGAACTACTAAAACCTACTGAACCAATCTTAACCAGCTTCGCCCTTGTTTTTGTTCTATTTTTCTTTTTTTTTCTGAATTTTTCTAATTTTTCCTAAATAGTTTTTTTCTGTTTCCAAGCTCCAAAAATGTAGGTTTCCTATTTATAGAGCTAAGGTTAATTTCATGCCAAAAAGTAAATGCACATGTCAAACATCCAATAATTGCTTGTTGTCCCAACTTATTAGGAGTCATTTTCTTCAAAATTTGTTGATGATTCATCCTTTTCAACCTATTCCCATGTTGTTGCACCATACATGGATGGGTTTGATGACTCATCAAGTCATTTTTTAATCATTACAATCATTTTTATATTAATTTGTCTATATTTGATAATTTTACATTAATATATATACATATTTAATACATATGATGTATATTCTATATAAATACATCTATATTATTATACAATTCCACTTCATTTATTTTTTTTATAAGTTAAATAACTTAACTCTAAGATCTCGTTAAATCTTGAAACTTAAATCTCAAGTTTTTTATAATTATCGGCTTTATCGATACACTTAAGTCTTTATTAAATTAAACCTTTTATATACCTTATTGTGAGAAATTGACTTTATTAAGTTACTTCTTTTAACTTTTTTAACTTTATCGTGAAGTTTAAACTAAAATAAATAACGTTGCCTAATACCCTAAATTTAAGAGCCCAAAACCTTAGGTATTACACAAGCTCAACAACTCCACAACTAATTCCACTTAGAAGCCCACTTGTGCATTAACTCTCATCATTGAATCTTCAATAATGAGAGTTTTTTCTTTTTTTCTTTTTTTTTTAGGGGGGGGGGGGGGGTGTTTGTGGGTTACAACAAGCCTTAGAAGCACTTTCTAGGATAAAAATCCAACTTACATAAACAAAAATTTGATCACCCAAATAAAAATCCGATTGTATAGATAAAAATCTAAATTGCCTAAATAAAAATTTGACTTACATGGATAAATATACAAATTGCTCAAATAATCTCAAGGCACTTATACTTGAGAAAAATTCGACAAGCTTAATTTTGAGATACTTATATGTTAAGGAAATTTTGAGATAGTGAAGCATAGGATAATCCTCGAAGGATGTGTCACCAAGCCCCACTCAGGAAAGCCTAGCAACATATAAATAACACAATCAAACCTTAGGTGCTAAGAAAATTCTGAAGCAGTGAAGCCCGGGATGATCCACAGAGCTAATCCCCCAAGCCCGGCTTGAGAACACCTACATTAGAAATTAAAACACTTAAGCATTGTGAAAACTTTGTAAGCAAAGAAGCCTAAGGTAAATCACAGGATCGTAACCCTTAAGCCCAATTGACTTCCATACACCTAAGGCAACGAATGCTTGAGTCCTAGGTAGGCAAAATTCTGATGTATCAATAGTTTAAGAAAAACCCTAGTGAAGGCATTGAAACCTACACTAGCTAATGCCTAACAGATTCACTTACTCAGATAATCCCGTAGCACTCATGCCTAAAAAAAATTTGACTTTCATAAATAATCCTATGGAACTCATGCTCGAGAAAAATTCATTGATCCTACTTAAATCATCTTTACCGGTATATAAGCTCGAGGAAAATCCAGCTCTCCTCTTAAAGCCATCTAATTACCCTCATTAGCATGAAAGCTTAGAGAAAATCCAATAACTTGAACACCATGGTACTTCGCTTAAGTCAAGACTCCAATTCATCAAATCATAGGTAAAGCCAAAACCACTTACGAGAAGCTCCTTAGCTTGGGACATTAAGAGCCCATATAAGCATTTGGTCTCCTTGTTGAACACATCAATAAAGAGATTGGTAGGGTGGAGGGAAGCCCTTAGGCCCAAACCGATTAGCTTAAGGCTATTAACAAGCCCAATACGTAGCTTCTTCTTCTCCTATAGATAAGAGATGAAGCCCCCAAATAAAAGACTCTTTTCACTCATTCTCTTTCTCACCTAGGGTTTTATACTTCCTTGAACACCACACTAACTTAAATATCAAAGTAGTCACGCCAAAACAAACTCCAGTGTCCCACTAATGATGTTTTATTTTGCAAGAAGCCTAAATCCAAGTAATCTCTACCAACAAATATATGGAGCAAAAATGACACGTCAAGAGGGGGAATCACAAATTCATTTTAGCTTTTGAAAAATAAAATTACATTTTCAACCTCATTTATGTTGATAATTGAAAATATGTTATTTGTACATTATATTATGTATATTACTCAACATAGCATTGAAAGTCTTCATGCTAAACATAGTAAACCTATGTTGAAACTAATTATGATATAATTTATGCTATACATATTATTTCAACAATATATATAAGTTTAAATATATATGGCTCATGTTAAATTATACGATATACTTATCATTTAAAGCAAATATTTAAAACTTTTCTAGATTATATGTCTATTAAGGGTTATTTCTATAGTATAGATATTATGGACACATGTACACACTATTAGTAAATATAACAAAAATGATAATAGTTATGAAACATTTAGAGTAAACTATAACGGAAATGATAATAGTAACGAAACATTTAGAATAAAGCACCATGCGGACTGATGTGGCCATGTTTTACTTGTTTCATTGTCTTTGGAAATGACAAAATACTTGAATTTGTGTTGGCATCGGTCAATATTTTGTGACTTCTATCATATCTCTAAATATAATAATTGTGTAGAACATATATATGTACATACTAAAGATTATGCATAATTATAACATGTTATATATATGTTACACTAAGTGTTGTATATAATACATAATTACATATATATATATATATATATATTTGTCATTATAAGGGGAGAGAGAAGATTCAAACTTAATTCATCTCATTGAAAGATTAGCATCCATACCAATAGGCTATAAAAAACTAATACACACACCATACATCATATAATGCATCTCTTATGTTAAGACATATTTTATAATATATAACACATATTTTGTTCAACTTATACACTAGATGCAATATGCATGATAAATAACATTATGTGGTACATGTCTATTAATATATTAGATATATTACACCAATACTAGAATATATTTTGTAATTTCTATACATGAATATATAAAGTATATGCATAAACTTCATATTACGTATGGTATGACAATATCAAATTTAAATAAATATAAATGCATATATCATGACATATGTTACTATATATTATATATTTATTATTTGAGGCATTCATACAAAGAATTTCTATATTATATATTTGTTAAGCATTAATTTCTATGTTATAGAGAATAAGTGTGTATTATCAAAATATAATATATTGTATAGAATATATATATGTATATTTGTATGTATGTATGTATATTAGTATATTACATGTATTATATATCTATTAAGTATTGATTTCTATATTATAGATAATATGTATGTATAACCATCATGTACAGTACGACATATTGTACAGAGGATGCATATATATTAATTATATATTATATATGCATGTATTACCATAATATAATATATATTGTATAGAGAATATACATGTATATGTATATATGTACTAACATAATTAATCAATGAATTAACAGGAAGTCGATGCTACGACTGATTCTAATTAACGAGCATGTGACAATCCAAAGATTAATAAGAATAATAGAATTTAGAGATAAAGATCTCTAATAAATTCAATAATTAATAAGATGATGACAAATTGACAACAGTTGTGCTAGTATAGTTGATAATAAGTTATCAATAACCCCTAGTCGTGCTAATATGGGTAAATGCAAATAGTTAAAATAAACAAATAAAATGAGACGAAAAATATTATGTCCAAGGGAACTTCGTCCGCATGTCATATTCAGGAAGTTTGAAGCAACTCTAAGGTCACTTTGTTCAAACGCATTGATGGGGGTGGTGGGGGGTTAGTGGTGGCTTACAATCCGACCGTTGGACAATGTCTTTGGATTTTTACTCATTTCACTAGGGTTGTCAAAAGATTTACCCTTGAATATATATTTTCTACTGTGCTTAGCGGCATAGACCTTGCTACTTCTGACAACAAGACTTTTCATGGCTGATAAAAGAAGCTTTTGATCCCCTTCTTCTACTTACCAAGTGTAGTAATATGATCTTTCCTCACCTCCTTAAGACTCGTAGGCAACAAACAACTGGCTAGACATCCTTCTGGAAAGTATATTTTCTTATATTAGCTTAGATTACTGATATTCTCTCTCTCTCTCTTTTTCAATTTTTCAAACGTGAAAATGAATAACCAAAAACCTAAGGGTTTCAAGGGTGATAATGGCTACACAATTCGTTAAAGAGCGGTACGAAGATGACCTCAGTGAAATAGCCGAATACTTGAGACAGATTGAGGATAGTGAGTTATGTATATAATTGAACATGAATTTGTATTGTTTATAGAGTAAATAAAAGATGATGACAACGACACTATCCATTTTGCAGGGGGTTTTGATTTCGATGCTAAGAGATTCAAAGACCTAAATGGCTTGGGTACTACTAGTGGCATCTTGAACATGAATGAAGTATATAGGAATGTTCTTACCCGTTTGGCATGTTATCCTTTCCAAAAGCACAACGAGGTAAAGGTCGGTCATTTTATCGTGAATCATGCTAATTGATGAAAACTTAATTTTAAGTTCCATTGTGGTGAATTTGGTGCACTTTTTAATTAGTATTTGTTTAATGATGATATAAGTTGACGTTCCTTTTTCTTTGTGTTTTTAGAGGGCACGGAAATGGAATTTGTGGACATTATCAAGGCCAATTTGCAAGTTGTAGCTGGGTTTAGGTATTTTATAACATTTAAGGCCAAGGATGAGGAGGGGGACATGTTGTTGATGGGACTGAAGACAAGGTAGTCGAGATGCTCAGGCTGGAACCATTTTCTCCAACTTCTTCCGGTTCTTCTTTTTCTTAAACCCCAACGGTAATAGAATGCAAATTCATGTATAATTTTTTTTTTTTAATCCTTTCATCCTCTGCTTTGCAATCCATTCTGATTGTAATTGGTGATGCTTTGTTTAAATAGTTTGGTTCCTTATCAATCAAAAGATATAGGACATGTGAATCTATGATGATACATTATTCACAGGCTTGATATTCATACATTTTCTGACTTAAAGATGTGCTTTTCTTCTTCATTTGAATTGATAAATATGAGATTATGGTGTATTTGTCTTGAAAAGATATGGTAGGCAGAAGCAATTGGTCAATTGAAAGTAGTAATCTAAAAGTGGAATCCAAGCCTAAGTTTCAATTTTTATTTTTCTTGAATACTTTTTCTCATTGCTGATAGAACGATAGTGTAAGTTTTCGTCTTTTATATTAATTTAACCACAATTTTTCATTTAGTTTCATGTCACAATGGTATCCTTATTATTAAGACAAAACACACTAATTAGACTCCATATATTTTAGATTATACTCCTTAGTAATTAGGCAATTTTTAGTGGATGAAATGGTATGGTTTTTACTCCCCTTTGGACAACAATATACTTTGGCAAAAATTGTATAGCCCTTTACTTATTTCATTTGGTTAAAAGGAAATCACAAAATTCGATGAAGCTATAAAGAGACGCGAGCATGGAATCAGCAATAGAAGGGGGCATGGATCTTTATGTTGTTACCTCTATGCTTGTGGTACCAACTAATTCTTTCTTCGTTTATAACTTTTGAATGCGAACTTACTAATGTTTGTGCATTTCATTAGTCCTACTTGACTTTACTCAGTACTCCAGCATAATAAGCATTTTTTATGGTCGTCTATTTTTACAAGATGGAGAAATATTAGTTATTGATGTGTAAAGTTTGACATTGAAACGGTCAAACAGCCCAAAGAGAAGAAGAGAAGGCCTAGAACAATCTTAAATGGGGTTTTTGATGTCAAATCCAAGACACGACAATGAAGCGTGCTGCATGGGATGATAATAATGCTTAGATTCCTGTCCTTTGTGTTCATAAATTCCAACAGTATAGCCATTGTCGTGTTATTTGTATGTCTGGTTAAATGAAATTTTATTTACTTTTGGTTTCGGTAAAATTTTCTTTCAGCAGCTGCTTGCTTTTTTATTGGGGAGTCCCATCTTTGTTGCTTCTGAGAATTATATAGCATTCTTAGTTGAAATAGTTTCAAAGTTCTTGACATTTATGTAACTAATATTTAACTTTGGAGGTACGTTGTCCGCTAATATGTATGTATATATATATACACATATATTAGAATAAAAACAAATGGTATGGGTAAATATTAAATTATCCCAAATGTCAAGCTCGAATTGAAGAGCCCTAAATATTTAAAAATAATTTCATGATAACGTCTGAATTCTCTAGAAGAATTGTATTTTTATTTGTTCTTATGGTGGGCATCAAATGCATTATTTAGCATTTATATTAAGTACAAAAAACAATTTATATTTATTAAAAAACTCAACCTAGTCCTGTATTTATTTTAATTAACCTTAAAGGATTTAAATAAATAACTCACTTAAAGTATAAAACTTAACTAAATTTTAGTAGGAATATATTCCATTTGTCATACATAGAGATTTGATTGCTTACGCTTCAAATCTTCTGGATTGTGTCACCTTAAATGTCGAGTCGGAAGCGCATTTATTTGTACTTCATCAAATGACCAAAACAAATGTAACCATGGGAAACACAGTATGCAGTTCGACAACAAAGAATGTGCCCCCTTGGGGTTCTGTACAAGCCTCCTTTAATATTCATACAAAACAAATGGAACCATTAAATATTTTAAATAAAAAAAAAAAAAAAAAAAGACAGAGAGAGAATGAGAAATAAGCACCTTTTTTTCCCCCCCTCTCTTTTTGATACAAAGGCCTAGAAGAGACTGCCCCGGAAGCATAATAACTTCTCATTTTAATAGACCATACAAAAAAGAAACCGAAGTTATCAACCGATAAACCATTCTTAAAAAGACATTCTCTTCTCGGTCAACTAATAAAATTCACATACAAGCAGAGAACAAGTTGCACCTCTTCAATCCCGCCCAGCTTCAAATATAGTGGCAAAAACCTTAGCAAATCAACAATAAGATGACGGTAGCCAAAACATGGCAGCTACACATATTGATACAGGAAAGGCCAGTAGATCTAGACTATACCGAGATACAATCACCTCAGGTATGTCAAACGCTAGAAATAAAAAATGTAACATTCCAGCATGACACCCAGGTGCACAATACACTAGCTCAATGGAGGGAAAGGGCAAAACCCAAGGATAACAGGAAGGGGGTTGATAAGTAGAAGGTATACGACACTCGAGGAGATAATTATCAACCACCTACTTGAACCATTTGATCCCCACATATGGCATTGGCAGATAAATATAACTACTGTATTATATTTGGAGGGGTCCGCCAATAGCATCTCGACCAGAACTAGCATCCTTGTGTCTCAAAGAAAGATTTGCAAACTGCATATCAAGGTCCTTGCTCTTGGTATGCTGATGACCGGAAGAAGGTTGCAGCTGCTCTTGCTGCTGCTGCTGCAAGGCCCTCAACCTTCCCCTCTCCCGCTCCAAAACATCATGCTCCACTACACATGAAGCATCCATTAATCTCTTCTCATAGAAAGAGCTAAATTAAAAAATCCGGTCTATCAGAAAGTTGATATGCACAACTCAAGATCCCATTGGATGAGAGAACTAATCTATAATTAAGTGATCATGATGTTTATTATATCACTAGAACAGTAAAATTATTTTTCCCGTAAAACTGTATACATAACCAATTTTAGTTTTGTGGAGGGAGTGTAAGTATAAAGCCATGCCATGTTTGAACTAGAACTATAAAATAATCAATTCTGGTTGTGCTCTCCAAGAATTTCCATATGATGTTAACATAAAAGAATGCAAGTTCATTCTTGTCATTGGATTCTTCCCTATTTAATCAGTTCTACCTGACTCATGGATCAGACCACATAAAAGGAGAGCAGAAAAATAAACATAAGCCACACCTATATCTGATGACGTAAAGGCATTTAGATAAGCTAGTTATTGTTTATATTCTTATTCTCAGAAATTTCTGCTACTCAAAGGAAGAACTGCATACTATTCTATACATATACACAATCTATACAGACTTGCAGCCCCCAAAATCTTCTAAAGCGCATAGAAGCAGCAAACAAGACTGCCCTCAGAAAAAGAGCAATCACATGAAAAAGCACGAGAGGCAGTTCTGAACAAGAGCAATGGCCAGTGATAAGTAAGGAGAAGACAGCATCTCAACAAAGTTTCACATTCTGCGTTCATGTACATCCAAGCAGAGTTACTTGTTAAGGTATTAGGAGAGAGTTACATAAAACATTGGTCTCCAAATTTTATATTGACAGACACTTCCTCTTCTCAAATGTTTTGCAATTACATTTTACTACTTAGGCTCTCAATTTACGACCAAACATTAAGGCCAACATTTGTGATAGAAAAGTAAAGGCTCACGTGACTAAATTATCACTCCTCATGTGCCCTCTTGTCAATATATAATCAAATGCATACCCCTTGTATGGTAAGGCCAAAGAGACCCTTCTAAAAGCAAATGTCATCTTCTCCACGGGGCAAGGAAGCAATATACCATTAGTCCTTGCATTTCCAAATCATGAACAAGTTTTATCAGAATCCAACAGAGCTTTAACTCAATAAAGTTTGAGGAGACTGGCAGGGGTCAAACAAGGCCAATATATTTAACAAAATACTTTCATGTTGGGAGTTATAAATCATACATACATACATACATACATGCATATATAGTGAATATATCCTAATGGGGGTAATTAAAAATACAATTTGTGCTGACTATGGCAAATAATCTACCTGCATTTCTTTTTTTTTTTTCCTTTTTGGGGCAATGCAATAAGCATAATAAAAGGAGAAAGAAAATGTACAGAGGGTGAGCAGAGTCATGTGAGGCTATTGACCGATGCAATTGAACAGCAGCATAAGTCGATGCCCCTATAATCAAAGGATACAGCAGAGACCCTGGTCTATCACAATCAGCCAAGAGAAACAGCATAAACATAAATCAAAATCCCCAAGCTGGGCTTGCAACTGAGGTCGGAGAGCTTACTATATACCTATTCCTGTGCTCCCACCATGGGGGATAATTAGTGGCTAGGGCGATTAACTTGAAGACCCAACACCTCAGCAGACCAATTTATGAAGCTTGTTGGGTATTCTAACTTCAAGAGAAGTTACCTCCAAGTCTCCTTCCAATAATGACAGCTGAAGAAGAGATGCATGGTCTCTGCTTATATAGAGCATAGGAAACATAGATTAGAGTGCAGTACACCCCATTGGAGGAGTTTGTCCACAATCATAAGTCTTCTTTGAATGGCTAGCCAAGATATGAAGGCATGTCATAGCAAATGTTCCTTGAACCAAGTGCAATTGGCCCAATTCACATTCAAAACTTCTCTCAATTCTCCATAAGCAAATCAAATTGAAAAGGGTATAATAGATAGGTGCATGGATCATGTAGGATGGTTCGTATGCTTGAAAGTAGTCAGTCATTCTACAGCTATGTCCCTCCATTTCCCCAAAAAATACACAAACTCTAATTGAGAAGATTGGCTTAGGTTTCTAAATGAACCAATCCCGTCTGTAAACCCAAGGGGAGACAGGATATTCTCATATCATCCCAAATAGGCTCATTAGGCCAATAATAGCCTAACCAATCAAAGAATGCATTCAACAATGGGAAGGAAATCCAAGGGTTTGAATTTCCAAGAAGTAACATTTTGCGATAAGTGCAACTAAATGGTGTGAATTATCAAACCAAAGGGAGATGGAATTTCAATCGCACATGTCCCATCCAAGGAGCCCTCTGAAATTAGATCTTCATGCCAAGCACAAGCATAGGTAGCTGGCAGCTAGACTTCCATAAAGCTCCTACCCATCAAAAAAGTTGATTGTACATCCTAAGGCAGCCTAAGTCCTCCATCTAAAACCATGTAAAGGTTCCAGACATGCTTAACCAAGGCCACTTTCTTCTAAACATTCAAATCAATTACCCCTATACCACCTTCCTCCTCAGGCACACAATTGCTACCCTAAGCTACTTTCACCTTAAGCCACAACTCATCACTTCCATTCCAAAGGAACCGTTTTAGGCCATGATTGGCTTAGTAACACTTTTTAAAAGACCAAGAGAAGAAAAACCATAAAATTGCGAGTCAAAAAGAATTGATTGATCAAAATAATGATAAACAGTGAGAAAAGATGTTAAAAAAGTTAATCAAGATTTTGAAATGAACCCAGAATATTTTCAAAATATTATCATTCAAACAATATAAAGATGATGGCCGATTTCTTACTAAACACATAATTATCAACTGACTTTCTTAACATCTTTTCTCATCATTTTTCATTTGATTAACTGAATTCTTTAAGGGTTAACTACTAGTCCACTGGTAAATTCTTTTTGATGATTCTCTTTACTAACTCCATCCAATCTAATTTGAAAAGCTTCAAAGCAATAAGGGAAAATACATGATTCCCACTCCCAGAAGTCAAGATACCTTATCAAATTAGCTTTCAACCTTACATCAACCCCACTCACGAAAACTTCACTCTTGTGCAAGTCAGCCTCTAAGTCTAAAAGATTATGGAATCCTTAAATAGCTTCCTTAACCAGCAAAAGCAAATCCAAGTTAGCACCCAAGAATTTCATCAAATCATTAGCAAAGCACAAAGGTGATTCCACTCATTCTCACATCTCCAATGAAAACTAAGAGTCAAAGAGAGTTTTTTTATCTTCATCAAGCAAGAGAACTTCCACAACTAAAATTAATTATAAGGAGATAGAAGGTCTGCTTCTCAAATGCCTATTGAATTAGGGAAGAATCTTACAAGTTCACCATATAAAAATTCTAGGAGTAGAGATGCAAACTCTACTAAATGAAAGTCAAAGGAAAATTCATAGTTATAAGTACATCCACAATAAAGCCCTGGTCCACAATATTATAAGCTTTATAAAAATCCACTGTTAAAGCATGTCTCCTAGGGCCTATATTTTTATGATAGCCACAATATCAAGCTTCCTTCTATCAAGTTATGAGCTTGGTTATTGAACCAAGTAAAGAGAGGACCCTGAAAGGCAGTGTCATCCAACTCCACATCATAGAAACAAACAATGATATCCTTCATACCAGTCCAACTCCACATCATAGAAACAAACAACGATATCCTTCGTACCAGCTGTAGTTCCTCCATTTCCAGCATCCATCCCCAAAGAAGATTTGCGGATATTTAAGTCTACCAACACAAAGCTAGGGACCCATAAGAGACTGCTTTAGCATAGCTTCTTGCATCCATCATCAAAGTCGAAACCACAGGCAAAGGAGATAGAAAAGAGTATGCTGAAATGTCGAGTTCTTGTAGCAACAATGGACCCAGGATTTCAAGTTTTCTCCACCTTTAACTTTCTAGACATTGGTGTAACCAACCCGTATGCACCAATTAGGTTCCACAAAATCCCTCAAAGAGGTAGGATTGTATACCATGCTATGTCAGGTTACACAATCCCTTGAGCTTCCCACCTCGACTTCATAAGTGATGTTGCCTCACTATCCAAACTGGTCTCAGCTTAGTTGACATGCATCAAGGACCAGCTACAAGGACAAGATCCAAGACACTTGCACAAGCTTTAGTACGATGTCAAGTAAATGTAGAAGATTGGGCTAAGCTAGGTGTTGGAGGAGTTATAAAGTATCTTGGTGGTATTTTGCAAGATCAGCAGTTAAAACAAATTGAAGTTTATACAATAGAATTTAGCAGCAAAGAGGAGTCTTGGAGCATTACAGAGGGATCATTCGAATAGAGCTTCTTCTCCATCCAAACAAAGTCAAACAGGAGTACACAGAGTTGCAAAACCCCCACTTCAAGCCAAAGCACAAGTCATTTGATTGAAGTGGCCCAGAAATTGGAATGTCACATTCAGTGACACTTTGCTCAACACTCCGATCAAATGAAATGTCCTAAACCAGCGATAACCCGAAACTTTGCTCAAACGTCATTTCGGGTCATTTGAACTATGTGCTCCCTCATTTGACAAATTGTGATCTATCGTGTTGTCCACTTATGTCCAGCTGTAATGTGTCAAGTTGTCAATTATTTCAAGACTTTGGAGACAAATCTTAGAATCCATAAGTGGCAGTTATTAATGTTAAGAGTCACCAACTTAGGAGATATGTTAGAATCATTGGTGATTTATTTCTTTGTCCAAAGGTTGTCTATTTTACCAAGGCATTAAAAACACCTTCAGAAATCTATGTCAAACAAATTTCAGAGGTTCATTAAAGTAATTTTTCTAGAATTTTCTTCCAAAGCGAGAGAAATCTTTTCCTAAGAGAATTCTATAAGTGCTTTCCTTATCATCAAACTCAGGTGTGAAGAATATCGTTCTAATCCTTATCAATCTGACTAGACCAATGGACTGGCAGATCATCAAATTGTTCAAGTTAGTGGTGCCCATTGGCTTATTGAATTTGAGCAATTTCTTCATAGGAGTTCTGTGTTTCTCCAGAAATAAACTTCAAAAGCAAAATTAAACCACTGAGAAACTTGATTACTAACCCGTTTCCACTCATCACCAGAAACAGAGCAATCTAGTATCACCATCACCAATGGGTACTTGGTCAAGGAGTCTCCAGTACCAATGAATCTCCCAAACTATAGAGACCATAGTGGATCTCTTGAAATGATGCTTGCCCACCTTGCAAAAACTTCTCACAGCCATTGTGTCTTCAACATGCTCAAGAACTGCTTCAGTGATTGTAATAAAGGAGAACCCAAGGGGATTGTGATAGTATATGGTTGTTTGCCCTTATCTTTTACAAATGCATTAGAAGGCTAGCAATTCTGTAGATTTGATTAATGGTGCAAAGAAGCTACTTGCCAACCATATCCTTTCCTACAGAAGTCTTCTGAGCCACTGTTGAGCTATTGTTGGTTTCCACACTTGAGCTATAGTTAACCTTAAACACGTCAATCTTTTTCTTTTTTTAGTGGTTTCTTCCATTTAGAGAGCATAAAAGTGAAGATATTTGCATGAATGCTGTTTTCACTGATAAGCTACTAATTATATTATTAATTCACTACAGGACTCTTTCCTCTAACTACTAGCAAAGATAATTTCAGTAAATAATACTAGTAAAATATGGTCTAAAATGTAATTGGTCTACTTGACATCTTAACCCAATCAAAGAATTTCCCAACTTTAAGTTATACGGTATGAGCATGCATATGTGATTAAAATTTAAAAGTCAGTATCTTTTAGTAACACCTCACTGCACCATGTTGAATGACTTCTGAACAATCTAAACAAGCTCATAGTTATTTGAGATATTATTTATGGAAAAAAAAAATAAAAAGTTTTGCCAGGTGAAGAAAACAGCACAAACAGAGAATTTGTAACAGAAAAAATTATCAGAAAAGTAAACTTACAATATTTTATCAACTGCTCATTAGCTAAGCTTTCCAGATGCCGTTTTAGGGCCTTGTTCTCCATGCTCAAAATAAGATTTTGCTGGTTTAGAAATTCAATCTCAGCTGAAATTTCTGACCATTCAGCCTGCAAAGCAGCAATTTGACGGATGATATATCATCACAACCACATAAGGAAAGGGTACAACAGAATCAATTGCACTCTTTTTTGTAACATTTCAAAATTATGGCTGCTCCTGCTGAAAATAACCTGTAAAGCTTGCACAGTTCTTTCCAACTCAGCTATATACTGGAGTTTTCTGACTCGGGAGCGCTGAGCAAATTGCCTGCAGAGACATGTTAAAAGCTCTATCATCCAACATTTTACTTAAAGTTCACACTTGAGTGACTAAAACAGGTGGTAACTCTTATTTACAAATTAAATTTGGGGAGCATATTACAACTAGTGCAGAAAACATTGAAACATAACGAACTTCTGCAAATTAAATATGTGACAATTATTTATCTGTTTATTCATTTATTTCATTTTTTGGGGGGTGGGTGGCACACTCAGCATATATAAGGAAATCAATATACATGAAGAATGAATAAGTTTGATAAAAAATCAATTCATATGTATAGAATATATGGACTTATGTACTATAACAAATAACTACATATAATGTTTGAGGAAAAAGAATAAGTACATATAACCATGTAATCTAGAGCACATACAAAAGTAATTAGAAAATTTATAAAATTTACATGATATATGTACACACACACATAACCTACATGATACACACACACACAAACATATATAAACACACTCACACATGCTACAATAACAATTTTAACGTGAGTGTGTATACATACATATACACATACATACATACATAAATACATGCATGCATGCATAAACACATCAATATCTTTATATATTTATATACAAGTATACACAGACACATTTAAATTCATAATGTAACCTTTATAATTATAAAACACTTTTAAGTTTTCTACATCAGTCTTTTTAATATGTATAATATAAAGGTATACTACAACACATGCCGAAACTTATAGAAAATATGAATGTTCCAATTTTTTTAAAATGAGCACTTACATCAGTCTTTTTGCTATTTTGCATTTTTCTATAAAATTGCCAGTCAGTAGATCTTTTTCCATTCATTTATTATTATAGTAATTACTTGCCCATTAAGCATATTGAGACCAGATTTGAGACAGTTGAATCTGGGTCAATAGACCCAGACAGTTGAAGAGTATGCTGCAAACTAAAACTAAACAACCCAAGAGTTCCATCGGAAGTCTTTCTCCCAACCAATGCCACAATTCCAAAACCAAAAGGTGAAAATCTTAAACAATTAGAATGGTCCTTTGATGATCAAAGAAGTAAAGCTTTTTACTTCATGCTATTTCAAATGACTCCAAATTTCAGGATGTACAATGTATCATTTTCTGGGGTAGGTTCATATTTAATAGCAAAATGATTGGAGAATTAACCTAGAGCTTCTTTCATTGTGCATGTGTATGTGAGAAAGAGAGAGAGAGAGTGGGAAGAGAGAGATGATGAATATACTGATAAATTGTTCAGGATATTCAACTAACTTATTACAATCACTAACAGTGTAAATGGACTAAATTAAACTTTGAAATTTAGTGTTCAGTAATCACAAACACTAAAGTATGACCTTTGATCTCTACTGATTAAGAAATGAACAGCAATTACCCATATAGCTCTGTAGTCCATTCGGGAGATAGGTATGACCAGACAACCTCTACATTTTGGAAGGATAAAAGACCAAGTCCTTTTATTCTCTTTGAGGTTTATGTCTTAACATTCATCTCTTAGCCAGAAGGTTGTTGCTGCTAGAAGTCGACTAAGCAGCTCATGAAAGTGATCTTGAAAGCATATTTCTTAATATTTGAACAGAATTTTCACAATGAATCCACCTTTAGGCTGGGTAGTTAGATCATGACCCCAAAGAAAGGAAAGACGCCTTGAAGAAGTTAACTTTTTCTTCAAATGTTTGCTCTCACTAAGTATCCTGACATCTTAAAAATTGCGTGTTTTAAGTGAGAAATGGCATGTTAACGTTGCATATTCAGTTAGTGAAGGAAGTTAAATTGAAATTCCATTGCAGTTTACAACCCATAGTAAGATATTGAGTTTTCCTTTGAACATTATTTTGAAACCCATATACATTCAAATCACTCTTTGATAGGAAGCTTGCTGAGTAAGCATCTTAATGATAAACAAGCTAAAGAAACAAAAGAATGTTTTTGTCAAAAGATGCCAGTTGCAAGAGTAATGAATAATCAGTTTAACTCCTTAACAGTTCCCTTACAAGGGGCTTATAGCTATTGTTGTTTAACTTGACTGGGATTTATTGGGTAGACCAAGTCAGTGAAGAGCAAGCTTCATGCTTCAGAGCTATGGAGGCAATATGGAGGGGCAAAAAATTATTTCTTCGCTTGTCTCTGTGTTTTTTGGAAATGTTGGACTGAAAGGAACAAAAGGGTTATTAACGATAGGGAATCTCAGCCGTCTACTATAAAGACAATCTCCCATATCTTCATAATTTTTGGTATAGCATAGAGAAGCTTTTTCAAAATGTAGATAGACTACTTTTCAACAACTGGAGAAGGTCCATTCAATCAACATCATGTTACCTGTTTATGATGGAAAAGATTCCATTTCCTTAACTGCTTTTCAGGCCCATGATGTTTGACCTCAAAACAGCAAAATGTGCTGGAATTCTTAAAGCATGTCACGTAAGCAAGAAGTGTAGAGATTTTTCAGCCATAAGTTTCGACAAAGAACACTAAAGGACTCAAAGTTTGCCAGCAACCAAAATTACCTTTCACTTTTTCTTTTTCTTAAGAAGAGTTATATACATAATCTTATTGATGGCACAAAGGGGTACAGGCTCATAGGTATGACATGCAAATATCTCAAAAAGAATCAACTTCTGAAGGCAGAAGTTGCCAACAAATTTGGAAGCCAGAAATTATGTATCTTGGCTCTAATTTAGCATAAATATATTTGTCTGGTTCTTATGCATTCTATGCTGTTCTGTCCATCTAAATGAACCAAAAAGATGCCAACATGTTCCTCTCGCTAGTGGAATTATCAAGGCAAGTTTTAATCTAATTTGCGCTGTCTTGGGAACCATTTGCCCAGAGGGGAGTTCTTATGTTATACTATTCTATTTAAGATTGACCTCATTCTTACTAATGCTAAGTCGGGGAAATTTTTTTACCAATTTATATGCTTAATTTGACCACATAAATTATATGTCAATTTATACCAAATATGCAGAAACCATCAAAATTTATGTTCAGCAACTTCAAAAAACAGTCTATACCATATAATTGTTTAAGTTTCTAGACTGGAACTGCAAACAATATTTTCTTGGCTACAACACTTGTAATTACCACAAGAAGAAACAAAATGTCAAAGAAAGCAATGTGTTTCAACCAACTGATTATTATAAATAAATTTAAAAAAAAAAAACAGAAAACTAGATTTATCAACATAGCCAAAGGTGTCTTTTAAAGCGAAAATAGTGCTACCAAAATGGACATGTAAAAAGAGGGGAAAGTGAAATACAACAATAAGAGGGCTGAGTACATACTGTTTTGCCCGTTTGTTATCTGGGTCAGAAGGTAGATTCTTTGCTCGAGAACCATCTTTTCTTTCAGCCGAAACCTGGGGATCACTAGGATTAGATTCCACAGGATTTCGCTTTTCATCCACTGTGGATAGGACAGCATCAAGTTCTTGTGGGACTCGTGATGTTCCAGAACTCTGAGACATGATGTTATCTTTTATGGAAGTCTGCATACTAGGGTGAGACACAACATTCTGGGGTAATTCTCTGGATCTGTTTTTATACTTTGCTTGGCTTATTTCTACATGGAAAGAACCCTGTACACTGTCCTTGCGATGACCAAATTCTTGAGATCCCCAAGATGGCACTTGCATCACATTAGCAACATCAATATATGCAAAAGAGTCACTTGATGACCGCCGATGGCCTGCTTTTCGGACAGGCGTATCCGGCTCATTAAGTAAATCATCAAGCCATGAAGGTTGCTCCTCTATCAAAAGGCTCTCAGAGGAAGTTCTCTGGTGGTGCAAATACGGATATCCCTCCATAGGCCTTTGAATGGCTTTTGATCCAACTGAAATACTGGGCACATAATCAACATATGAAGAGGAAACACTGGGAAAGGGACTCTTTGGAGGCAGTAAGGCATGTTTTCCAGGGTAAACCAGATTTCTGCTGTTTGATGACCCCTTGAGATTTGACATTACCTACAGAAGAAGTTGTTGATGGTCACAGACAGACAAGAAAATGATCAGGAGGGCAAGAAGAAATGTACAAAAAAATCTTGAAAGGAAGAAATATATAACCCGGTGTTGTAAAACTTTCAAGTAAAACTATAGGAATAAGTGCAAGACCCAACCATCTGAAGGGGAAAAAGAAAGAGCATGGTGATGGAAAAGAGCAAATTATAGAGCTTGAAGCACAAATTCAATATTCAACCTCTTTAAAGAAAAGAAAATTAAAAATGGCTAATAAAATTACCGTTGACAATGAACAATTGGTATACCTAGAAGAATAAAATGTCATGAGGAAGGCCAAAGCTTTACATTTAGGTTGACTCACACCAAATGAAGCAATAAATTAGCACATTCAGGATCACGACTTCATTCTCCTGATAATTTTAAAGTAATGATTTACAGTGAACCTTGATTTAAAGTATAAGATAAAGAACAGAACATGAGACTTCAGTAATAAACCTACTTCAAATCCTAAAATTAGAAAAAAAACAAACTAAACAAAAAGCTGGCTTCATATCCTATAAGGAAACTCTCTGATGAACAAGGAAAAAAAATATAAAGAACACATCCTAAAAGGAAACTAATTTCTTGCCTTAATTGCTCTACAAGATTCACAACAAAAGAATTAAGCCAACCTTATCTCTCTCTTCAAAATTATCGCCATTCACCATAAATCCTTTGGTAATCTTACAGCATGAACTTTTACCCAACAAGTTAAGCCCAGCAAGCAAAAAAGTCTGAAAAAAGCATCACAAGAAAACGTGACAGCGCAAAATGAAAGAACCTAATGAAGATAACTGTCTCGCTAGACTGCAAGCAAAAAACGTGAAGAATAACAGTCCTAAATAAAAAACAATGCAATCAAATAGGCAATAATCACAAGAACCAAGAAGCATCATATGTTCATCAAAACTTATATCCCTCAGCCTCCATGAAATCAAAGAAAATGACCTACAAAACCGTGAAGGAAAGAAGATAAATAAAAAACAGAAAGCCAGCTTCTATCCTAGTAGTTGGGTCTAAGCACCTAACATGGTACAGGCTAAACCGAGGTTTGTGCACTTATGTCCCTCCATCAGCAATATGACCGTGCAAATAAAGGAAGAGCAAAGCATGCTTAACTTTGTCAACAAAGTCACATGCAATTTATACCCCCTTCAACACTAACATGAAAACATTTCGGAGCTCAGGACTCATTCGATCGTCAAGATATTTAACCGCATACAAGACAAGCCTCATACCATAATCAAGTAAGTATAACCAGAAAAACGTTAAAGGTCAAGTCCGGATTTCAACAGACAAAACAGAAAACAAACCAGAAAAGCAACAAATTAAATAACTAAAGTACGACAAGCAACTCCAATGCTTAAAAAGTTAGAAATGATGCCCTAGAAAGTTATAATACAGATGATTCTACCAAACATATTCGCGAAATTAAACCTAAGACAGCAACAGATTCAAACACGAACGTAGTAAAAGAATTACTAGGAGCTATTTAAAAATAATGATAACAATAACAATAATATACCTTCGAATGAATGTCAGAGGTAATTTCAGCTTCAGATCTCAAAGGAAAAAAGAAATTAAAAATCGAAGCAACTTTCTCTCTCTGCTCTTTTTTATTACCTTTTTCTTTCAATTTCTCTCTCTGAAATTGCTGGGGTGTTATTTAGCTGTTAGTGTCTGTTGCTGTCTCGGATTCCCTTGGAAGCACTCTGTCTTTCTGTCCTCTCTCTCTCTCTCCTCGTTCCCTCTTTCTCACTCCGACCCCCCTCTTGGCGTTGAAATTTAGAGGTGCAAGTGGAAATTGGTAACTGGGAGACCAGGAGGGCGGAAGGAATATATTGAATCTGAGAGGAATAAATAAGTAAATTCTTGTCCAAAAATAGCCAGTGAGGAAGTGTTTACTTTTAGAATTTTCTTCTTGTATTTTTCGATAAAATTTTTATATAAAACTAGCCGTGGCATTATGTGTGCAAAACAATATAAAATGAGAAGAAATAGAGATATATAAATACAGTTAGTTAGTGAGGAGTGTAGAAAAGTGGAAGGAAGAAAAAAGAGATGTATAGTTAGTAGGAGAGTAGAAAAGTAGGAGTGTAGAAAAAGTTGGAGAGAGTAAAAATATAAAGAGAGAAAAAAAAAGAATAATTGGACATATTTATCTATTAATTATAATTTTAATAATTTATTTTATTATTAATTTTTTTATTAAATAATAATAAGTAGAGATTAAATATATAATTTTAAGAGAAGTGGTTATTTAAGGTTTTATTTATTTTAATAATATAGATAATCCATCCATCAAAAAAATGTTTATTTTATAATTTTATATAGCCAATGCATTCATGCTGTGTGCAAAAAATTAATTAAGTGACATTAAAAAAAAAAGTCTAAGCAAATCTATTTAAAAAAAAGAATAGTAAATAATAATATCTAAAAACGATGAATAGCAAATAATATTTATGGTAAATGAAAGTTACACCATTATTTACATGAATAGTAAATAATATATGTGATATATAAACAATACGTTGGAAATTAAAAATATGGACGTATAATGAAATGTGTTCCTTATTATGTATGTATAATAAATTTAAATTTATAGGTGGTTGTAAGTTGAAAATATGACCACATGAATAATAAAATGTATTTTTTATAGATATGCAACGTATTTAATTTGTGCATAAGAAAAATAGCTTAAATGGTAATTATTGTTGGCAAAATTTGGAATCAAGGAAAATTCTGTAAAAGGGAATGAGATACTTAATACTGAGGCCAATCCAGTGCTCCCACTTCAATACCTAAGTTAGTAGGGTAACTTTATATAAAAAGTATATGAGTGAAATGTTAAAAAGAGAGATCTTACAAAGTTTTCTTTCCCATATTTATATCTAGTTGTAATGCTTAAAGCAGTTATCGGAATAACTGTTTAGACATATAGAAGTTTCTTGATTTGACATCTTTCTTGATATGTAAAGAGAGTAGGCGGTTATATAATATAACCATGCTTATGATAATTGTTCGCACCATGAGCTTGAATTCAAATCAAGAACGGATCTAAAATACTTGGCATAAATGCTCATGTGTCATTTTTCTAAAGGCATGCCGAGAGATTCAATCTATTTGGCTTATCGGCGACCGAATAAACGAGTTTGCTAGATGAGCGAAATCTGACTATCAATAGTAGTGGAAATTGATTGTAGGATGGGTTTGAATTTATTTTGGTAACTACCATAAAAAAATATTTAATGATCGTTAATTATATACGGTTAAAAAGGCACGTTTCCTTTAATATCATAGATCATCGAATCTTAAACCCATTACTCGTGTACAAATACTATAATAATTTAAACAAGATAATGGAAATCGTAAACCTAATGTGATTTGATGTAGTACTTAGTGGAGGGCATGAGAATGGAGATTAAAGTTCAAGAGATGAGGAGTTATTAGAATTGATGGGGAGAAAGTGTGATGTATAATCAAATAAGTAGTGATTGTTATTAGAAATATTGTTAATGGAAGGTTTATAAATTCAACTAAAAGACATATAAATGATGTAACTATTTAAGACAACAAAAGTAGGCTCTCGTTTTAGTATTATAGATAATTTCAAAAAAAAAATTACTAAGTTGAATTAGGCCAGGTTTCTTATTCTCTTATTGAAGCAAGTTTATCCTTAATATAAATGAAATGGACAATATGATCTAGATAGATAAAATCCTTCTTTGTTGTAGGAGAAAGATAGGAAAAAAGGGTTGAATAACTATTAAGTTAGATTTAGAGAAAACAAATGACACATAGAGTAGAACTTTATTTAATGGCTGCTATTTAGTCTAAACTTTCCTAAATGGTGGGTGAAATTGATGGTCAAATGCTTATTTTCTTTATCTATGGAAGATATGGTGAATGATACTCCATTATCAACCTTCTATCCTAGTAGAGGTAATAGGTAAAAGAAATTCTACGTATATTCATTTAAAGAGAAATCCGTTCAAGGAATTTGGAGCCTTTCAAGATAAGAGGGGATAACTTAAGGATCTCACATTTAGCTTTTGTAGATGACATTGTATTGATAGCAAAGGCTTCTTTAAGAAATGCCAAAGACAATTCAAAGTGTTATTTGCAATTTAAATCCTAAAGCTTGACATGAGCATTGCTCTCAACATGGTCATATATGGAGTGAAGTTGCATGGAAACTTTTTCAAGTCTTTGGCCAAGAACAAGCCCAAGACATTTGATGAATTCAATGCTAAAGCAGCATCATACATCAAATGGGAAGATAACATCAAAACTCAACAAGAAGCCGACCTAAACAAATCTAATCCTAAGAATAACAAGATTGGCTTAGCAACCGTGACGTTTGTTTTTTATGGGGAAGTAGCAGAGATAAGAAAAGACCATGAATTTTGACCTTCTTCACTCATACTCTACTTAACCGTCTCATGTCTAACATTCTTATGGAAGTTTAAAATCAAAGAATTCTCTAGGAGTCGGAAAGGGTGAGAGGGAGTCCTTCCTAAAGGAATTCGAACATGCATTATGAATTTTACTGTAATAGAGGCCATAATACTAATGAGTGTATACAACTTAACAATGCCATTGAAGATGCTATTTAGAGAGGGTATCAAAGGAAATTTGTAGCTCGTGATGCAAAGAACATCAATCAACCAACCAAGAGGAGGAATGATCAAGATTGAGACAACCGACATGTTCAAGCAAGAAGAGTAATTATTAACAACAACAATAGTAGGGCTCCAAATGGTATTATTAACACCATAGTCGGTGAACCTTCTAATTTAGGTTGGTTTTCCTCTTTGAGCTCGACTAACGCCTTTTATTATGTTTGCGATATATGGACCTGAATTTGTCCTCTTTTAGTTTTTTATCTTTTGTTTTAGAATCTTGAGGCCCTGCGTGTTTTTATTTAGATCTATATTTGAAAGATTGTAGCAGTGAATTAAACAACCCCTCCCTCCAAAAATATTTGAAAGTTTGTAAGGTTTATGATGTCACCCAAATGTGCCATTGAAGTCCTAGTTTGTAATTTCTTATCTCTCTCCTCTAGAAAGTTGATGGGTGCTTGGTGGCATGTTCCTTTCACACAGGATGTTCTCTCATTGTTCGGAATGTATGATGGAGATGTCAATCCTGTCTTGTTTTGTGCTTGTAATGATGAATCTGTGTGCCTGTACAACCTTCCCAAGTAAGTAGCTCCTCTTATCCTGTGTGTATGTTACTCTTCATTTTAAGCCAATAATTTGCTCTCGTTTTGGCCATAAGAGATTGCTCAATCATTTCTTCTACTCAGTACTTCCTCTTTTGTTTCTCAGTTTTACAGAGGGGTAGACTATTCTCAGAACGCGAAGTGCAGATGATTGGGTTAGGTCCAGGAGGCCTCTTCTTTAGTGGGGATGCTGCAGGCACATTATCAGTATGGAAATGGTCAATGGAAAGGGACTCTAGAAAGGTGGCTTTGATGGGATCCACGTTGACATCGTGAGATTCCTGTAGCCTAACAAATGGTGCCGGTGGAGAGAGACAGTGTGACCTGGAGAGGCGTATGACAAGGTCGATCGAGGTGTAAATGATGTATGCAGCTACTTAGGAATTCCAGTGATCCGGTGTTTACTTGTGAATCAGAAGCTTCCTCCAATCTTTTGTATCAGCTGCGGCTGTTGGCCAAAAACATAAGATATTTGCATATATATTAGAGGAGGCTGAATTTTTTGCAACTGTAAAGGTTCATCCGTGGAAATGAAATGAAATATTTCTTGTAGAATCTATTATATTGTCTTCTGTTCATTTCAATTCCTTGTGAAAGGAACATACCAGTATGCATGGTCATTCTTTGAGCCAAGTAAAAGGATAATAGTGCAGAAACCGTGAAGAGTTAGAGTGGAAATTTGTGTTAATGGATTGTATTCGTGTTTCCATTTTTCGAGTGGTAACAATATGTGAAATTTAATAATCATCACAAACAATCAGCTTACGAAATGATGTGTGTTTGTGTCACGATTATATCTACTACTGGTTCTCGTGTTATTTTCGTGTGCTCTCTTTGTGATCATGTTTCTAAATGTATCTTGTTTGTATTTATTTTGTTGTATTGTATTAGAAATTCTCAGTCCTTTGCCTTATTTAATTGACCTGAGATCGAATTTAGGTTTATAATTTTGAATATAATTTCTAATTCATGTTCCATTTTTATATTTTCCATGTATAATCTAAATGAAAAAAAAAAAAGTGAGATTCATTTTAATATTTGCCATATTAGTAAACCGGACTGGCACGTGAACTCGCTTATGCGTGTTGCTTGTGGTCGCTCATTCTGGGTGCGAGCGACGCTCTTAAGTTGAGTTTATGGCTGCGGTCGGTCATAACTATTGTGATGATACAATAGGCACTTAAACCTCCAGTAGTGGCTTGGCAGGTAGTCAATAGGAGGGCACTATGTTTGATTAACGGTTGATGAAGGATAATGAAGCCATAGTAGGTGTTATATGGAGGTATAAGGCGTATCGTATGTCATGAGTAGACTACAACGACTGTGAATTCCATACAAAACTAGTTTTACATATTTCAGTCGGAAGTGGAATCGGCCCATTCTCGTTAAATCCTCGATTGAGCTGCTGTGTAGATTGGACCCGTATTGCCCTCGTCACGTTGTCCAAATAATGAGTACTCCCATATTTATTTTTGTTTTATTAATATTGTTTGCTGCATTAGAATTAGGCTCGTATCTAAGTGGCATCCTGTGTGGTTGTGTCATTGCTATCATGTTGAGTTCATCATTCTTTATAGTTGATGATCTTTATGTTTGACTTTACACATGGCGAGCTTGGTTATGCTTATAACATTGGGCGTTGGATGGAAGGGTGTGCTTTCAATGATGACGAGTAGTTCTTCTGTTGCTTTTAACTTTTGGGCCTTGTTTAGATCTTCTAGATTTGCTAGACTTTTTCTATGTTAGATTTGTATCGAGCTTTATCAAAGCTTGAACTTTGATTACTTTTGGGCCAATGAGCTGTAGACTTTACTTGACTCTTTTACACTAATATTATCCGTGAAGTTCATGAAGTTTTCAAAATACAACATTTCACCAATAAGCAATTAATTAGTCGTCAAATATTTTCAAAGTCAATTAACAATTTCGTATTCAAAGTTAGGCATGTACAACCGAATGATCATTCAAGCAAATGTTTTCAAAACTATTGAATGACTTAGAAAATAAAACTGATTTGGAGACTAATATGAGTTGTAATAAGCCTCAGTTTTTTCTATTTAAGTAGAATATATGGTAAGCTGTTATTACTCATTGCCTTTTGGTTACAGGGCCTGACACAAGCACCTAATCAATTAGTTGTGTTTAGCATCATGTTAAGAGGTGACTTTGAATATACATATGATACATATTTTCTCCATATTTTATAACTTACTAAACGAAATTTTTGCTAGCTTAGGAAGGCTAGAGTGGAATACCACAAATGAAAGGAAAAATAATATATCAAGTAATTAATTCAAGTTAAACTAAAAGGTGGATTTTCAAAAATTCAATCTATTAATGATAACCAAGCTCATCTTTAATTCCCAATTTAACCTTAGTCCTTAATAGTTGAGTAAGGGTGGCTTAGTTGCTTTGGGCTTAAGATATTTTGATGAAGTTAATATGAGATTTACCTAAAAGCTCTTGGATCTTCTTTAAGTTAGGATAGATAATTAGGTAATTCAATCTAGGAAGGAAGAGTAGCTAACATAAATTAATGCATTTGAATTGGAGAATTCCAAAATCAATTAACCATCCCTTTCTTTCTTGTTTGGATGCCACTTATAGGAAGCTAAGGGGAGTTTCCAGTCCAATTTTAATTGAATAAGGTTATTTGCAGTGGATAAGGAGGACTGTGGATTCAAGTGATATCGAAAATTCTTATTAATGATCTATATTTAATTTAGTGAGTAAGACTAATGTAGCTTAACTAAGTTCAACTACTTAGCTTAATGTTTACATCACTAATCCTAAGATCTTTATTAGAAGGAATTTGAATCAATTGAGAAGGATCAAGAGGAATTCTAGTTGTACCTAACTTGTGGCATGATGCTTATATTAGTAGGTAAGTTCAACTACTATATCTAAGCTTAGATTTAAGATATAATGTTTGGGATTTTTTGATCTATAAATCTACATTGTTAATATAAAGTAATTTTATACTTATTGTAAGGTTTAATAATTCTGAGAAAGGATTTTTGTAAGATTGCAGTATTTAGAAGTGTAGAGACCCTTTTACAAGCTTTAGAGGAGCTAGGCCTTTAATCCTTTTATAATTAATTATTTGATTGAGTTTGTATTTAGATCTAATTTTGATTGATGTTTAAGAATAGTAATTTAGTTAGAATTGAATTGTTGGTGGTTGATTGGATTTGTATATGTGGTGTAGGTTTGGATATGTGTAAGAGTATAATTTTGATTGATTCAAGCGTTATGTTAATTTAATTCTTGTTAATTGATGTGAATGAGCATGTGTTGATAGTTGAAATGATGAATTGATACATGATTAGGTGTAAACTCCTTTGTGCCATGACATGTAAGTGTGTAAAAGGATTTGATTTGATTTAATTTGTGTTAATTGATATATTGTTATGTTGATTTAATGATATTATTTGTAAATGTAAGTTTTGGCATTGATTTTGGTTAATTTAGATAAGATTTAATCACGTAGTGCTATTATATTATGTTTGAAGTAAGTTTAGTTTTTTAGAAATTTTCGAATGAGAGTAAGTTGAAGATGTTGATTATAGTAATTTAGGCATTATAAGGTATAATTATGATTAATTCATTATGTTCATGATAAAGGTGTTGTTGTTTCTATGACATTAGCATGTTAATTGTGAAAAGTGTTATGGAAGTATGATTTTCTAGAAATTGATTTGGATCAAAATGATATATGTAAGTGTTTATGATGCTTGATTATGTATTCTTAAAATTTAATTGGTGTAGATAAGATTTAATCATGTAATGCTATTATATTATGTTTGTAGTAAGTTTAGTTTTTTAGAAATTTTTGAATAAGAGTAAGTTAAAGATGTTGATTATAGTAATTTAGGCATTATCAAGTATAATTATGATTAATTCATTATGTTCATGATAAAGGTGTTGTTTCTATGATGTTAGCATGTTAATTGTGAAAAGTGTTATGGAAGTATGATTTTCTAGAAATTGATTTTGATCAAAATGATATATGTAAGTGTTTATGATGCATGATTATGTGTTCTTAAAATTTAATTGGTATACTTAATATTAGGCAAGTTATGTTCATGTATTGGTATGTTTTGATCTTCGAGACTTGTTAAAAATGTATTCATGTTTTTGAGATTAAATGCATGATCTTGATTATTATTTGAATATTCATATGATCTTCAATCATGTTCTTGATATGTTCCTGTAATTATGCTTGATTTTTATTGTAAAATATAAACTTTTGATAACATATTAATGTACTTAGTATTTTTTCAGAAATTTAAATATTTATATTGAATGTTCTTAATTACATATCAATATTCAAAGTGCTTACACATGACTTTAGAGTAATAATATGGAGATGACACTTAGAGGGATGATTAGAGAGAAAATGGTAGAAAGAGGAATAAGTAATCCTAATGTCTTGGATGCACAAATGACAAATTAGAGAACCTAGGAAACCTAGGCCATCGACTTTGTAGTTCTACAGTAATTTAGATAATTTTTTTTTCCTGATCACTCGTTTCATCTTAGAGAGTAGAGTTTTCAAAATAGGACATCGTTTTTTGAATCTTCGGGAATTGTGCAGAAAGAGGAGGAGTGGATGAGTATTTATATGTTTTTAAGCTTGATGATGTTTGTCAGATTATCTTACTGATTGATGGATTAGATGGAGTTTTGCTTATTTCATAATTATCCATAATGAGTTTGCAAATAGCCTAAGATTAATAGCCTTCTCATGAGTACATAAGCCTACTTGAAAAAGGTTTAAGGTGGACAAACTAGTCTAATAGCTTTACTTTGAGCTCACCAAACTAAATTTCTCTAAAGCATCCTAAGTATGGACCAAACTCCTTCGGTCCTATTATCTAGCTTAAGGAATCAACCTACAAAGAGTCGACCTCAATTTGGATTCTTCTCCTTAGTCTGGCTTAACTAACATATTAATGTTACAATTTTAGCCCTTTACATTTTTGCCACCTAACCAAAATTCTTTACATGAAGTCTAAGTATTTTGAGCATAAATTGCATAATAGGAATAGCTAGGTTGCTACTTAGTGCATGCACGTTACAAAGCAACTGCGCTGTTGCCAAGCATGCTCACTTAGTTAGAGACTTTGTTTTGTCAATTACATAAATACTGTATGAGCTTAACGGCAGTACTTGTAAATTTTATTTATTATATTTTCTTTAGTGCACAAGTTTGTAGCACCATTTTATTTCTCACATCACTTTTAAGCTTTTTGAAGTAACATTGCCCTCAAGGCATTTAAATAAACCTTTTTTAATGGAAGACTATCTTTATATAGCTTGATTCACCATTTATATTTCATGCATCTGAATTTTCTACTCCATTGAATTGCTCTTATCATTGATTTCAATTGATTTTTTCTTTTTTAAATAAGTTGTCATGTTGAATGATCTTCCATCACCCTAGTGGTAACTTTAAGTATCCTTTAGGGAAATATCTCATAAAAAGACACTTGAGTATACTTCAGTTTTAGCAAATCCTTCCGATATAATGTACACCATATGTGTGTGTGTGTGTGTGTGTATATCTTATAATGATAATTTTTTTACATGTATAGAATACATGTATTAGTCATTCATTAGGATCTCCATCAACATTGTCTAAAGGCACTTAATTTGTATGCAAAGTGGAGGAACGCATCCATAAAAAAATAAAATAAAATAAAGGGGTTAAGAGAAAAAATATTACGTTTGGGGGGTTGTGAAAGCGTCTTTCAAAAAGGTGCCTTCAATTATGATGTTAATATAATTGAATGTGCCTTCTGGAAAGACGCATTTAGTTATAATATCAAAACAATTGAAGGTACCTTTTGGAAAGGCGCCTTTAGTTCTATTAACATTATAACTAAAGGCGCCTCTCTCTAGTATTAGATTCACACTGAGCACGAATAGAATCATTGGACTACATTCTCACACACTTCATTTACTCCTCTCTCTTGACTAAATGCATACACTTCGTCAAATCTTCTCTTTCAACCATTTTTTTTTTTTTGAAATCTCAACCTATAATCAAGGGTAAGCATCTCTTTGCATTAATCTACTTCATTTTTATGAATTTTTTGCACAAATGTTGCTTGTTTTGTGAATTTCTCCAATTAGAACCTTAGAATTGCATGTGTGTATATTTGATTATTTTAGCTTGATTAAATGTTGTTTTTGTATGTCAATATGTGTTATACATCACTTAGTTACACTATATATTAATGGTTTGTATATTTGCATATAGATTTGTTGTAGTGAAATTGAAACATTAGTGTTTTAAACTTTGCACTTCAAGTGTTTGGTAAAATGCTTATTAGGAAGTTGTTTAGTTTAGGTTATGGGAAAGGACATATGGTTGTGTTGAACTGTGTATAATGACTTATGTACTAATCGACACAATACTTGAAATGTGAATAGATTGAAAATGGTGAGCACCATGAAATTTATGATTTTTGCTCATGGAAACATTGTGAAGGGAAATTTGGAGCTGAAATATGATAGTGACTTAGTGAAGACGTTGAAAGTAGAACTAATGCAAATTTCCTCAATCTCCTTGAAAAGGTTTGCCGGGCTGTTGGAGATGATCTAAGTGTTGGGATTGAGATTTTGTATAGACATCCTAATGCCTACTCGGGAGTTGTGACTTATTCTCTCATTGTCATCAAGGACAACGACGACAATATCAAAAATTTATTTGAGATGGTGGAAGCATTTGGCAGACCCACATCCACCATCTTTTTGTAAGGACTAGATGAGCAGAAGAAGGCCTTGCTATACGGGCAACATATGTGCCTCCAGTTAAGGAGAATGAAGGGGTGGCACTGATTGAGGAGAATGAACAAATGGCATATAAATATGAGCCATTGCACATGTCTACGCTCATGTAGGATGATGATAATGTGGTAGATGAAGTTGTTAGATTGGTCTTATAAAACAAAGTTTCATATGATCGTGTGGTTTAGCAAATGGGAGACTTAGTTGGTGATATCAATCACGACGACAATGATGATGATTATGAGTCGAAGGGAGATGAGGAAGATGACAACTATGATGATGACAATGATGATAACAATAATGAGATGTCTCTTACATGTCCCATTGTGCTCAAGATGGCTATCACTCATACCTTCCCTATAGAGATGTTTAGTATGCACCCGTACGCTTTGGGTTTAAGTCCATTGGAGCCAAAAGCAGCCCCGATGCAAACTTCAAAAATCTGTGTGGTAGAAACAAAGGTAAGGGATACAATTCCCTTTTTCAACAAAAGTGGGAAGGATGGTTACTTGAACTTTAAGAATGATGCGAATGAAGAGTTCAGTAACCTGCAAGTTGGTGAAGATCTTTATATAGGCATGAGACTCAGTACAAATGAGGAACTTGTAAGAGCGGTGAAGCACTACCATATGAAACATCGTGTTAACTTCAGGTTGTTGAAATCTAAAAAGAGAAAGTATTCTATTATTTGCACTAAGCATGAGGATAACTATTAATAGAGACAAAGGGTATATAAGAAGAAATTGGATGGTATGTTTGTGATAACTAGATTAGTAGGGCCCTACACATGTATCGATCCCATCATAACCCAAGATTACGTGCAATTGGATAGCAATACCATAACTAAGGAGCTCCTGAATGTCATTAGAAAAGTTCTTAACACCAAAATTTCTCAACTACGCAATATTATTGAGGAACTGTTTGGATATATGGTTAGTAATAGAAGGGTATGGGCCAATAAGATTAAGGCAATTGGAGCCATGTATGATAATTGGGAGAGGTCATTTGATGATTTGCTACGAATTCTCAATGCAATCCAAATGACTAACCCCAGTACAAAGGTGGAGTGGATGTGGAGCCCATTGAGACAACTAGGTGTGACAGAGTTGAAGTGGGTATAGTAGTCTTTCGAACCATGCATAGAGGCATGGAAGTTCTATACGCTTGTAGTTGGTATTGATGGTATATTCTTATATGGAAGGTACTGCCATAAGTTGCTCATTGCCACTAATATGGATGAAGCGAACCATATAGTCCCACTTTCTTTTGCATTAGTTGATGATAAGACGGTTGAGGCATAGGGCTAGTTTCTTTGGAATACAAGGCAAAACGCGTGTGGTGACAGAGCCGGCTGGGAAACTATATGCTTAATATCTAGTAAAGGGACAGGTATTCAGTTTGCATTGGATAGAAATGAGAATGGGTGGAAACCTCCTTTTATGGTGTAGCGGTGGTGTATATACCATATTGCAAGCAACTTTAACAAGGTCCATAAGAGTTAGCTATGTAAGAAGTGCATGACTTTTGTAGCCATGTAAGCTTAACCCCGAAAATTTGAGAAATGCTTGGAGAAGGTTTTGAGTATTAAGCCTAATGCCCTAGATTGGTTTCATCCTTTGCTAAAACAATAGTAGGCACTTACATACAATGAGGGTTATTAGTTTGGGTATATGACATCTTACATTGTTGAGGCATATAATTTAATATTGAAATACGCCCATAGTTTACCGGTTACACCACTTGTGAGGAAGGTCTTTTACAATTGCATATTCCATCAGGATAATAGACATAGGGAGGCACTTAAGTGGGTAGCTGTAAACTAACCATACACCAAATATGTGGTTGACATGTTAAAGGAGTAGGTAAAATGGGTGAATTCTCATTAAGTGGGGTGTTTCAACAGGTACAAAAAACTATATGAGGTTAAGACTAAAAGTAAGCATATATGGAACGAGATAAAGGGAGGTGGGTATGTGTAAATGGTCAACTTCATAGGTGTATATGCACTTATAAAAAATGGTAGATATATAGATTCCTTACTAACATGCTATTGCTGCTGCCGGTTTTGAGCGTGTGGACGACATATCTTCTATCGAGGATTGGTCAATGTCCATGTATCAAGTGCATTGTTACAGAGCACACTTCTTCCCGATTAAAGATGAGTTGAGTTAGCCTATGATTCTACACCTCTGAAAAGTACATCCTACCCCATGGTAAGAGGGAAAGAAGGGTAAGCCTAGGATAAAGCGATTCCATATGGAGATGAACGTTATGGGTCATTTGGATAGAACAACTTGCACTTTATGTAGGAGGGAAGGTCACAATAGAAGAATGTGTCTCTAGAGGAATTAGCAGGGTAATTTAGCTTAGGTGTACTAACTAGTTGCATCATTAATTTTATTTATTTATTGACTATTTCTCATGTTATACGAAATTAATATGTAATTTCATTGTTTGACAATATTGGTTTTTGATTTTGTAAGCTTGATGGAGCCTAGAACCATTGATGAATCGGTTCTCATAGGTTAGGATAGGCATAGATCTAGGCACATTTAGGTAGGACATGTAAGACCATTGACTTGTCTTTCCACCACAAACTATTATGCTTAATTGGAACCTACTAACTTGTATCGTTTGTAGAGTATGGAGGCTTTACATGTATGACATCGTGAGTGGACATTTAGGCGAAACCAGTAGGCCAATGAGATTCCCTTAGACAACCGCATGCTGCCTTACCTTGAGCAGGTTGGCTTCACAAGTTTGAGTTGTCTCCCTTACATTCAGCTGGATCACCACTTGATCATTGCATTGGAGGAGAGGTGGAGAAGGGAGACTCATACTTTCCACATGGCCCATGGAGAGCTTATGATAACATTTTAGGATGTCGAGGTATAGTTTAGCCTCCAAGTGGGTAGGTTGCCAATGTTTGGGAGCACTTACAAGATATGGCTTCAGATATGTGCTACATACTTTGGTGTTGCTCCAAAGGACTTTATTGATGCATGAGGAGGGCATCTATGTATAGGCTAGTTGGCTGACCACTTTGGTTCTCTACCTACATGGGTAGACGATGAGCAGGTTAGAAGGAACACTAGAGCTTATATCTTGCAGATGTTAAGAGGGTTCCTATTTGTCGACAAATTCGGTAACCTAGTATATGCCGTGTTCCTCCCTTTGTTGGAGGTCTTTGAGCGAGCCAAACAGTATAGCTGGGGGTCCACATTCCTTACATGGCTATATAGACAACTATGCAGCTCTTCGTTAAAGACTACTCGTAAGATGGGAGGTATGGCAATTTTGCTTCAAGTATGGGCATGGGATAGGTTCCCATACGTAACTCCCTTACCTAGACATGGCATGCTCATAGATAGTGAGAGACCGCTAGCTGCCAGGTAGATAATAGATCGAGACATGAGGATGTACTCGAACCATGTAGTAGCAAATTACTGAGATGCATTTGATAAATAAACTCCAGATCAAGTACACATCTTCCACACTTTCATTACTATCTATTTCAATGCTTTGCTTTGACACTAACTATAATAACATGGTCTTCAAGGTCGTTTGGTAGCCATATCTGAACGAGCTTTTGGAAATCTTACTAAACTTATGCCATCGTAGCCACTACATTTAGGTAACTTGAGTGCCACTCATATGTTTTTGCATAATTGAGTGGCACTTACCAAAGTATATGGTATGATAGTTTGGTAGATTGTAGAGGATCCACTAGCATGCGATATGGAAGAGGCTTTGTATTGTATCAATTTGAGTGAATAGATAGATGTTAATTAAATCGCACTACCACATATCACCACTTGGAATGATAGACATGCTTGGGTTATTTAGATTCATGGACCTAAAGGAGTGGGAGTAGAGCATAGGTACCGACAGTAGTATTGGAGGATTATTCGTCCGTACATTGGTGAAACCAAAGCATTGCTTGGATAGTTGGTGAGGCAACTTCCAACTATGACTATTTTTTATACTTACCTTGCTTCGTGTTGTCTTAATCCTCTTCTCTTTTGCAAGATGAAGAGTTCTAGCAAATTAGGATCTCTCTTGACGGACTTGACTACCAAGCAACTCAATCCTTTGTCGAGCATGGCATGCAATTGTTGTATGACCATCTCCCAATCACTCTCTACCCTTTACACCTAGCTCAAGTTGATGTATAGAAGTTGAACAAGGACATTTAAGTGGAGCATGACCCTCTAGATCCCCCCAGGCGAGGTGGACCGGGAGGGTAGGGTAGGGTGGGATGGCATCGATGATAAGGCCATCATGACGGTGATAGTACAACTCCACTTTATTACACCCTAAAGCTACAAAGTCATAACAATTCTATTGTGTGAACTAACCTATGATAATAATTGACGCTATAGTCTCTATTATAAATATGATTTATACAAGGTCTCCGTAACTCCTCACTTTAAAATAAACAGCTCATTCATAATTATAGATAAAATTTATAAATACAACTAAAAACTTTTAAGTTGTATTTACATAAAGATACTTATATTGTTTTACAATCCTAGGAAATATTTACATGACATAGTAGTTTGATAAGTAAGATATTATAAGAATGGTATATAAACCTAAGAGTACTAATAAAACATTAAAGGACTCAATTATTCAACCAGTCAATTCTTACTCCCTTGAAGTCAGTTCAGAAAGAAACTAACCTTAAGATAATTGTATCGCAGCATCTTAATTGGAACTTGCAAGAAAATCTATAAGGGTACGAGCAACTAATATCTTAGTAAGTTAGGATAGAGACTTAAATATACATAACAAGCATAAACAGGGTTTTTAAGCAATTGATTAAATGCAATACAACACATAGATGTCATTACATAACATAATCCGATTTGTTGTGAAATTAAAGTAATTTCACTTGCTCTAATCTAAGTTGAGAAGTTTTTATGTTTATGCGACAACTCACAACCAAACCCATGTTTGTGCAATGGAGATATTACTCTCCCCATATGATGTGCTTAGGAGCTCAATTATCACTATGATTTACCGTAGGAGATTAGAACCAATGAGTCCTTCAAAATATCGAAGAAAATAGCATAGATAGGTCGATGAACTAGAAATAGTAGCTAATATGAAGCTGCTAAGAGGATATGACTCACTTAAAAACACAACACGACTTGGCACTTCATTTGATGTAACGTACAAGCTAATGCTAAGGTCCACCCGCCACTAATCTTGAGCTACCCAACAAAACTAGATAAGAGTGTATGAAAAATAGACTTAGAGAGGAATATCTCACAAGAACAAGTATATTCAAAGTTTTTAAGAGGAATGTCTGATATCCCGACTATAAAGAGAAGGGACTATTTATAGTAAGTCCCTAAGGCAATTTTACAATTGAGGAAAATTACAAAAAGGCATACGTAAAAAGGGGATTCTTAGTACATATGAAAAAAAGTAAATAAGACAAATGATAAAAAGGGAAAATATTACAGTATTAGGTGAAAAGGATAGGTGGTAGCTCATTAATGGTCCTGTACTAAGGAATCTTTGGGTGCAATAGTTGAGTTGGATCATGATGTGGTGGTACTAAGTTACCGGGACGAGTAAGGAGTGCTGTAAGTATTAGTAGTAGGCCAAAATAGAAGTACTTGACCAGTAGGAGCCTATGTCTTGACATTTGATAGGAAGCTTTCAGCAACTGAAAGTCCAATTAAGACTTAGTATGCAAGGCCTAAGTCCTCATCACTCAGTAAAGAGTTCTTAGCAAGACAATAGTCAGTGTCGATACAAGGGTCAGAGTAAAGTAGGGTGTACCCATCCGAGGCTCTTAAGGAGTTTAACTACCATTTTGTTGTATACTGTTTCTTGTCTTTGGTAGGTTGACAAGAAAGAATTCTTCTGGCAAGGAACTAAAGGCCTCTTAAGAGTGCACGAGTAAATGGGCTAGAGGTCGGTAATCCATTACCATAACTATCCTTTGAACCATTGCTCTCATCCTTACAGCAACCTTCTCTCTTATCACCTAGTTTAGCTAAGGATGAAGAAAAGACCATTATGCTATTTAGCACTATCCTTTTTAGAGGTATCAGTATTTAGTTGCTTCCTATCTATTCTCTAAAGGGTTGTCATGCATATTTAATTGAGGTATTTAGATCACTTATAATTAAGTTCAATTTGTGATGACCAAATAGTTTCACACTACTCAATTCACAACAATTACCAAAACACAATATAAATTTTCAGTAAGTAATTAGAGACACATAAGCACATGCACATATAATTACTTACAAACACAATCACATATAATCCTAAGCATTCGAGTACTTTAATATGGTACTCTAAAATACAACGATATATTAAACCCAATTTACCTGAAATCCTTAGCTTGCTCACTTAACTTGACGCAGGTTAACTTGTCTCCTCTTGTCTTATAATATAAATATTCTTTTAGTATTTAATATCCCTATGATATATAAGCTTTAAATTATGACTTTGATTTGATTCCTAAATATACATATTATTTATTATCGATATTTTCTAAGCTAGTTTCTAAATTGGTTTTCGAATCTGATTCTAATTTAGTTGTAAATTACAGTGTTATATGTGAACCCTAAGAACTCATTCTAAACTATAATGTGAAATTAATCGTACTATACTTGGGTATCCTAAATATCACTTTTAGCTCCTAATAGTATTCTAGTATGTACGATACATCTTAATCCTAATTTAACGATCGATTTTGCTCTTAATATGAGAAAAATTTATATTTTTTAATATAATACACTAAATTTAAGTTCCATATCAAATTTATTGTATTTTACTATTATTATTATAATATCGATTTTAACCTAATATTTTCTACTTATTACTAATCCAATTTCACATATTATTAATTTATACTCATTAACTACATAATACATATAATAATCACATCTAATACTCTAAATACTACAAATATCTTAAAATACTTCATTAGATATTAACATCTTAAAATACCTAATTATATATTAAGTCAGTAATTATACATTTAATCACTAATTTAATCCAAAATCACTAATTATATATATGATTTAAAGGCCTAAAAATTATCTAAAAATTTCAAAAATTCATTTCTAAAAAATCTCTTCATAATACTATTTTATATGCTCTAAATAGCCTACACAAAATTTTGGGTTTAAAACTATATTATTAAAGCTATTTATTTTTAAATCAAAATAAGCTTAAGTTTGCGGGATTTCTTAAGCACTGCATATTTCTAAATCAAAATTTATAAAATTAATATTTTTCCTTAAATCTACATAAATAAAAACCTTAAAATACCAAATTTCATAATTTTATAAATAAATCAAATAAAAATCGGGTTGAAATCGAACTCACTTGTTCGATTGGCTTCTAGTCACTAAGGGTGACTCCAAGTGTGTTAGCTAGATGGGATGATGCTGGTAGGGTATAGTGGTGATGGTCCAAGTGGTTGTGAGTCGTGGGTTTGCTTTACAAGCCTTAATTGTACACTATTTTTACTATTTTTTTTCTATATATAATAAACTCTTACTTTCTAGTTTCTCTTTATTTTTCTTGAATGTCAATCTCACCAAAATGAATTATGATGAGAGATTTCAAATTTTATAGAGGTGTTTAAGGTTTGCTTTTAATTTTTAGGATGTCATTTGTTCCTTATCATCTTCCAATTTGCTTTCTATTTGCCCTAATTTGATTGGTTAATTTTTTTCTTCTTAATCCCAGCATGCCACAACTTGAATCTAGATATTTTGTTACTTTTTCTATTTTGTATTTGTTTGTAATTTTATTTAATTATTTTACCTTAGTTTAGTATATTTCTGGTATTTAAAGTAATTTCAGATATTTTTATCTATACGTAAATACATATGGAGTACAAGTAAGTATTCCTAAATATTATTTATGTTATTTTATGATTTTTAATATGCATATGATTTATTCTTATCAATTTATTAGTTATCGAAACTCATTTTATACATTTCTAATAAATAATAGATAATATGTCTATAATTCAATATTATGATATTTAATTATTTTATTACTTATTTTTCTAAATTGAAACTTATGGAGTTATTTTAACTAATACTCTTAGTTTTGTTGTATAATTTAGGTTTGATTGGATATTTTATTCAATTGCCCTAAACTTTAAATATCAATTTTGAATTCTAGTTATAGGGCTTACACACCTTAAGGGTAGGGGTTGTTTGAAGGTACAAGTGAAGGCAGGATGTTTGAGACCCCGACTTTGGAGATGTAGGATGAAGCCCTTTTTATACCACCAGCACCACTTAAGAGAGGGAAGAGGTCCATCAGTTCTTGAGGAGAGAGTTCTTCCTAGATAACTACCATTGATTTACCATAGTTTTCGGAGCCACCTCAATAGCTATTATAAACATAGGAGTCATAGGCTCCACCTATTCTAGAGGAGAGGAGGCGTTGTGAGAGTTAGATGTCCAAAATATCTCAGGTCTTCACTAGGTCTAAGAGAAGATGAGATTGTATCCGTTATTCATTAGACTCCTTGACGTTTGTATTTATGGAGAACTTAATATCAATTTAATTTCTTCATACTTCTTTCTATATCTTGTATACCTTATATTTCACTTTTTACATTATGATAGTAATGAATGACTTTGGATTTCGAGTATGTAAGTTGGATGTGGAGTAATGAATGATATTACAGTTAAGCTTAGTGTCGAAAGATAGGCATGTGAGTTATATGTAGAGTTTCAGGTTTTCAACTGCATTGCTATATTGTAATTGGTAGTTTTGCTTTGTTTTCTATTTCATTGGTCAGTTTGTATTGCTGGTTTTTTACTAGTAGGTTTTTTTAAAGAAGGGGTTTTAGTATTAATACCGAAGGCATCTTTTCAAAAGGTATCTTCAATAGTAATAAAACAACAAATGAAGGCACTTTTCCAAAAGATACATTCTTCTTCTCTAAATAACAAAATTTTATAAAATTTGAAAACACATTTTTAAAAGATGCCCTAATAACCTCCAAGTCGATTCTTTTTTTATTTTATTTTATTTTATCTTTTTTAAGGAACACAGTGCGTTTCTCGTGCAAAGTCGCCATTCGATAACGTGACATTTTTTTTTTCCTTTAGCCAAAAGAAAATTCAAGGACATCGATCTTCCCTTTATTCCTAATAGAAGCTTCACATACTCCTCATGCAAATAAAATATTTTCGAAGATGAAATCATTTTGATTATTATTTTAATTTTTCGGGAAATGACTTACGGATGTGATTATTTGACATTTATGGAACAATGAAAGGATCGCTTGCCTCTTCCCTCATAAAATATTTAAAAAAAAAAAAAAAACCGAAAATATGACTCAACTTTCTTTGACCCGAAACTCGACTAAAGAACGTCACTCCTAGATGGCAATAAGAGAAAGCAAATCTTCTTGTTCTTGTTCTTCATTTTTTTAGTCCGAATATCTTTCCAGCGATATCCTTCATTCCAATTAATATCACATCTTTCATTGTTTACGTGCGAAAGAAAGCTTAACTCTTGATATTTCAATTTCAAATCCAAATATACTTCAATATGCATCATATCTTGCAGTTATATATGCACATATGCATTCATTTTTTCATTTTTTTTTTTCACTCTACGTTTGCATTCATTCAAACTACAATCTTTGACTAACAAGTTTGAACTAGTCATTATATTAAATGAATTAACCACATGTTGCGATACTCCTTCTAAGGTAACACCAAGCAACTCCAATACTTATCAAGTGCCACTCTTTTGCGATAACATGTAGCATTCTTTATCAGTTTAAAATCTTTCGTTGGATTAAATACCTGGCTAGTAAATATTGAAGTTGAAATTTGCATGGCCTCCATGTTGTTTGTTTGGAATTTGAGTAACAAAACTTGGTAAGATTAATTTACATCTACACAAATTATCATAAACTGCTATGCATGGCCTCAATGTTTGGCCATCAAAGGATTGTTTGTTGTAAATTTTTTTTTTCTTTTTCAACACCATCAATAACAATGACCGCTACCATCGCTTGAAAGTGTTACTAATTCCTACATTACTCATTTTGATGGGCTCTCCCCTTCTTACTATTTAATTTCTGATGCATGATGGAAATCATAATGAAAAAATTTCTCCTTTTTTTTTTTTTAATTAGGGAACTAGACCTATGGCACTTGGAACCTGGTTCATTTAGAATTCAATCACTTCTTTTATATACACGTACATATAGATACATTTATATATATTTTGCATTACTTGCAGTTAATACAAAGCTTCGGATTGTTAACAATCGCTGCAACAACGCTGCTCAATTGATAGAAATGTGGATATTCATATTGCGTCCACGATTGCGAATCCTTCCAAGAGCTGTCATCATCGGTCCCTTACTAATTAAAATAGAATAGTTTGGAAGATCATACCAGGTTCAATTCCTATTTCGTTATCTTTTCTTGATCGTTGGTTTGTATGGGGCTTCAATTCATCAACATTAATCATTAAACAATTGTTCATACTGGCATACATCCAAGCGAAAATACTTGGCAAAGAATTTTTGTCGTCTGTGGACTCAACTTATGATTCTATTGCTTCGTAACGAACAGGGAAAATTGCCTTCATTATTGCTTTGGTTCTGCCACATGTATTATTCTTTTCTAGCCACATCCTACGTCAATAAGATCTCTATCACTCCTTGTTTTTTCTCTATTTGACATCCTGAAAATAGGCAATAGTCCCTTACTTAAAAGAAATCATTCCATTCAATCACTCCTGTCTTAATAGAGTCACCAAAATGTAGTTGAGAGCTCCCAATTGGAGCAGCAACATGTAAGTCCCATGAGTGTTGCATTAGATGTGACTTAGAGTAGTGATGAGTGTAACTCAGAGTAGTGATGTGGATATGACACTTAGTAGGATGCTATAGAGAGTGATAGGGAAGAGAAATAGGTATTATTGAAGTCTTGATGTAAAAGTGACAAACAAGTGAATTGAGGGAACCTTGGACATCAATCTTATAGTTTTTGCACAATTGAGATAGTTTTTTGCCTAAATGCTCGTTCGATCTTAGAGAGTGAAGTTTTCACAGGGAAATATCGTTTCTTTAATATTTGAGAATTGTATCAAATGAGGATGAGTGGCTAGATATTTATATGTCATTGGACATGATGATATCCATCAAATTATCTTGGTGACTGATAAATGAGATAGAGTTTTCTTTGTTTTATAATTTTCCAGAATGAGCCTGCAAAAAGCCAAAAGCCAATAGCCTTCTCATGAGTGTATATACTAACTTAAGAAAGGATGGAGGGGTACGAATTGGCCCAATAAGCCCTGTTTCAAATCTACTAAGTCAAATCCTTCTTAATAATCCCTAGTGTGGATCGGTCTTTTTGACCACTCTCATTTAATCCAAGGAATCAAGCCAAATATAATAGTGGCCTTGTCTAATGTATTAACATAATAATTTTAGCCCTCTACAAAGTCGAATCTCAGTTTGCATTGCTATCTAAGATAGAACCAAAGTTAGTAAATGAGGCTCTAAAAGATGAAAATTAGATAGATGTAATTGGAGATGAGCTTAGACAATTTGAAATAAATAATATGTGGAATTGTGTTCCCTCTCCAAAAGATAAACATGTAATAGAAACAGAATGGGTGTTTAAAAAATAAGCTTAATGAACGTGCATAAGTCGATATAAGCAAGGTTGAATTGGTAGCATAAGGTTATGTACAAGGAATAGATATTAGGAAACCTATGCTCTAATAGCTAGACTTAAGGCTATTAAACCATTACATTCACTTGTCACAAAAACTTCAAGCTCTTTCAATGGACACTAAGAGTGCATTTCTAAACATCTTTATTAAAGGGAAGGTTTTGTCAAACAACTCTTTGATTTTTAAGATGAGATAAGGTCTTATTATTTTTCTTTTAAGGTAAATAAAGTTTTATGTAGTTTGAAACAAGTTTCAAATACTTGGTACGAAATGCTAAACAAATTTTTAACAGGAAATGATTTTCAAAGAGGAATGACAAATGCAACTCTTTTCATTCTAAAAAAAAAGGTTCTAATATCTTGATTATACAAATATATGTAGGCAATATTGTGCTTGGTTCAACTAATGAGGATTTGTGCAAGAATTTTACAAAAATTATGCAATTGAAGTGAGTTGTAAAAAATTAGCATTTTTCTTAAACTCCAAATAAAACAAACTATTAAAGAAATATTATTCACCCAATAAAGAATGGGTGACATATTCTAAAGACACATGTTATGAAATACTTTAAGAACTTGGTCCACCTATATGGGAGTCAACACTAAACTTGATTCAGATTAAGCAAGGTGAATCTTTTTGTCAAAAGACACAGTAAGGTATGGTTGGTTCACTTCTTTACCTTACTATCTTAAGACCTAATTTATATTTTAGTGTGTGTTTATGTGTATCTATCAATTAAATGATAAAATATTGCATAATTAGCTTTTAGAAGTTCCATTTCACTTCTCCGAAGGTCGTTAGCTAGGGAATTCCAAGGATAAGGTCGTAACCCATGAGTGGAAGCAAGTAAACCTTAGCCGATAGTTCTAAACCTTAGGCTTCTTAAGTGAATTGGCTAATCCTTCCTTTAGTCTTCATTGTTGACCCATCAGCAACCCTAACAGTAATTGCTTGCATGATTTTTGTTGGGTGTTTTAACCCCTTCACTAGCTGCTCATCAATAAAATTTAAAGAACTTCTCGTATCCACTAGATTACTCATCCTTCTTTTCTTGTAGAACCCTACAAACTTCATATAATCTTGCAAAACTAACTTTGACCCAGCAATTGCATGTAGAGTCAGTGACTCGACCTAAAGGCCTCATTAGACTAAAAATACTATTTTTTTCCTTCTTTTTTCATCAATTTCTTCAAGAGTTAGTTTCTTGTGAAGTCTTAAAGGGGGTTGGATGGATGGTTCTTAGCTTTGTGTTTTGGTTAGTGTTTGAGTTAGTAAAATGGATTTTGTTGCAGGTATAATGCGAGAAGAAGGACTGGTTTTAGTGGAGTAGGAGTTGGAGGCAACGTATGAGGTTTTGAAGTGTTTAAGGGTAGGATGTTGGGCTTAAAGGTTGGCTTCTTGAGGTTTGGTTAGAAGATAGACATGGTGTAAGGTACGTGGTTGGAACATCCTCATGAGGTATTGCATTTTAGGTTTCAAGCCAACGAGAAACATGCTTATTTGGTGGTGTTCGAGTAAGTGTTCTAAGGAGTTGAGGTGTTCAAATTCTTTTATGTAATCTTGCAATAGCCTAGTTTGATGCAATTCTTTCAAATCATTCATAGGGTCATTGAATACCTATATATTGAAGCGCCCAAGTAACCTCCAAGCTTTGTGTTCTGTTTTTAAGGAAATTTTGATACCACTCAAGAGCCTTGCCTTCAAAATACATTGCTGTAATGCATGGCTTAAGTGAGTGAGGAGTTTCATTAATCTCAAAATAGTGTTTTACCTTATAAACCCAAGTCTTAAAATCTTCTCTACCAAATGCAAGGAATTCCATCATAGTTGACTTGGTGGGTAGCTAATATTGAGCTACCATGGTAGCTTTACCAAGTAAGAGCAGTTTATTCTTGCTCAAGAGGAGCATCGCTAATTCCCTTGGCCTTCTTCTATAGAATGCTTGAGATGGCCTCTACAGGTATTGAACTTACTGAAGGTAATGGGATTTGATCTCAGCTATTGATTTTGAGTGTTGTTTAATAGCCAATTGCGTCTGCTTCAAGGAATCATTTACAAAATTAGTCAAATTTTCATGTTTCTCACCTTACTCTTGCAGGAAGGTCTTCAACAAGGCTTCATTCTTCTCACGTTGCTCTCTCAATAGGGTTTGTAATTTTTCTTCTAATTTGGTCATGGCTATTAGAACCAGCTCTGATACTACTTGTGTAATTGTAATGAAATCACTCTAAATACAGAATGAAGAAAAGGAAGTCGAATGCAACTTCATTTTGGGAATTAATATTCTGTATTTTTCTCCTTAATTTCTTATGATTTCCCTGTATAGTTTATATATAGAGCTATTGTAACTAACTATTAGAGTATTTCCCCTATATATAATATCTTAACTGATTATGCCAACTCAACATATCTAAAAGCTTCTATATACATATGCTAAAATGGATAGACTATAGTGGTACGTAGTGTAGCAGCTAGGAATTAATTTCTTAAGTATGAGCTAATATGATGAATTAAGCCCAAGCCCTCATTGTTGGTTTGGTCCATTATTACGGTAGAAGATAGTGATGTTCTATCTATAGACCAAAACACATAAGATACATTTTCCTCAATTAAACAAATGTCTTTGGCATCCTTGTTTGAAGCTTTACTCTTATCAAAAGATAAAAGCCCTAACTCCATGACAAAAATCTAAGACTTTGGTATTCTAAACACTCAAGTTTTAACTCAATGATTATAATTTTAAAACTCAAAGCTTGTATATATTGTGATAATGAAACATCCTAATTAGTTTAGTATTTTATTTAATTCATAAACTCCTTAGATTAGTATTATTAGAAATCAAAATTAAGGTCCTGATTTGATTATTTTTAAGATCCTTATTTTATGTGCTTGGTTAGTATTTTCAACGTTATTCTACATATTGAATATAACAATTTTTATTAATATTGTTCATTACGATATATATATATATATATATTCTTATAAAAAGTTTATTTTCCTATATTGTGTGTGTGTGTGTATGTATATATATATATATATATATAATCTCTTATTATAATTAATTCTTATTTTCTTTTCCTATATACAAATACTATCCTATATTCTAGAAGGTTTTAGACTGACCAATCCTAAAACCTTACCCTAAACTCTCTTTTTCTCACCGCATCCATCCTACTTCCTATTCTCTCTCGACATTTTTTTTTCTTTTTCCCCCTTACCTGACCCTTCGCTCTCTCTCATCTCTATTCTCTCCCCATCATCCTCTTTGCTCTCTCTTGTCCCTAACACTCTCTATTCCCTCCATTCATTCTCCTCTTTCGTCCCTCTATCTCTCTTGTTAGGCCCTCCAACCCCCCTCATTTTTTTCCCCAACCCTACTTTTGACCTTACATCCTCTCTCGTCTCTCACCCGTAAACTCCCCGAAGCCCCTTATTAGCAAACATAAATCTACAATTCACTTCATTGCTCGTTCCAGATTCAAAGTTGGTTTTTCTTTTTCTCTTGTTGGGTTTTTTTTTTTTTCTGTTTCCATATGTTTTGAGCTCATTCCAGTAATTAACACTAATCGATTATTTGGGTATTTATTTAAATTAAAAGTAATTTTTGTATTTTTGTACATGTTAGGTTTTCGTTCATGCTATCCGGTGATCTCGTCTTGATTTGAATTTGTAAGACTTTCTAATTTCATTTTAGGTACCATATATATATGTATATATAGTGTAAATCTTATTACTATTATTTTATTTGTTATTTTCGTTGTTAGTGTTGAATTAAGTTATTTATAAGTATTAGATTACGACTAATAAAATTATTCGATTAGCATGTTATATAGTGTTATTGTATATAAGAGTTATTGTTTAATATATTTTATTGTATTTCAGATTATTAGTTATAGATATATATATTGGGGACAAATTTCTGTTTCTATTATATATAAGTTAGGTTATTATTTTCTACTTAATTATAAGATTATGTTAATGATCGTATTTTTATACAAAAATCCTAAGTGTTGATTTATTGTACTACGATACTATTCTATTATTAATATGATTTATTATTGATATTAATGATTTTGTGATTTAATTATTGTGTCACATCAGTATTATGTATATATATATATATGTATAATAGCATATTACATTAGGCATAGTATGTCTGTTTTATCTATTTATTATTATTTTATTGTTTCTTACGAGTTTTTATTAGTCATACTATTTTCCAAGTAAGTACGTATTATTTATTTACCATATTAATTCGATAATCTATATTATTCGTATTTTGATCATGTGTCTATCTTATACTTTCTTTTATACATATAGATTAATATATATATACATATATATATATATATATTATGCACCTTATGATTTACTAAGTAAGTGATCTTATATAGTTATATCGACTTTTAGCTTAATCGTATTATGTTATTATTTGATTCAACGATTTCTTTTAGGACCTTAATTGAATAGATCATAGATTCATAGATAACTCCTAAGTAAAACTTAGTCTTAGAATGCTTAAGGGTTATCGTGCTACTTGTTTTCTTTTAGATATGTGGTGTTTGATTTCCTTTGTCGAGGTCTAAATTTTGTTTGGATTTGAGATCAAAGTCTTGTTTTCGATTTTAGAGTGACTCTAGGTACATGGTGTTGGTTGTTGCTTGTGTTTGATAGGAATTAGTAGTCAAACTAGACTAAATCTATATTTGGCCTAATTACTTTGGTTTGCTGATTTTGCTTGACCCACTTGCTCTAGGGCCCCACAGTGGCATATCTCTAGATGGGCAACTGTTGATCATATATAAGGATTCTCTAATGGACTTGTACATGGAATGACGCAATTAGAATATTAGGTTTTAGACTCTGGTTTCTAAGCATAAAGGATTTAAAGGAAAACATATAATTATATCCACTTATGTATGTAGGTTAAAACCAGGTATTATGAGGTTATGAATACCCCCATGTTGATCTGTTGGCCTAATGTAAGATAATTAAATCGTTGTCTGTATTATTTTATTCTATGTGCATTTCTATATGTGAATGATCTAGCTTGGCATGCATACGCATTTGTACACCCATATTGGGCTTTGGCTCATTTTTTTTCTTTTTTAGGTACTAGATCTAAGGACTACTTTATTTTTGAGGAGCCGTATATCGATGACATCTAAGAAGAGGATGGAGTCAAATACCTTTACTTTTACAATGACTAGGGTAGGGTGATCTCTATTTTATTGGTCGTTTATGAGTTGTTGAGGTTTTTGTGTTTTAAGGAGATGAACTCCTTCTAATATATGAGGATTTAAGTTATTTGATTTATCTTATACTTTTGGTTGTGAGTTAAGACACTTCTAAACTCTGTTGAATATTCCAGTTTTTATGAGTTTATGAATGGATGTAACTTTCCACTCCTTCTAGATTTATGTATTATATGGTATGATTCTTTATCTTTTTTATTGTGGATTTAGAAAACTTATATATTCCAAATTAATTGGGAAATGTGGTGGGTTATAACAGCCATTTAAGGTCTCGAGACGTTATAGATAAACAAAATGCAATAAATATTTTTAAAAATCCTATTGATATTTCATGAATCAAACATATAGAAGCTCGACATCATTTAATTAAGAACCATGTTAATAGTGAAATTTTTTTAATAAATTCCATCTCAAGAAGTTTTAGGTAGCTGACATATCTAAAAAACATTGAAAAGGAAAGATTTTTATAACTAAAAAAATAAGCCTAGAATGTTTATGGAATGATCATGATATTAGAAAAGAAGAAAAAGAGTCCGGAGCATGTAATCCGTTTTATTATTTCCCTCCAAAAGTGACTGTTATTTTTATAAGGAATCATAACTTTAGCTCGATTAATGAGAAAAGTAATGACTAATTTGTTTGGGTTCCAAAGATTGCCATATCTCCAACATTCTTCTCTTTGTTTCATGTTATTTCTTTTCCCTCTCCAAACTGTGGTCTCTCTATCTTCTTTTACTCACGTCTTATTTCTAAGTTTGCTACGTCGAAAAGAAAGCTTACGAAGGAAGAAAACATTTGTCTCTCAAGCAAACATCGAGCCCCTAGCACTGAAAGGAAGACAAGGAAAGCTACTAAAATGGATTTGGAAGATGAATCCTCGTGTTCTTTTATGCGTTGAGGCTGAATATGACAAGTTAGACTCCGCCAAACATGTTCCGGAAGCGCAAGATCCCATTCTCTCTATTATTCTTTCAGATTTATCTGCACTAAAATTCTTGAAAGCTTTAGATAAAAGCCAGTATTAGAAAGTCATTTTGTCAACTTTTGACTTCTTCAAGTCAGTGGAGATGGATTCTCCAGTTTGGTTTCAAAGTGCTAGATGGAAATTATGTGTTTGTGTTCGGTGAAAAGTTGTTTCTCTGAAATTTTGGCAAGATGTTGTTTAGAAATTTAACAGTTGAGTGAAAGTGATGGTGATAATGTTATAGTTAAGAAAATTGGTAACCGGAGAGTTGAGTAACTAATGTCATTTAAGGATGTGAGATGGACTATGGTCTAGTGTTAGGTAATTTTAGCCACAAAGAGTTAGTTTTGAGATGTTGTCTCGCACTTAGGATTTCACTCACGTCAATAGTATATATTCTTGCGGGACAGTGTAAGAATGTTGTCAAATAAAATTATCTATAAATATCGCGATCATTAATTAGTATATTATGTTTTCTCAGATTGATGAGTACTTTCATATGGACAATAAACTGTTATGTTTGATTGATTTTTCGATCTAATGCGGATTAATTATTACATATCTGTGCTCATATCATACCAATCCCAAATAATGCTTTCAAATAGAAAGGATACCATGCCTAATTGCCTATTTCTATCTCATATAAGGATATTTACATAGGTAATAGTTGAGTACAAAGTGTCCAATAATACTCTTTTTGTTTTAAACTTATAGGAATCTATTATACTGGACAACCGATTATAATGCATAATTGATTGAGTAAATTTATATATTAATACTTATTTTATGTGAACTTAATCTTTTATCTTTGTAATCTTACATTTATATTCTAATTCGATATTGGATAAAATAATAGAATAATACATTAAAATTAAGAAAATGTATAAAATCAACCGTAAAATGGTTATAGGAATATGAATGTACCATTTTTCAAAGATTTAGACTTATTTAATCATGTGATTTCAAGAATAGAGATTAAGGACACGTAAAGCAAGCTTTGGAAGTGATTTTATAAATTACCGAATTAATTTTTTTTTTTTTGTTCTACTTGTATACTCACGTGTGAAAAATCATAATAGCTACTCACGTGATTCTGACCGTAGACGATGATTTCATGTGAAAGGGATGTCATGCCTACCCCTCTGCCCTCTGTCTGTAATTATAATTGAGCTCTTAGCGAGTGATAATTGGTAATTAAAGTCCACAGAAATCCATTCACTTCAATTATTCACAACTGACTTTTTACGCTCCCCCTCTTCCACTTCCACCATAATGGCTACATTAACAAGCGTGCAAGCACTAGCTGAGTCTCCTGACCTCACCTCCATACCCTCAAGCTATGCTTTCTTTACAGAATCAAATGATCAACCAGAGCCAGTTTCATCATCCAAAGACGATGAGGAGTCCATACCTATACTTGACTTTACTCAATTATCCTCAAGTAACCATGACCAACGATCCAAAGCCATCAATTTCCTAGGAAAAGCTTGTCAACAATGGGATTCTTCATGGTACATAGCTAACTTGCAGAACCATTTATGGCCTAATATGCATGCAATGTGTTGATAGGGTACTTTGTGCACAAATATTATGGTTAAAACAACAATTAAGAGATTATGACGTAATTATAGATTGCGTTCCTATTAAATGTGATAATTCTAGTACATTAAGCATAAAAAAAATCTCCTACATCATTCTTGAACAAAACATATAAATATACAACATCATTTTATTACAGATCATGTTTATATATAAGGATATAGATATTGGGTATGTATCTTCAAAGAATCAAATGGTGACATCTTTACTAAACCTTTAGAAAAGATATAGTTTGAATTTATAAGGAATGAATTAAGTTTCTATTATCCTTTTTAGGAAAAGACAACAATTTATTATCAACCAAATCATTTATTACCATTTTTGAAATATCTTACCTCCTTACATTTGCTTATAAGAAGGAATTGAACCTCGTAAACCTCAAACAATCTCAAGCTAGAAAACATCACTCCTTATCATCATGTTGTGCAGATAGAAGAAAGACAACTAATGGTGGCTTAAAAGAGTCTAGCCTGAAAGAAAGTGTAAAAGGAAACTCATCTTCAAGTCCCTTAGACCATTAACTTCTAAATCGTCCTCTTTAAAGGCCTTAGAATCTAGACCTTGTGAAAAGTCATTAGAAAAACTCACTCCTGAACAAATAAAGGCCTCAAAGAAACTTCTTAAAATGATTCTAAACGAGGAGGAGGAGAGAAAAAAGAGAGGAGAAGTTTAAATTTCTTTTTTTGGTAATTTTTTGTTATTAGGAATAAAATTATGTTTCATTCATTCATATCCACATTTTACTCTCTATGAATCGTATCTTTATGTTTATATGCTTATCTTTAATGACATAATTCCTAATATTGTTGTCTAAATTTTGCCAATGGAGATTATTTACCTTGGGCTTGAAAGTGAGCCCGAATCTAGAAGACAAGATATAGTTAGAAGGTCTCCAAAGATTTTTGAGTATGGCTACTCCAATATTTAAGTCGATTTCTATAAGATTAACAGAGTAAGAAAGCGAATGGACTTATCTGTATGGGTAAAGTGTCTTACATGTAGGGTTTGTTCCCTATTTATAGCCTTCTCAAAGGGAATCTAGACAAATTTGTATCTTACCTAGTCTCGTATGTGTATCTCTTGAATTGATACAATTTGAGATTCTTAGAGAGGACATGGTACCTCGGTTACCCCCTAGAATAAATGTTCTATAGTGTTCCTCGGTGTCTAATGACTAAACATCTTAGATGGCTCATCGAGGTCTAAGGTTCTCATGGCATCACACCATAGGTTTAGCTAAGGTGCAGGGATTGAGAAACTGACCCAACCTTCAAGAGGTCCTCAGATGATGGAGGTTAGTTAGACAATAGATGATCCTCTAAAGCTAGGATTTGAACTGCCATGAACTGGCAACGTGTCGAGATAAGTTGGCCTATGATCCATGATAACGCAAAAATAGCATATATTTTCTATAGCAATTTTGCAATAATTTCAACTTCATTCTTGTTAATTTGATGTTATTTTGAGCTTAATTTGGTTATTTATTGTTTTTAGGGACTCCGAAAGTAGTTTGTGAAGATTTTAAAGCTTTTTGGACAATTTTGAGTATTTCGGAGCAAAATACCAATAACGGAGTGAAGTGGAGAAATTTCGAGCAAGAATGAAAGCGTAAGAGCGACTACGGTTATGGCCCATGCCTATGGTCACTACTTATAATCCTCTCATTTTATTTTGAATTTTGAAGTTTCACATGAAAAGTACGACCACAGCTTACCACCATGGTTGGTACTGGGGGTGTGAAGAAATTGTGAATTCCAATTTTCCATTTTTGTTAGGTTCTTACTGTAATCTTAGGAGCATTACCTATAAAATATAATCTTAAGCCTAAGGTTACAAGAGAGAGCCCCTTAAACAGTTGTTAGGTTTTAGGATATTTCAAGGGGGCTCCTCTATCATGTTTCTTCCTTTCTTTTTAGCTTTTATGTTTTTACTTCAATAAACTTAGTAAATCGTTGTTAAATCCTATGTTCAAAGGATGATTTTTATTTATGAAATTCTTTCATTGATTTTGCTTATTGCGATGTAATTAAACCACTTTTATTGTTGTTAAATTAATGTTACTCAAGGTATTAATTTAACGTCTAAATTTGTTATGGAGTTGCGAGGCCTATAGTAAACAAATAAGTGTAATTAGAAGAGATTAGGTGCCCTAAGAGATTATGTATTTAATCTTTTCATATTAAGGTGACCTAATAGAGGAATCCAAGAACTTTATACAATTTTGGAATGCTTTATTCAGAAGCGATTTAGATAGAGAAGGTTCAAAGGTTAGGAATTAGCCAGAGACGTAAGTCTAGCTAATTTAGAATCAAATTTCCAATGCAATAGGATTAGTAACCTCTATGGTCCAATAAGGCAATTGAGATTGAATGATCCCCTAAAATGATCCCCTAGAATGAGGTAGTAAACAACAATTAAGATTTACTGAGGGAAAATGTTAGCTATTAATTAATTAATTTATGTTCTTATGTAATTCTCACATTTTCAAGTCTTTATTACTTTTATGTTGTTTTTCCATGCTGTATGTTATTTTTATGTTTTATTGTTAATTGTTATTTTTATGGTAGTTAGTCAATTAGTTATTTAATTATTTTGCTGACAATTAGCTACTTTAATTTCTTTATTTTTTTCATTAGATCAATATTTTATTTCTTTCTAATCCTCGTTTTCCATATTTAGTTTATTTAATGAATCTCTCGTTAAGAAAAGTTAGGTAATTGAATAAATTAAACGGGTATACTTCCTAAAAATAATTAGATATACTTAGATAACTGGTTCCTTATATGATCGACACTCGGACTCAAAATCTGTTTTATACTAATAGGGCATCAGTCCATAGAGATCAGAATAGGCCTTAATAGCTTATGGTCCAAAATATACAATCAACAATTGACACCCTACCCTACTTAACCCCCTGCACCAAAGTCCTACTCCTCCAATCTCATTGTCGAGATTTTTTTAAGGAGATTGAACATAAGGATAGGCTACTTAGGTGTTTTTGGAGCTAAGTATATCATTGTGGTTCAAACATGGAATGAACTTTAAATGTCTATCATTGAGTGGCTTCCATAATACTACCATAGTGCTCTTCGTAATATTACTTTGATACCCCATCGATAGACTTACAGTGTCCATGTCATGTTGGAAATCCTCGTATTTGATCGAGTAAAGGTTTATTTTGAGGAAATATCTAAGATAAGGATTCTACCTGGGCTATTCATTCTTCCACATGGTGGAGGCCTCAAGATTTGGTGCTACACCCAATCCAAGATGTTGTGGCTTCCTAAGGACAACTCTTTCACATTTTAATTCTATGGCATAATTAGTTTTGCGCATTTAATGCATGGGACAAGTAGGTAAGTTATGACCAATTAGACTTTATGCCTGTCCTTTTACATTTAAGGGATCCCATCTTTTTGATTTGAATGTGGACTATGTGGTGTGATCTAAAGGATGGACATGTCTTGTCCCCTAAACTTCGAATAACTGCCAAAGGGCCAAATCCCTAAGCTTTGTTTATAAGAGGGGTTTTGCACTAGGGTTTGCATCACTTGTGTCATCAATGACTCTAAGACTTCATAAACTCTCCTATGCAACCAAATACTCCTAATTTTCATGGTTGATTTAGGTGAGGATTCAAAATTAAAATTTTGTTGCTCCTTCACCATCATAACAATAAAAAGTGATGTTAACGGTGAGGTGGTGGAAAGAGTGGCTCCTCCTTCAATAAGGGCAACAATAGCCAAGCATGAAGGAGAAAGCAGCAGTAACTCAAGGAGGTTAAGCATGTACAAGCAAAAGCATATGTAGGTCACCATGCTTCCTTATGATAAGTATCTAGATAGGGATGACAATGGTGTAAAGGAGTTGGCCATACCCCTTTAACTAGGTTATTGACATGGAGCTTAGTCCCTATGGTCAGGGTAGTAAGATCTCTAATGTAAAGTAAGCCATCTATTCATAATATATTTCAAGTATCCATTGCTAAGCTCAGATGCGTATGTGCTCGACATGGATGATAGAGTTGTGCTGATCCATATAGATGGGTTCTACCTCTACTAGGACAAATTTAAGCATGAAGGACTTTGGTTCCCATTTTCGGACTTTCATATGAGGTTTTTTAATTATCACTACATATGCCCAATATAGTTGATCCTAAATAGTGTTAAGATCCTGGTAGCCTTTGAGGTCCTATGACCTTGGATCGAGGTGAAGGCTACGTTGACCTTTTGCTAATAGTTCTTCTCCTTAAGAAACCAACTAGATGGGTAGTATTACATTTCGATTCACTCCAATAAGAAGATCCTAGAGTCCTCTATCAATGATTGAAAGACAAAACTCATGTTGATTAGAGTAGCTTAAAAGCTAGATTTTTTGAGTAGCGGGCAATCCTAGTTTGAACTAGTAATATTAAATTCCTAAGGGCCTAAGATTCCTAAGCGAAGCTTATATCATTCGTCGCTTTCGTCATTAGGGTGAAGTTCCCTAGAACGCCAAGACCCCGATGAGTTGACTATACTTGGACAAATGGATCCTCTCAAATGACAAAAAGGAGTTCAAGATACTTTCCTCTTAGATGCCATGCTAAGATGGGCATGGAGCTATTGTTGGAGCTGTGCAAGCAAGGGTAGGTTACATAGGCATGTAACCCACAAAAAAATTGAAGTCAAGCTAAAATTTTTTTACTTACTTAAATGCAGGCCTTTTTTAGCCCTGCCCCCTTAACTTTTACGTCAAAGTAGGCTAGTCCATTGTAAGGTGGATTAGCTCGCTAACCTTCAAAACAATTAAAAAAAATAAAGAAAACTAATATGTATATATGTAAATATTATCTTAAAGTTTCATAAATAGGATATCCTCATCATATTGTTGTGTTACAAGATCATTATGTTGTTATATTATAAGACCATCATAAACAACTCAAAGTTTTTGCTTGTAGTTTTTATATAACCATTATGATGCTAATGGGAATTCTATTATTGTTATTACTATCTAAATCTCATAACTTATTTTGTTATAAATATATCTATATATTCATACTTTTAGCTATAGAATTTTTCCCTTTTCCATGTTAATGCAAATGTATAAGTGTATATTATGTATTTATTTTCGTGGAAACATTGGAACTTTATTTTTTAAAAACTAAATTTTGTAGTAAACAAAAACTAAATATATACATTAGAACCGATAAAGTTATGAGTTGTAATTTTTTATTTGTGAATATTCTACATAATATATTCATAAGAAAACGAATGACAGTACAATTTGCGGGTTGCCTCGCTTAACATACAGTAGGGCGAGTTAGGTTAGAAATTCCAGCCTGTATTTGCAAGCTGGCTAAAGTGGGCCAACCTACTTAACCTCTGAGCTAATGTGGGGCAGGGCAGGTTGGTCCACTTGGCCCACTTGCATAGCTCTAGCTACAGTTGTCACCTATTAATGTTTAGAGGAGCTTTTCAGAGCTGTAGCTCGTACTTGGCATGGTCTTACTTATAAGTTATTCTAAGATTCCTTTTGTTCATTTACTAAACATGTTCATTGTTTTGCAGGTCTTAAGCTCCTTACCTGCAACACCACCGAATTTGTGGCCAAGTAGATGGATGAAGCAAAGTACTTAAGGAAGGAGTAGGCTCTTTGGAAGGTTGAGAAGAGGGCTTAGAAAATGGTAGCCATGGATGCCAAGGCTAATAAAGACAAAGGGAAAAGAAAGAGATCTCCTGAAGAGGTTGAGAAGGCTTCCTTTCAACATGATACTAAGGGGAGGTTCATGAAGTTCGATTCTTGAGGAATCGAATTTAACAAGTAGGAGTTTGATACAACCATATCACCGTGCTAGTTAACCTAAAGGGGGTGGGAGCGTAGTCCTAGCTAAGACTAAGGACGATAGGTTGGAGGGATCCAAGTTTAGTCAATAGGGAGCCAGTGTGACTTTTTCTCTCTCTCATCCCCCACTCCCTTTAGGTGAATGTCTTAGATACAGAAACCTATGTTCCAAGGTCTAACTTCCTCGAAGTTACAAGAGTTAGTAGCCTTGAAACCATCAATATTTCCAACCACACTGGTGTTGGGTAATGTGTACTTTAGCTATGTCTATTGACTTAATTGGTTAGTATATATTGGTGACATGGGCCTCAACAATGAAGGTACTAGTAGAGAACTAGTATAAGATACTATGATAGGAATCGAGCTACTAGATCATTGACTTGAGCTTGAGCTTGAGTTTGAGGGCTAGAAAGCATGGCAAGGTGTATCCTCTTATCTTGACCAACACCTGAAGAATCTAAGCTGCTTCTAATTGTTGACTTACCCTAGATGCTAAGTCGAGCACCCTCCTAATTGTCAATGATCAAGTACCAAACCAAAGACTGCTATGTTAACAGCTCAACTACACTTGTTTCAACCTCTTGAGAGCACATCCAAGCCGGCACCTCCATAGAGAGCTCGTAGATCAGCTCAACATCAATAGAATTTGATCGTACCTTTCTATTTGCTTCTATAGAGGCCTTCCTAGTAACTATCAACTAAGTGTCCCATCCATCTGCATAAAGGAATCTACTAAAGAAGCTTCTATTTTGCAAATTTCTTTTATACCCTTATTTGTTTATTGTATTTTACTTAATCTAAACAATGCACTTTTAGTCTTTTCCATATTTAGTAGGTTACCTTAGTATTTCGGGTATAAATACCCTTTTTGGAAGTAGTCATAATCATCATCTAGACTTATTATTGAATACACTGAACTTTCCCTTGGTGTTAAGTTTCTTGCTTATTAACTCTATAACTATTATTCTATCCCTTAACTAAGGTTAGGTACTGAGTGACCTCATCGAGCTACTCATTTGTCATATTGAGCTAGTTCATGAGTCTACAATGGTTCCTTAGTGTATCATATCCTCTAAATTGTTTGTAGGTTTTGCTTGCTTCTTTTTGTTCTATGTATTTACCATCCTGTACTTTAAGCTTTCTATAAGCTTAGACATATTCCTAATGTTACCACCCTTATCTATCCTTAGCACACCATATCATCTTGGTATTAGAGCAGAGGTTCGCATTGAGTAAGTCACTATTGTGCTGTGTTATTACTTCCTTGCATAGATTACCATTTGTGTTGGATAGTGTAATAATTGTTGAGGTTGTGCATAAGTTAGCTGTAAGTGTTCAAGTGAGTAGTAGAAGTGGTGGTTTTGCTCTATTATAGTGGTTGTCATGTAGTACTTTGTTTTACTCTGTTTTGAGTTATGGAAAATAGAACAAGTATAGTTGGTTGTTTCTATGTGAGATTTAGCAAAGTTAACTATAGTATTGATTCCAGCCATAAGATGAAGTTAGGTTACGGATTGGTTTCTCTCATTGTATGTGTATTCAACGTAAGTGGTGCATTGACTAACTGGAAGCAATATGTATTGTTCCTGGTAATACAGGTATTGTCTATTTGTTGTGAGCGCGAGACTAAGAGAAGAATGATTGATTCAATTGTTAATGTTGGTATTGGAGATGACAATAGTGGTATTGTTACCGTGGTTGAAAAAATAACTTTAGAAGTTCTAACGAGTGGTTCGACAAAGTGACTCATTTAATAGCTGACTTGACTTTAGCTGTTCATGCATTAATCTCCCAATCTGTTGAGGTCATTTACAGCACCCCTCAAGCTACTCCTAAAGTTGGTGTTGTAGCTTATAATGTCCAACCTGCCTAAAGGAAATTCCCAGCTCGGCAAGACTGAGGTGGAGGAGTAAGAGGACATGTGTGAAGAAGAATGGGTGAAGTAGACAAGGAGGAAAGATATAGGTATTATGAAGTTAAGGATGGAGCTCATGCTCTAGGAGCTGCCGACTATATCAAGCTTCAAATTTTGAGCTTCAATAGTTTAGGAAACACTGATGATTATCTAGACTGAAAGGAGAAAATAGAGTGAGTTTTCAAATACTATCAATATGGGGACTATAATAAAGTCAAAACTGCTACTATAGAGTTCTTAGGCTATGCTGCAATGTAGTGGAGAAACTTTCAAGCCATGAGAAAATGAGATAGATATCGAGAGATTAACACTTAGTCTAAGATGAAAAGAGTTCTTAGAGCCATATTTGTATTAGATACCTACTTACAGGATACTTTTGCTCAACTCCAAGAGCTAAAGCAAGGGAATCGTATTGTTGATGAGTACATGCAAGAATTTCAAATGCTCATGATTAGATGTGAAGTCAATAAACCTTCAACCTAGATGGTATCTAGATTTTTTATTGGATTGAGAACAAAAACTCGAGATGTAGTTGAACTACAATAGTTTGTTACTTTGGATGAAGCTATAAGAATTGCTTAGTATGTGGAGAGATTGAGGAGAAATAGGCTAAACCACCTCAATTAGGTCGACCTATTCATAGTAGCCAACTTGCCTAAGGTGGAAATTGAGTTCAATCTGGTATTGAGCATAGTCGAAGGATCGATGTCATGATTAAACCAAAGAGCTACCCTACCAACCAAGAATTGTTGAAGAGAACATTTGAGAAAGGTTAAGGATGAGGATAGAAGACAAGCCAAATCAAGTGTTTTAAGTGCCAGGGAGGTTTTGGTCACAGGCCATCTAGTACCCCAACTGATGTACCATAGTCATTAAAGGCAAAGTCCCTAGCATCAAAGTGAAAAATATTAATGAAGAGCCTGAAGGGAAGACTGAATTAGAGGAGGAAGTTGAGGTGTGGCAAAGAGCTTATTGAAGAGAATGTATACATAGACAATCTGGATAAGCTAACTTTAGTTGTCCAAAGAGCTTTGAACATTGAACTAACTTCTAAGGAGGAGCAACGAGAAAAGTTATTTCATATCACATGCAAAGTGAAGCATCTGTCAACCTAGTTTAGAAACTCAAGTTACTGACTTTATCACATCCAAGATTGTATAAGCTGCATTAGCTAAATGAAAAGGGATCACTACGTATCACTTAGCAAGTATTGTTGCCTTTCTCAATTAGGAATTATTCTAATGAAATTCTTTATGATGTACTACCCATATATGCATCATAGTGTTGTTAGGCTAACCTTGGTTATTTGATTGAAGGGTCATACATGATGGGTTCAAGAATATGTATACATTTGAAAAGAAATGGAAGAAGACCACCTTAAACCCCATGACCCCAAGTTAAGTAAGTAAATTGTAGGCTAAGTTAGCACAAGGGTCCAAGAAGATATTGGTTCTAAGTTGCTTTGAGAAGCCATTAAATCTTATTTGCTGACATTTCTGCTAATTAGAAGGCTATTGGAATTGAATGAACAAGCTGTGCTATCTAAAGAAGTCAAGGAACTAGTGCAAGAGTATGTTGATCTATTTCCCAAGCAATTACTTGAAGGATTACCCCCTTTTCGATGAATTAAGCATTGTATTGACTTGATACTTGGTGCCACCTTACTAAATTAGCCTACTTATCGGATGAACCCTGAGTAAGCTATTGAGCTCTAGAGATAAGTCAACGAACTATTGGAGAAGGGATATGTGAGAGCATCTCAACCTTGTGTTGTGCCAATGTTACTTGTTTCAAAGAAGGATGGTACTTGGTGTATGTGTATGGATAGCAAAGCTATGAAAAAGATAACAATTAAGTATAGATACCCTATTCTAAGACTGGATGATATGCTTGATGAACTAAATGGTGCTAAAATCTTCAATAAGATCGACTTGAAGTCTAGTTATCATCAGATTCGCATAAAACTATGAGATGAATGGAAAACTGCATTTAAGACCTAACATGGTCTGTATAAGTGGATGTTGATACCTTTTGGCTTATCAAATGCTCTAAGCACTTTCACGAGATTTATGAATCATGTGTTATGAGATCCGATTAGAAAATTTGTCATTGTTTACTTTGACGACATCCTCATGTACCATGTCGACCTGTTGAGTCATGTTGGACATCATTGAGTTGCGTTCGACATAGTCCAAAGCTAAGAAGCTCTTTGGTAACTTAAAGAAGTGCTGCTTTTGTCAGGAAAAAAGCGATCTTCTTAGGGTATGTTGTAAGTGAAGGAGGTCTACCTATTGATATTAAGAAAATCAAAGCTATTGCTGAATGGTTGACCCTAACCACTTGTACTGAAGTGAGAAGCTTCCATAAATTAGCTTCCTTTTACCATCAATTTATTGAAAATTTTAGTACTATTGTTGCATCCCTAACCAAGCTAACGAAGAAGAATGTTGAGTTCAAGCGGTTGAGAAAAGGAAGAAAGAAGTTTTGTCAAGCTAAAGGAGAGGTTGACTTTTACACCTGTATTAGCTTTGGCCGACTTCAAAAAGGTGTTTAAGCTTGAGTGTAGTGTATCAGGTGTTGGTATATGGGCTCTACTAATACAAAAAGGCCGAACTATTGCATATCATAGTGAGAAGTTGAGAGGACCCCAATTAAATTACTCTAAATATGACAAACAACTCCTTATACTAATCCGAGCTCTTCAAGTATGTCAACATTACCTTTTCTAAAGGAGTTTGTCATTTACACTAATCACGAGTCCTTAGGATACCTCTAGAGTCAAACTAAGCTTTCTAAAAGGCAAGCTTGATTAGTTAAATTTCTAGAAGGATTCAACTTTGCAATTAAGTATAAATAAGGTGAAATCAATGTGGTTGCTGACACCTTGCCAAGGAGACATGTTCTTCTTACTGAGTTGCAGAATAGATTGTTAGGATTTGCAAGCATCAAGGAGCAATATCCCCAAGACCCTTATTTTGATCCCATATGTGGACACTGTAATGAAGGAAGGATAGTAGATGACTATCATGTGGAGGAAGGATACCTATTATGAGGTAGCAAGTTGTGTGTATTGACCTGCTCTCTCAAGGAGCTATTAGTAAGAGAAGCTCATAGTGGTGGGCTTTTCAAACATTTTAGAGAAAGGAAGACTTACAAGTTGTTGAATGTGAGGTTCTTTTAGCCTAAGATGAGGTGCGATGTGCACCATGTTGTTGAGAATAGTATGATATGTAAAAAGGCGAAAAGTTAAGCTTAGTAAGGGAGAGCTACTCTTCTGCTTGTCTCGACCAAACCATGGGTTGATTTGAGCATAAACTTTGTCCTAAGATTACCTTGAACTACCCAAAGCAAAGACTTAGTGATGGTCTTCATGGACAGATTTAGCAAGATGGCACATTTTGTGCCATGTACTAAAACTGAAGATGCTTTGGCTATTGCTTTTCTTTTTTTATAGGAGATTGTTTGTTTGTACGACATGCTATGAAGCTTGGTATTAGATCGAGACCTAAAATTCTCGAGCCATTTCTAAAGAACTCTCTGGCATTAGATGGGAACTAAACTACTTTTTAGCACTTCCTATCATCCACATATCGATGGCCAAATAGAGGTCATCAACTGCACTTTAGGTTTACTGCTCCAAGCTATAGTAAGAAACAATTTAATTGATTAGGACATATGCTTACTTGTGATAGAATTTGCTTATAGTAGGACAGTACATGACACCATTGAGCATACACCATTTGAGGTCGTCTACGGCTTTAACCCTAAGCTACCTCTTGTTCAAGCCCCAACACCTATACCTAGGTAAGAAGACCTTGATGCAAGAGTTAGAGCTTAATCCTTTCAATAAATCTACTAAAAGGTTATAAGTAGATTGATCGAATTGTTAAAAGGTTAATGTAAAGAGGGAAAGGAAGGAAGATGAAGCAGTTTCAACTCGGCGACCTAATATGGCTACACCTGAGCAATGAAAGAATTCCAAATAAGAGGAAGAGCAAGTTGTTTACCTATGCTAAAGGACTCTTCAAGATACTTTAAAAGATGAACGATGATGCATATTAATTGAAACTACTTAAAGACTTCAAAGTTTTTGATGTATTCAATATTGCCGACCTTAGCCCCTACCAATTTGAAGAAGAGCAGAGCAAAGACCAATTGAATTAGTTCCCCAATCCCAATCAACTCGGAGGAGATGATAGGAATTGAGCCATTGGACCATTGAACCAAGCTTGAGCTTAAGGATTAGAAAGCATGGTAAGGTACATCCTCTTAGCTCAACTTACACCTGAAGAGTCGAGTTACTCTCGACTACTGACCTACCCTAGACACTGAGCCGAGTACCTTCCTAATTGTCAATGATTAAGTACCAACTCAAAGGTTGCTATGTTAACTGCTTAGCCAACTTGCTGCCTAGCTTGGCTACACTTATTCCGACCTCTCAAGAGCATATCTAAGCCGACACCACCCTAGAGAGCTTATAGATCATCTCGGCATCAACAAAATTTGACCGTACCTTTTTATTTGCTTCTACAAAGCCCTTCCTAATAATTGTTAGCTACATGTCCCATCCATCCACGTAAAGGAATCTACTAAAAAAGCTTCTATTCGGCAAATTTCTTTTATACCCTTATCTATTTCTTGTATTTTACTTAATTCGGATAATGCCCTTCTAGTCTTTTTCATATTTAGTAAGTTACCCTAATATTTCAGGTATAAATACCCATTTTAGAAGCAATTGTAACCATCAGCTAAACCTTATTATTAAATACACTGAACTTTTCTTAGGTGTTAAGCTTCTTGCTTATTACCTCTTGAACTCTTATCCTAACTCTTAAGTAAGGTTAGGTGGCGAGTAACCTCACTGAGTTACTAGTGTATCATATCAAGCTACTTAGTGAGTCTAAGAAGGATCCTTAGTTCATCATATCCTCAAAATCGTTCGTAAGTTTTGCTTACTTCTTTCTGTTCCACGCATTTACCATCCTATACTTTAAGCTTTTCTATAAGCTTGGACTTATTCCTAATATTGCTGCCTTTATCTATACTTGGCATAGTATATCATATTGTCTTACCTTAGGATTTTAATGTAGTAGACAATATGTTCAATTGATTATTAGACGAGCAAATAGAGTTGATAGCCTTCACTAAAATCTATGAAGTAAGCTAAAGTCCTTTGAGTTGTTATTTATGACTTCCTAGGATTTGTCTACTAATGACTCGTGTGTTGTGTAAGGAAACATATTCATGTCATAAGTACTAAATTGTTAGAAGTGCTCAAGAGAAAAGATAGTGAAATTTGCTATCAAGCTTTGATCATTATTCGATGGTTTAAATTGTGCATTGGACTCGAAGTGCATAGTTGTAGAGGTCAAAGGAGGTTGAAGAGGAGGTGGTTTAGATTAAGTGGAGGCTTAGAAGAAGCTTCAGGGTGTTGGAGCAAATATTTAGGAGTTGGAGGACAAGGTCATTGCATCCTCCAAGGAGGTAGCAGATGCTTGGGTTAAGGCAAAATAGGTAGAGGAGAACAATATGCAGCCCAATATTAAGGTCGTTTGTTAAACCAAGGAATTGGAGGAGGAGAAGAAGAAGTCCTAAGCATCTCAAGGGTAAGCTGTTGAGAAAGAGAAAGCCATTGTTGAGGAGATTAGTTAGCTTTGTAAGCATGTAGCCATGTTAGAGGTCAGGGATGATTTTGCTCCCATTACGCATCAAAAGATCTATAACTCCATCTTCAATGGCTTGAAGTGGATGGAGTTCTAGAAGAAGCAATCAATTGAAGGGATGAAACTGGCCTATATTAAGGAATAGGCTTACTTAAGTCTTAACTTAAGTTGCTTCTCCATCTTGGATCCTTTGCTACCTAAGCGGGAGTCTGAGGACGACTTTGAGGATAAAGTTGGGGGGGATGTAAGAGAGGATCTAGAAGATCTTGTGTTAACAGGTCCTTAAGTGCCTGCAAGCAGTGGTGACAATGACTCGATATGTACACTTAGAAAAACTATAGATTTGAAAACATGGAGATTTTGAAAATAGTATCAATCGCTTACTAACAAGTTTGTCAAATCGTGTACAGTAATAAAACTGGTAAGTATCCACTATGTCATTTCTACAAGGAGAATGGCTCATCTAAGTACCATAATTTAACCTACTACTCTAATCTAGGTGAATTGAATAGAGTGATGAGTTGCAATTGAAAGTAAGCATGAGAGTAAAAAGTAACAACTAAAAAAAATTCTAAAGACATGGGCTTGTGACATACTTTCGATGCAGTGGTGGGATTATGCCATTAGAATATTAGATATGGTTTCTAATTAGGTTTTGATGGAATTCACTTGAGTTTGATCTTGAGTAGGGCATCTTACTCAACTATGTAGCAAAAAACTCCTCTCGATCTCATTTTCCTATATGATCAAGTAAACATTTAAATCCTATCATGAATTAAGTGCTCTTGGTTTAGAAATTAGGGGTCAATCTACTTTTGATCTCATAATCTATCTTAATTTACTAGAATCACATAAAGTAGTGTAAATTCAACGAGATCTCTACTCCTACTTTCCTTTTGGTCTTATAGTTATAAGAACCTATTTATCAATACTTTACAAACTCATTGGCACACATTGGAAATTACACGACTAATGTCCCATTAATTTATAATTATGTAAGTCTGTTTAACTCTCAGGGGATTTCCTAAGGTTAGTCTCCTCTCAATTTCATAATCACAAGAAAACTCATTAAGAGGTTCATTTAGAAGCACCTCAACAAGCTTAATTAGAGCATCAAACACCAAAATTCCAACTAAACAACAACCCATATTAAAACTACATGGTTTCACCAACTACATCAGCTACATTATCATAAACCTACAAGAAACTACTTAGCTACATAGGGTCTTAATCATATCAATAAAAATAACTAAAAACATAGCAACAACCTCTATGATTAAACAAGAAAATGAAGTATCCAAACAAAAGCAGGGTATAGATGAAGGTTAAGGCAATAAACCAACTTAAATCTAACAATAGTATAACAAAATATGCATTAAACTCTCATGAACAAGTGCTAAATATCATAGAAATAATATAAAAATAGAAAATATAGTAATGAACTTGCAAAACTATGTTAAAACCTAAGTAAATCCTAATTATAGTTCATCATTTCTACCGGATATGCTAGTATTTATAAATTTAGACTACCAATCAATTAGTACATACCATCAAGCCAACGTTTTCTCCATGTTTTATGAAACACAGTGTTTTAGATTAGGTTTTAGGTCTAATAAACCCCAATCCTTGATTTCTCCTACCAATTGATAGGTGAGGATGGTACTGATTGGTTGGTATGGTTGAATCTCCACTACAACCTTCTATTCAATCACCATTCTCTTCCCTCAATTGATCGCTTGGTTGATTAGCAAAACCCTAATATTTCAGGACATATCAATCAGTTGGTAGCCTTAGCAAGGCGACCAACTGATCAGTAGGCTCAATTTCTACACTTCTTTGTTTTTACCTCCTTTGATAAACTAATAGGGACTACCCAGACCATGGTGACTGTGTTTGGATAGTCTAACTTAAGTTCTCAAACTGATGTCATTTTGAAAGTCCTCCGAAAGCATCTTTGGCCAAATCAAATGTAGCTTTCATCTTTGTTGTACTTTTTGTTCTTGAATGTGTAATTATAAATGTTTATAATGAATGAAAGTGTCGATATTCCCCTGTTACTTGGTCTTCTCTATTTTGTTTATTATTTTCCATTTCTCATGAAGTATTTTGAGGTTTAATTATTAGGCTTAGTTAAGTGGAGCTTGGGGGCTTTGACCTAGGGATTGGTTAGGCATCGATGCCTCGATGCTTCCTTGCTTAAATTCTTGTGTTTCTTTGGGCATAAAGGTGTTCGAGATATGATCTCTCAAACCTCTTGGTCTTACTAAGGGTTTTGGGGTCATGAACTTATATGATTTAGACTTGGCAACATCAAGTTGTTAAAAGGTACTAGGCTTCTTATCCTCAAATTAACATGATCTGAGGTTTCTTAGCCTTGTATTTGTTAATAGATGTTAGGCTTTTTTACCTCAATTTCTCATAACACAAGGCTTCTCAACCTATAGCTCAGTTTTAAGCCATCTAGGCGTTATGATCTCGGGGTTTTTGGTCACCTAAGCGTCGTAACCTTACTTTTGTTGGTTATAAGTAGCTATGCATTCCTATGTAGTGCTTGGGGACTTAACCCCTAAGGATGTCCCGAGCTTCATTGCCTTGGAGTTTCCTTAACACTTAGATGTTAGTCTTATTAGTTATAAATAACTAGGCATTCCTAGGCCAGGCTTGGGGATCTAACTCTTGAGGATTGTCTTAGTGCTTAGGTTATCCAACTCTAGGCTAATAAAAATAGTACTTTAGGTTTAATATTATGGGTTGAGGGATCGAAAACATATGATGTGTGAGTAAAGAAATAAATAGCCATGAGTTTTCGGCATTCTAAGACCTAAAGACTTTGATTTCATCTAATATCTCTAACTTATAAGCCCTATTCCCTAAGTATTCCTTCACCCTGATGGGGTATTTTCAATTTGATGCTAGCTTACCTTAGCCTTCCTATGCTTTAATAGCTTCAAGCTTTCGGGATAATTGGTCGTTAGGCTTAAATACCTCGTACCTAACATTTTTGTTATAATACCCCACTACCTTATGCTAATAAGTGGCCATATGTCAATTGGCTATATCTCAAACTTCATCAATGGTGTTGAGATTGGCAAAGAGGCCAATCTGGTTAACTGTTGCATTGAATCCTCGAGTTTAGATGTTTGGGATTTAAGCTCGACCAATAGTATGGCCTTAAGTACCAAAGGTTAAGCAAAATGGGGTTTCCCTAGTCACCATACTATGGGCTATTTAGTATCCCTACAACATAAGGGATAGTTCATCTACCCATGTACCTTTGGCTTTGTCTACTATCTTCTTGAGGCTTTTGAAAGTAGTCTTATTTGCCGTCTCTATCTAGTTGTTGGTCTATAGATGGTCCATCGAGGTGTGGTAGAGGTTAATGTGATACTTTTGGTAGAAGACATTGAACTTCGAGTTGTCAAATTGAAGCTTGTTGTGATACAAACATTGTCGTAGATGGACATACGAGCAGTAATATCACACGAACTAGTGGTGGGTTTGAACTGCAAGATGGTCTAAAAACTAAGTGATAGTCGAAGTTCTGAGTAAGGGTTCTAGTGCATTGATGATGGATATGATGCACCAATGCCTTACATGAGCTTAAACCATACTTAATTTGATGTACAAATGCGACAAGAGGTTACTTGCCATTAATCCAGCTTATAATGAGCTAGATAAAAGTGATAAGAGGAAGCAAAACACTTGACTTACAAGAAAAATGTTATGAATATCAAAGATAATTGGTATGCGGCTATTTCACTGGGGACTATTTATATGTCCTAATTAGGGTAAGTCTTAAGTTCTTACAATTTAGAAAAAAGATCCTATACTAGAATTAGAAGACAAATACAACATAAGGGCAAAATAGTAATAATAAAAAATGGAATATTTTGTACAAGGACAATATGGAAGTTAAAGGAGTAGACATGTTTCCGCCTCTCGATTTGGTGGTCTAAATGGGTGCTAGATGTAGTGTAGAGTTCAGTTGACTAGGTCAACATCAAATCAGTAACTTGGGAACTTAACGGACGCTTGTTTGGATTGTTGGAATTTAGGAGCTTAACTTTGGTAAGTCAGTTCGGCATGGGTTGGTGTGGGTTAGGATGTTTGATAGATTGTGATCTTGGGAGCTCAAGCCTCAATATAGATGGGAGTTGTCAACTTTTAAGGGAACTTCCTCTTTCGAAGAGATTGTGATCAGGTTGAAGGAGCTCTAAACACATATTTGGTCTACTCAGGGGAACTCTTCTTCTTCTAGGATTAGATCCTTCTAGGCAGCTCAATGTACTAAGGCAGTAAGTCCTTGTACTCGAGATCAGGTAATTAGCCCTTGATTCTTATCATTTTGTCTGTGATGATCGCATATGGGACACTAAATCTAGTTAATAGATTTTATAGCAAAAGTTTCCATGTTCTTCTTAGTAATCTTCACCACAAAGTCTACTTCTACCTTCTTAGTGAAAGAATACACAAAGACTATAATATACTACCTACCTCTCGTGGCCTTAAGGAATCGGTTAAGGATGTTGAGGCCCTAATGTACAAAGGGCTATGGGCTAATGAGGGGTTATAGCCTACTACTCGATGAGTGGGTGACGGGTGTATGCTTTTAGCACTACACGTACAATCACACCATTGCACCATCTACTTCATATCCTGTTTTACTATTGGCTAATAATGTTTGAGCCTTAAGGCTTAGATATAAAGGGCTTAAGCTTTGACATGATTATTGTATACACTTGTATGCAACTCCTCTAAGAGTTTTTGACCTTCCTTTTGGTTGGAGGCATCAAAGTAAGGGAAGGCTAAGACTTTAGAGTATAGGTCTTTGTCTACTAGGGTAAAAATGGCTACCCTGTACTATGATTTCTATGCTTCCTTCAAAATTGCTAGTATGGTACCATGCCTTAGGAATTGGATGATTAGGTCTATCCAGCACAATTTGAGATAGGTCAGCATGTACCACCAGAGTTTATTGGAGCAGTTAATAAAAATCTTCTTGTTCTTGTCTATGGGCTTCATGCTCATGGACACATATTTGGATAAACTGTTTGCTATAAAGTTCTTGAGTCAAGGGATTCTTATTATGGTCCATGAAGTAAACTCTATAGCTAGGGATCTAGCCAACTCCAAGTACTTGATCATCCCTTCCCCCTTTACTTCATATTTACTCTTAACTTGTTATACTACGAGTATTAAGTCAAAAAAGATGTCCATTTTTTGGGTTTAGTCTCCTTTGCTAATGATGGGGCATATGTCTTGCTTATTAGGTAAGTATACCTATCAAATAATAGTATAGAAGACTTCTAGAATCTAGTGCACCTGACATTACTACTTTATATATACCTGGTCAACATTTCTTCTAATTTCGAATTTTTCTCTCTTAGAGGGTAAGATTGGAATCTATGAGGATTATTAATATTCCTTAGTTGAGTTGCATAAAAATAATCACCTACATAAGAAAAAACTCCCTACCCCGTTCTTTACGGTTGTGATAAGGTGCATGTGGAAATCCCCATTGATTTATGTAATTATTAAATGGTCTTTAGTAATAAGGTACCATATATCTTCCCGGGTTAACTACACTAGGCATTATAGGAGGTTGTGTTAACATGGGATAAGAGTCTAACCTTTTATTTAGTGCATCTACCATGGCTGCTAAAGTTGTGATAGATTTTGTACTCGCCACTCTTGGTTTCTTCTTAATGTTGAAAATCTTCTAAGCAATTGCTTTCTTGTAATCCCTTAGCATGATGAGAAGCTTCCCTTTTTACTAGTTAGTCAATCATAAGGAAACTGTCATTGGCAATTTCTAGTTTTCCTCTAGTAAGGCATACACTAGATAATCTGGTAACTATTTCAATTATAACTCTAGTAGCTCTTCAATGGAAGGTTTTAATTTTGCTTCCTTTACATGTTCAAACCTTTTAACCCTTTGCTCCTTAGTTGGGGGATTGATTTCTAACTGAGCTTTTGCTTTAACTTTGCCTAGATCACTAAATGCTTCTTCTTGGACTCCTTAGTTCAAAGTAATAGATATTGAGAAATCAGTAGCATCAAGACTAAAACATGTATCGACTTATTCAACACATTTTCTCATTAACTCAACCCATCCATAACACCCCAAGATTCCAAAGTACAATACCACTAACAGGTTGCCACTTGTTCATCATTTTTGTTGACATTATAACATATTCTCTATACAGTAATTGCCTCATTGACCCTTTTTAGCAATGTACTAGGTTATTATCTTGTATTACCCTTTATTGCAATTGCACACGTTTCTTTATTACCTTAGAGACTTACTATAAATAGTCCCTTATCTTTTATAGCTAAAAACCACTTACATCTTATGCTTCATAGTTAATGATTATTCTTGTTCTTATAAGATACCCTTCTCCGAGTACATTTATCTAATCTTATTAAGTAGCTTGAGGTTAGTGGTGAATGAACCTTAGTATTAGCTTATGCGTCATATCAGACGAAATACTAAGTTGTGTTGTGTTCGTTAGTGTGTCACATCCTACAAGCAACTTTATTAAAGCTACTGTGTTTATCGACCTATCCATTCCCTTTTTCTTTAATAGCTTGAAAGATCTGCTTAGTTACTACTTTCTATAGTAAGCCCTAGGATTACTAAGCTCTTAAGTACATCAGCTAACATTTATTATAGCTTTGGTTGTAGCTAAAAAGGTCTACCTAAGATGAGTGGTACTTTGATGTCTTCGTTAATGTCTAAAATGACAAAGTCAACAGGAAATATGATTTATCTATTTTAACAAGATATATTCAATTACCCTTAGGCTATGTATTGTTAGATATCTCTCATGAATTTTGACGATAACAAAAAGAGAAAAATGCTAATGTACTAACAAATGTGTAGGTATTTAGATAGTTCTTCAGATTGTTTAAATTGTAAATTAGGTTTCATTTAGAAGCTTATTTAGAAGGTCTAAATCACTTGAAAATGAAACAAGTCTGGAAAGTATTCAGAGAATATTTTGGAAGTTTATATAAGAAGAGTTAAGATAGTATTTCAAAAAATTCTTTAGAGACTTTGAAGATAAATAAAATGTGACATCTTTAAAAGATTATTTAGATAGTTGACTTAGAAGAGTAAATTTAAAAAATAATAAGACATCAAATTCGAAGAGAATAAGGCCTAGCTCCACTAGATTAGGTATATTATGAAAATACACTTAATGTAGTTTTGCTTAAGTAAGAACTAAGATTCATGGGGATTATTTTGAAAAGAATTAACTTTTGGAAATATTTAAACAAAAAAAAATATATATCTAAGATTGGATAAGGATAAGGATGATTTTGAATTTTATGGGATATCAAATTCAAAATTCAAGATTATTTGGAGTTGTTGATCATAGTATATCCATTAAGGAGATTTGATCGAGATAAGATCAGATTCAAATTCAAACTCTAAGATTTTCCTCAAAAATATTAATGAATCATCTTTAAATGTTGAGATTAGATAAACATGAAGTGAAGATAACCATCAAAATAGTCGTTGAAGAACTTCAGTATAAAAAAAGAGATGATTCAAAACATATGTATGATTTCTAAGAAAGAAAAAATATATACATTACACTCTGATCGAACCATTACCTACTATCTAAAAAGCACATAACACTTCTCAAAGATTTCTTTAGAGGGTTGAACTAAACCTACATTTACAACAATCTTCATATCTGTTTTTGTGTTAAACTATATGAAATTTATATTGTTGTTCTCATTTTTTATTTGTAAAAAAAAAAAAAAAATCTTTTGTTTGAGAGAAGTTTGATTGTACCCTATAGATTTATAATTAGGTTAAATTGTAAAGAGGCTTGGTAGGTAAAGTAGAGAGTTGTAAAGGCCAAGTGTGGTAGAAACTTGTAAACTTCGATTGGTTTTGACATAGCAGATTAAGTGGAATGACACTAGTGAGAAAGACGTGCTCTCTAGTAGTAGTAGAGCTAGAAGAGAGCAATAGACATAAGGTTGAAGTTCTTTAAATCCTAAGCCTAATTTTCTTATCTCTATCTTTTTACTTTGAGTTATTTATATGTGTTGTCATTCATATGTTGAATTTTTAAAGTACCACTGATCACCAAATTAAGTTATTAAGAGAGGTAATTTCAATTTACATCAAAAAAGTTTCAAATTTTTTTAAAAGATATCAATTCACACCCCCTCTTGATATCTTATATGGGACTAACATGTTTGTTATTGATCTATTAATCAATTGTAAACTCATTTGAGTCGGTTTAGGTTCACCTAGGCCTAGTTACTTAAACAATTTATACAGTATTAAGTTTATGCTAGTACCTACATCGGCTAATGCATTCTTAATAGATAAATTTTTAATAAGACAAGGGATGGTAAAACTCCTTAGATCCTTTAGCTTTGTGGGTAGCTTATTATCAAGGGCATGGCACGGCGCTACATGTTAATTGGTTATATATCAAATTTTAAACAAATGTGATACTTAATAAGACTTATCCCCTTGATTACTTAAGATATTAGCTAGAAGATAAATGGACAAGTAAATATAAATAAAGTTCATGAAAGTAAAGAGTTGAGAGTTAGAAAAGTAAGCAAATGAATTATAGTGTTTTAGTCTTATGCTTACTTCACTCTTCCAGCCTCACTACTGGGACCTGGTTCACTTTTCGAAGTCGTACCACTATCTACAATATTTAAACATTTAGAGAGCTTACAAACAATATTCTCTACTTTGACTCTCTTAGCCTTATTCCTAGGCTAACACTCAAAACCACAGAGATCTAAAATCTCTCTAAAACAAAACTTATATTAAAATTACAAAAGACAATGGGGAAAATAAAGGAAATGGTTCCTCGACAAATAAGAACTGGTATAGAGATAAGTATGTAAGCTTTTGATTGATCTTTTGTTCTCAGAATTGGATTGTTTACAGCACTTTAGAATAATAGTAGAACTTCCTTCGTCTCTTTCTCTCTTTTTTTTTTTTTTATGTCCTTTATGTGAAGACCTTTCCTACTTTATATGCTTGAAGTTGCAATGGATAGAAACTTATTTTATGGTAAGTCCTTAGAGAATTTATTTTGAACATTTACTTTGCTGTTAATAGATGAGTCTTCTTTAAATCTTGATGGCTTGATCAAAATCCTCTATTAAAACAAACTTTCCAATCTTAGATGGATTTTTATAATCAGAAAAATTTGATCTTATCCCTATGGATTTTAATCCTACTTAATAGAACATACTGAACATATTTCTCGAATATATTCAGTAAATAAAGCTAAGTCTTCTTAGGGTCTTAATCGGAATTCTTATATTTTAAGCGTATTCTTTGTTTCCAATTCTCGTACCTTTTGATTAGTCTTTCAACTGATCTTTTGATAGACCTTAGAAGACTTTGTTTAAACACAAATAGCAATATCTAATCAAGGTGAACATGCATGTAAATATTTTAATATCATCCCTTTTTGTTATCATCAAAATATAATGAAGAGATTAACAGTCATTTGTGATAAAACTTGTATAAAAGGTAAATTAATGTGTAATTGTTTGAATAAGTCAAAAACTTACCATGTTGCTCATTTGAGCGTTCTTTCCTCAGCCTCAAAGGATATGGAATGGGTAGTTTATATTCTTTGACCTTCTGCGGTTTTCATTATTCCTTAGGTGGTTTGGAAGTTTCTATAACTTTATCCTTTAGCTCCTCCATTACTAGTTCAGGGTTGATTGTTGCCTTTTCAGGCGACTTAGCAACTTGTAACTCCTTATCACTTCTCAAAGTTACGGCTTCAGCTTGAGCTTATGGTGAGAACTTTGGTTACTTCTCACTTAAGATCTTAGTAAGTTGCTTTATCTATTTTTCAATGCTCAACAGCTTGGCATCATTACTTTATATATACCTAGTCAATATTTCTTCTAGTTTCAATTTTTTCTCTCTTAGAGGGTAAGCTTGGAATCCATAAGAATTAGTAACATTCCTTGGTTGAGTTGCATAAAAATAATCACTTGCATAAGAAAAAACTCCTTATCCCATTCTTTACAGTCGTGATAAGGTGTATGTTTGAAACCCCATTGATTTATACAATTATTAAATGGTCTCTGGTAATAAAATGCCATATATCTTCCTATGTTAACTACACTAAGCATTATAGGAGGTTGTGTTAACATGGGATAAGAGTCTAACCATTTATTTAGTGCATCTACTATAGCCACTAAAGTTGTGGTAGATTCTACAACCGCTACTCTTGGTTTCTTCTTACTAGGTTTAGCACATTCTCAATGATAGCTATTCATAGCTAAGCTTTCAAATAAGGTATAAGCTTCATTAGGTGTCTTTGAATTTAATATCCTACCTACAAATGCATTAGCAAACTGCTTAGTGATGAAATTCAATTCATTATAAAAAGTTTGTATGTACATCCAAAGTGGTAGAATGTGATTAGGGTACTTTCTAAGCAACTCCTTAAAATGCTCCCAAGCATTGTAAATTGTCTCATCATCATATTAAGTAGATGATGAGATATCACTACAAAGCTTAACTGTCCTAGCTAAAGGAAAATACTTTTCTAAAAGTATTTCTATTGGTAAATTCCATGATGTAATTGAATCTTTTTGTAGTGAGGCTAACCATTGCCTTACTTTCCCTTACAAAGAAAAAAGGAAATAATTCGAACCTTACCGCATCATCCACAGCTCCATCGATCTCAAAAGTCGCACATATATTGAAGAAGTTTGCAATATGTGTATGTGGATCCTCCTTTGGAGAGCCTACAAATTGTAATTGCTACTAAACCTTTTGGATGATGATTGGTGAAATCATGAATTCATTTATAGTGATAGCTAATTTCACAATATTAGACTCGACTCTACTAGTTGACAGTCTAATATAGTCAAACATAGTCTTTAGTGCTTTATCGTTTATTGGTCATCACTCCATATTTCCTTAATATAAACAAGAAAAATTAGATTAGATTCTAATTGACTTAATGGAAGGAAATAGAAAAACAACAACAAAGTAAAATAATAGAGTAATAAAGCAATGAGCTTTCTTGATCAACAATCCTTAATAATGGTACCAAAAACTTGATGGGGGTATATACCACACTTATTGGGCAAGTGTACCTGTCAAGTAATAGTATAGAAGACTTCTAGAGTCCAAGGTTATTGATCTTGTGAGGACTGAACACTTACTCACCCATACTAAATTACTATAATTAAAATAGGTTACAATATTGATGACAAATTGAACGAAATTTAGAAAATAGAAACTATTAAGAAATTGACTATAAATGCAACAATTGAACGAAACTACTTAACCATAAATGAGGATATTTAGACTCTAATCACCATGAGACTAACATGCAGTAGCCTAAGGTTTCTAATGAAATTCTTATTCTCATTAATTAAAGGAATTCATTTGCTAATTTAATAGGAATCGCTTCTATGTTAAATTCTAATGTTAATTACATCCTACCTAAATCGCTCATAGAATAGAACTCCTTAGAACAACATTAAAAACAGGAATTCCATAACAAAATATAGGAAATAAATTTTAATTTTGGAAGAAATCTATAACTTATTTCTAAAATTATATCAAATCTCTTCAATTATGATAGATCATTTTTGTATTGGTCCTACGACTTCAATAAATAAAATCAAATAATTAAGTTAAGACTCTAGAAATAACAACTTAATATAAGCAAACACATAATTGAATCAACAAGAATAAGGAAACTTCATCAAAATAAGAATAATTAATATACGCTACATGTTGTCTCAATGGATACAGGCTTATAGAGCACTGCTTTTATGCTATAGATACGATAAAGTCACAAGCTGTCATGATGGAAAAGGACTAAATCCCTAGAAAAAGACTATTGTCTAACTTATACATGTCTCTCTCCTTTGTACATGTATCTGTCACCTATTTATAATGTCCGAACAAAATAATCCCCAAATAGCAATTCTTTTAGAATTAATTGCAAGCCTACCAGTAGGTATATGGCCGTGGAGTTTAGGTAGACTTCTTCTTGCAATAATTCTTCAAGAAATTGTCTTGAAATTAATGATGAAGGGATCACAATTGGATAACATGACTGTGGTAATTAACCATGGTCTTGTATGTGTTCAAAATTTCTTCAAACTTCAATTGGAAATTAAGATGTAGGCTTCATGGCTAAGGAATATGGCCGTGAAGAGAGACCGTAGTCATCCCTCTTGCTTAATTCTCAAACAAATTCTCCTTGACACTTGCTATCCTCAAATTATCCTTTATAATAGATGCAATTATCTTAAAAAATCATCTAAATTCTCATCTTTCCATCTTGTTACTTCATCTAATTTGTAAAATCAAGAAATCACTCAAATCAATATCAAATTCGATGAAATTAGATCGAAATAACTTAAGATATCTAGGAAAGTAACATAACTGATGAGTGTGAAATTACACTCATCAGCTAACTTCAATCTAGCAATCAAGGCTTCATAGTTTACCTCATTGTTGTTGGCATCAAAACCAAATTTGAGGGCATAACAGATTGTTATGCTTTGGGTACCTCTGACTATTAGCCTTCCACTATAACCTTCTTGAGTAGAGGATCCATGAACATAGAGTATTCATGTGGGCTTTTGACTTTCTTCTCCTAGGGGTCCTTCTTTGGTAAACTTGGCCATAAAGTTAACTAAGACTTAGACTTTATAGGCTTCCTGGGGTTTATACTAGATTCCATATGTGCTAAGTTTGAGTGTATACTTCATCATCCTCCCTAAAGTGTATGGCTTCTAGAGGATGGTGTGTAGAGGCTAGACAGTTAGGACAATGACTAAATGTACTTTAAAGTATGGTCAAAGTTGCCTGGCTAAGATGACCATGGTTAGAGAAAACTTCTTTATTTTGGAATACCAGAGTTTTGCTCCTTATAGTATATGACTAACATAGTAAATTGGCTTATGTTTCCACCCTTCTACTTGGACTAAGATCAAGGAAAAATGTCAATCACTTGTCGCTAAATAAGGGAACAAGACTTTACCAAGTATTGGCTTCAAGAGCACTATGGGGAGGCAAGGATTCTTTCAATTTCTTGAATGCTTCCTCACAAGCTAGAGTCCATTCAAACTGATTCTTTGAAATCTTGAAGATTTTGACACATCGATCTATACTTTGAACATAAAGTAGCTAAGTACGACTACTCATCCCATCAACTTTCAAACTTCCTTCACATTGATTAGGATCCTGCAAAGGGATTTTGTGAGGAAAGGGGGTAACTTAAAAGTAATGGTCGCTAGCAAATTATACCATGTAACATTTTTCTTTCTAACTAGCTGCTTACATGTTTTGCAATACCTTAACAATCATTAAATCCCTTACTCCTATTGTTATAGGTGAACAAGCATATCATGAAAGCCATTAATTAGGCTAAAGAGGAGATGAGGATGGTTAGCGCCATTCTATACTTTTTGGTTGTGTTCGACATTTTGAGTTAATTTACTTTCATATGTACAGAGAGTAGAGGAAGCTTACAATGCTTCAAGAGTGTAGGCAATGGTTACTAAGAAGGCCAGAATAAAGGTACAAATGGAGGTTGAGAAGCTTTAAGGCCTCTTAGCTTCTAAACAAAATGCTCACAAGAAGGCCTCGAAGGAGTTTCTTATAATGAAAGCTTGGAATGAAGAGCTTAGAAAGTACGCGAAGGATCTTAGAGTTTGGCTCTAAGAACAAAAGCAAAGGTGCTAGAAACTAAGCCAATCTTGTGCCTCCTTAAGCAAAGAGGAAGGTGCTTTAAAGGACAAGCTTAAGTAACTTAAAGACAACACATTTCATCAACAAGCTTAGATTTTTTAGCTAGAGCAGGCCTCTACGTCAAAGATCTCTATAGAAAAAGCTTTAGAGATCGTGACACCTAGTAAGCACTACGAGAAGCTTATTCGAAAGAAGTTGCTTAAAGGGGTCTAGCTGGCTAGGGAAGAAGTATTAAAGGTGCATTTAGACTACGACCTCTCATGTCTTAACTTCACCAACATCGATAATGATGATGAAGAGGAAGGCAACAGTGTTGAGGAGGAAGGTGTTGGTTAGGAGTAGACATGTGAATCTCCTACGGTAGCTAAGGATCTAACATTTATATAGGACCTTACTCTAGTGGAAGTTCACCTAACCAACCAAGTCCCATATGAAGAGAACACATTCGTCCATAATGCTACTGACTAATTGTCCATCTAAACTTACTTTGTTATGTTTGAACCTGTTTGAACTAGAAGCCAATCTGTTTTTGTAATCTTATTGAACTTTAACTTTGTTTTGTAAAGTATGATTACTTACATCAATTTATTTTCTACATTTTTTACTCGTGCAATGCTTACTTAGTCGACTTAAATGCGACATGTTTGCTTAAGGAGGCTTGTTTTATGCTAGTATTCTCCTAAGTTAGATTAGGATAATGAGTGCTTGTCCATTAACCTTTGGTAATGTAGACTCAAGGAGTTCATTGACCATATTGAGTCAAAACCATTGAGTTAGTTCGTTCATCGAGTTGGTTGGAACTTTAAAATTTTTATCTATTTATTAACCATAATTAGGTTAAGATGAGATAGAATGCAAATATAACAACATGTAAAGACTTCAATAGAAAGTTCTTCATTGCATAATACTAGGGACTTGTTATCCATGACAAAACATAATGGTTGAAATTAAACATAAACTTTAGAACTAAATAGTTAAGGGAACGGAGTTGCAACTATGGCATTGCTTACAAAAGATCATTTGACATATAGATTTTGATTTATGGAATTCCGTGCTTGAGGAATGACCTATCCATTTGACCTATCCGTCTAACCTTTCCAATTTGTAAGCATCATTTCCTACAACATCTTAGATTTAAATCGGATCTTCCTAATTTGCTGTAAGTGTTCCTTATGTGTCTCGTGCACTTGTTGCTTCCATTTTTTAGCAAACCAAATATTTAAGTCAGAAAACTTTATGCTTCACTTTTTTGTTGTAGTACCAAGTTGCTTTGTACTGATAGGCAACAATTATGACCCTCGTAATGTCCTTTATCTCTTCAATCGTATCTAAATTGGCTATAAGGCTGATTTGATTAGCTATAATATCGACTCCTTATGTCCTTAAGCTTAGAAGCTTTAACTCTATAGGTAGATGGCCTTTGACCCAAATGATAATGTAAACGGAATCTCACTTATTGGACTACCGTACATGGTTCTATATCCCCATAGGATGCTTAGAAGCTTGTCAGCCTACTTCTCTTTAGCTTGGTCTACTCTCCATCTTAATCTATATAACATGGTCTTGTTAACTGCTTTCACTTAGCCATTAGTTTATAGGTGAGCAATTGAAGTGTAGTTTAGCTATATGTCGTGCTTCTCATAGAAAGCTTAGAACTTATCATTGTCAAACTATAGGCCATTGTCAACTGTGATCATGTAAGGAATTCCAAACCTAGCTATGATAGAATGAGATACAAAGGACTCCACCTTTTGTTTAGTGATCATTGCCACTGCCTTAGCCTCCACCCATTTAGAGAAGTAATCAACTACAACCAAAATGAATTACCATTGTCTTGTTACCTTTAAGAATGGCCTAAGAATGCCCAATCCCCATTGTGAAGAATGCTAAGGACTAGTCAAATTGTGTAGCTCATTAGAGGTACATGATTAAGTTTTTCATGCTTTTGACATTGTGGGCATTATTGAACCACGTTTTTAGCATCCTCTTTTATGGTCAGCTGATAATAGCCAGGCCTTAATGCATTGACATGCAATGTTTAGGCCTTGACATGATTGATGCATACCTTTACAAGAAGTTTAGTAAGGTCTTGTTGTGCCTCCTTGGGCATAAGGCAGTGGAGATGAGGTTAGCTGAAGCAACGCTTGTAAAGTTGATCGTCAATCATGGTGTAATTAGAAAATTAGTATATGAGCCTTCGAGCTTCTTTCTTGTCAAAGGTTATTACTTCATCTCTCTACTGAATAATAGGATCCATCTAATATTTCTCTTTCAGGAGAGGCTACACCTCACAATACTGTCAAAATGTTTATAGGCTCTTGTTTGACAAGTATTTGATGAAGAGCCGATCGTTTAGATTTGGGAGTGAAGTCAAGGCTAACTTAGACAGTTTGTTAGTAGCAATATTCTTTGTCCTTAGAATCTTTACAATAGTGAAAGAGGAGAATTCTTGAGCGAAAATTCATACTATAGTCTATAATTAGGTACTTGCTCATTACTTCTTCATTCACAGCATAATCTCCCTTAACTTGGTTGATGATCGGTTGTGAATTAGAAAACACCTCGATTCTTTCAACTTCATACTCTTTGGCTAACCTCAATCTAGCAATCAACACTTCATAGTTGACCTCATTATTGCTAACGAAAAATCTAAATTTAAGTGCATACTAAACCCTTAGATTGTGTGGCCCTTACAAGATAAGACTTACTCCATACCATTCTCGAGTCGAGGAGCCATCTATATACAAATTTCATTATGGCTTCTTAAGTAACTTAGTACTATCTTCTTCACTAGTAAACTCTACAACAAAATTTGCTAATACTTTAACCTTCATTGCCATCATTGGTCGATACTAAACACTGTATGCACTCAATTCTAAGGCATACTTCATCATCCTTCCTAAGGAATCAGGTCTCTATAATGCCTACCATAATGGCTAATTCGTAAGGACTATGACTTGTTGAGCTTCAAAATAAGGTTTCAACATCCTAGCCACCATCACAATAGTAAGGAAAAACTTCTCCATCTTTGTATATCATAATTTCGATCCCTGTAATACATGACTTACATAGTAGATCGGCTAATGCTCCTTTCCTTCAGCACGAATTAGTATAAAGGAAAAAGCTCGGCTACTAACAGAAAAATAGAGGAATAAGTCTTCTCCAAGAATAAGTACCTTCTAGGGTTCTTCAAGATCTTGAAGAACTTGCTACATCTATCTATACTCTTTGAAACAAATCTATTTAGGGCTGCAACCTAACTAGTCAACTCCTACAATTCCTTTATGGTACTCAAAGATTTCATATCTTTTATGGCATTTATTTTCTTTAGATTAGCCTCAATGCCCTGTTGAGTCACCATTTAACCTAAGAATTTCCCTAAAGTTGCTCTAAAGACACACCTTTGTGGATTCAATTTCATCTTATACCTTCTTAGAGTGTTGAAAGTTTCATAAAGGTTAGTGAGGTGTCGATCTTTTTCTATACTTTTAACAATCATATCATCGACATGAACTTCAACATTATGATGGATTTGGGGCTTAAACATCTTCATTACTAGTCTTTGGTAGGTCGCAACAGCATTTTGTAAACCATAAGGTATAATAATATAACAATACTTACCAAAATTAGTAACAAACAAAGCCTATACTTCATATTTCTTTTCCATTCTAATATGATTTTAGCTAAAGAAAGCATCCATAAAATTGAGTAAGGCATGTCTAGCTGTTGAATCTACTAATTGGTTAATTCTCGACAAAGGAAAGTAATCCTTTAGGCAAGCCTTATTTAGGTTTGTGAAGTCTATATACATATGCCACTTGTCGTTTGACTTCTTAACCAACATATAGTTGGTTAACCAAGTTGGATAAGGCTCCTCCCAAGTGAAACGTGCTTTCAAAAGTTTATGGCTCTCCTCTACAATTGTAGCCTACTGCTCTGGTGCAAAATGTCTGTTTTTTTATTGGATGACTTTAGCACCAAGATCAATCTTTAACTTATGTGTTATGACCTCTTGGTATGTCAAGCATGCCTTAAGATGACCATACGAACAAATTGGCATTAGCTTGATGGAAACTTACCAAATCTTGCCTTAACTTTGGGGATAATGATATGAGTTCATAGATGAACATATGAGCCCAATATTACGTGTAACCAAGGGGTAGGTCCAAACCACTAGATGGTCCGAAGGATAAATGATAGTTGAAGGTTAAGTAGGGGTTCCCATGCACCGACAATGGATCATATGAGCTCAGGTTACACTTGATATGATGCACAAGTATAACCGAAGGTCACTTGCCACTACTTTATGCTTATGGGCTAGATAAGAGTAGCTTAAGAGTAAGTAGAAGAATACTTAGCTTGAGATAGTGTAAAAGTTCAGTGTATTCCTTGTATGTTGTCCCCGTAGCTATTACAATTTGCAAGTATTTATAGTAGCCAATTAAGGTAAGTCCTTAATAAAAATCAACCCTTTAGACTGATTATAAGAAGCCAAGCTAGAGGACTTTAAGAGCTTGCACAAAAAATACTAGCTCTAAGCCATAGTTGAGACGGGGATTCCTATCCTGATCCGACCTCCAACTGACCTTTTTGTCAAATCTTCACTTGTGTCTAACATGCTCTTACTTAGCTATGAAGTTTTGATCTAGAAGGTAACTTGGGAAAGACTAGTTGAGCTGAGCTCTCCAATCGATCACTAATGCTTGACTCCAATTCAGCCGACTTCCTAACCAGATTGATTGGCCCCCAACCTAATCTAGATTAGGTTGGCCCCTAACTACTGGCACTTTCTTTTTTTTTTTTTTTTTTTTGCCTATTTATATCATGCTCGTGACGTCCAACCATCAAGAGACATGTGTCTCTTGACACAACATTCTAGAATGATTCTTTTTTTTTTCTATACTGAATATTCTTTGTCCTTTTTACCCCTTTTTAGTATGATTTATGTAACCTAAATGTAAAATTCCCTTCTATCTTTTCATACATGTAGAATAACCTTAGTAGGCAAGTATATAAACCTCTACTTTCCTTGTATGCATATTAATTCAACTTTCAATACAAATTTACTCACTTGAGTAATCTTAGTGTTCTCGTTATTATTCATGTAACCTAATTGTAAAATACACTTTTGTCTTTTCCTTTAGCAAAGAGTAGTGGCGAGTGACCCTTCAATTCGGACCGGTGTATCATATCTAGTGGGTTATAAGCTAGGTAGGATCAAGTGATGACCTATATATCCATTCGGTAGCTACACAGACTTTGTTAGTTTCTTTTATATTTCCTTTTTGGTTCATTCATTGTGGTGCTTCTTCGTGTGTACGACCCCGGAGACGCATCGGTCTTAGGTTACAAGAAATTATAGAAAAGGATCCCTACTAGCTAAGGAAAAAGGGGAATAATTTATAGGGGTATCAATGTAATCATACAAAATGAATGTCCTTTATCAAAAAAGGAGGGTATGGATATTAGAAAAGGATAATGTATGTGTGGTTTTCTAATTCTATAGTCCCCATGACATTGTTATTCGAGCAGGGACGAATTCCGATCAGGTAAGGTCAATGTCGGTAGTTCAGGATAGTTGGGACTGGATCGGGGTTAACTCAGGGGGTAACTTATTTTTGGGTCAGCTTAGGATGATCAGCTCCTAACAACTGTTAGCTCAGCCTTGACACTCGTGAGGTTGGCTATATCCTAATTCGATGCTTGGACTGGGGTTTGTTGCGGAGGGGTCAACTCAATATGTTGGTTGATCACCTCGGCAGCTTCTTGGATGATGTAGAGAGCGAAATAGCTTGGTAAGTTGGACTAAGAAATGCATTGCTCCTTAGTACTCAGCTCACCTTGAATAGCTCAATGAGCTAACTAGGCGAGCCTACAAGCTCGAGAGTACGTAATTGGTCCATGATCCTTATCATCCCCTTCGAGTTATTTGAGATTTGGGATCAAATCTGGCTCGGCCCTGAATTGCTTATCCTTGGGAAGGTATGATTGGAGATCGGTAATGTTAAAGGAGTTTGAGATTCCATTTTCCTTAGGCAATTCAATTCGGTAAGTATTAAGATTGATCTTTTTAACCACCTTGAAAAATCTGTTGACCCTAAGAGACAACTTACTCTTCCTCAAATTCAGGAATCATTCCTTGCTGAGATGGATCCAGACTAAATCACCTGGTTGGAACTTTCTCTTTTTCCACCTTAGCCTCTCCTTTCAAGCTTAGCAATAGCTTAGCTTAATTGCTTCACCACCTTTTGGTGCATAACCCTAATGGCCTTGACCATCTCTACAACTGGCAGGTCATCATCGGGTCTCAGTAGGGGAACCTAATCTATCGGAAGCTCGGGGTTAAACCCATAGGCTACCTTAAAGGGAGACTTATTTGTCAAGTTGTGGGCTGTCCTATTGTAAGCAAATTCAATGATTAGTAAGCATAAATCCCAATCACCTATGTTTCGTCTGACAGTAACCTGTAGTAAAGTTCTTACTGTTCTATTAACAACCTTGGTTTATCCATCGATTTGTTGATGGTAGGACATGCTGTATAATAGTTTAGTTCCCCTTTGCGTCTATAGTGTCCTTTAGAAGTGGTTCATGAACTTTAAGTCTTAGTTTGAAACAACGGTCTTGGGAACCTCGTAAAGCTTGATTATTTCCTGCAAGAAAAGAAAAGAGATAGCCGAAGAGTCATTAATTTTGGAATAAGGCACGAATTTGTGTCATCTTGCTAAATTGATGCACGATCACCATGATGGAGTCCTTTCCCTGGGATATCCTTGGTAACCCCAACATGAAGTCCATACTTAGTTTGGACTAGGGTTTGGTTAGGATAGGTAAGGGTAGATAGTGTCCTTGCTTAGCATGGCTCTTCACTTTTCGGTAGGTCACATACCTTTCCAATACAGATTAGACATCTCTCTTCATCCTTGGCCAAAAGAATTTAGATGATAGTACCTCATGGGTTTGGCACTGGTCGAAGTGTCTTATTAATCTACCCTCATGCACCTTATGCACTAGCAATTCTCTTATAGAATAGGTTAGGATACACAATCTTCTCTTTTTGAATAAGTATCCATCCTCCCTATAATAGTCGTCTAAAGTTCGTCCCTCCTTACACTGAGCATAAATAGGACCAAAGTATGGATCCTCAGCATATAAATTCTTTATTGTTGAAAACTTAAGTAGCCTTGTTTGCAATTTGATCAGGAGGGTATGTCGTCTTGATAAGGTGTCGGTCACTACGTTGTTCTCCCCGTTCTTATATTTCACTACATAGGAAAATCCCTCCATGATCTTGACCTATTTAGCCTCCTGTCTTCAATACAACTTTAGTTGGCTCTTTGGATATCTCAAGGATTCATGATCGGTGTAGATCACAAATTCCTTGGGTAACAGATAGTGTTTCTATACCATTAGGGCTCAGATTAAGGAGTAGAACTCTTTGTTATAGACAAAACAGTTGAGTGTAGCTTTTTGAAGTTTCTTGCTAAAGTAAGCAATAGGTTAGCCTTGTTGCATTAACATGGCACCTATGCCTAATCTAGATGCATTACGCTTTACTTCAAAAACTTTATCAAAGTTTGATAGAGCTAAGATGAGGGCTGTTGTTAGCCTCTTTTTCACCTCCTTGAAACTCCTTTACTCCTTCTATCGCCATCTAAATTCAACATTCTTCTTTGAGAGTTCGGTGAGTGGGACCACAATCATAATAAAATTTTTTATAAACCTGTAATAGAATGATGCCAGGTTATAAAAACTTCTCACATCAGCTGAAGTGGTTGGTACTATCCATTTGGTGATCACTCTAATCTTCTCTTCATCAACTCATATGCTACCACTACTTACAATAAACCCTAAGAATATCGCTTCGAGTTGGCAAAAGTTACACTTCTTTAGATTGGTGTAGAGTTGTTTAGCTAAGAGTTTTGCAAAGACTCTTCGGAGATGTTGCTAGTGAGTCTCTAAGTCGGGACTGTAGACACTTATTTTATTTTTTGGAATAGGTTAAAGGATTTTAAATTAGGAAAAATTAAGAAAATCCAAAAAATAAGAAATTTAAGAAAAATACAAAAAAATTAAAAATTAAAGAAAACCCAAAAAAATAAGAAATTTAGAAAAAAACACAAAAAAGGCAAAAAAAAAATTGAAAAATTGAAAAGTCACAAAAAAAAAAAGAAAAAAATAGGGAATTTAGAAAATAATAAAATTTTTAAGTAATTTAATAAGAATAGATTTCTTAATTCAAATAAATTTAAGGAAATGACTATTGGACTTGGGCTTAGATTTGAATCTAGTTTAGGTTGACCTAGTTTATATGTGCAATTTAATTGCATATATAGACGAGACACATACCAACGGCTTAACAAATAAGTGCTTGGACTTGAATTTGGTTTAGCTTGGAGGTCAGGGGTTCGAATCATAGTAAAAGCATAAAAATGCCTTTTATCTTTTCTTCTTTCCATACTCTATGTATTGCCATATGTCAAAGCATCATTGAGCTACATCTCTAGTTGTGACACGTGGCGCGTTGTGATTTGCTATGACAACAATTTTTCTTTCCCTCATTTTCTTCCCCCCTTTCCTTTTCTTTCCTTTACTTTCTCATTAAAAAAAAAAAAAAAACTAAAAAAAAAAAAAGGGTGGGGGGGGGGGGGGGTGTATCTTTTTACAAACACATAATTGACTCTCCCTCTCTCAAAACCAAACATAACTCTCCTACTCTCTCTCTCTCTCTCGACTAGGTTTCTTTTAGCCTTCTCTTGAACCCTCACTCTCTCCACACTCTCGGCTCTCTTCTTCTCTAAACGCAAATACACACGCAAGGGAAGGGGGCTCCATTTGCTTTCATACACATACAAGTCCACTATGGAACCACGTAAAAACAACACAAGCATACAGGCAAGGGTCGGCTCTCTCTCTCTCTCTCTCTCGTATACAGCTTACTTGGCCTCTCCCTCTCTCAACCTATTTCTCTTTTTTGGACCTTCTCTCTCTCTTTCGACTGTTTCTCTCTCCCTTGCTCACAAGCTAAACAAAAAATACACATAACTTAGACTCTCTCTCTCGACTAACTCTTTCTCTCACTCTACACCAAAACAACAACCTATACAAGACATGGTTCCCACCATTCGTCATCCATGAAAACTACAAAACAACCCATGACTAAACATTCTCATGCGACCCCAACCCAAATACAATGTAGCATCGCCCACTACACATACCAATAGCGGCGTAAACCAAACCCCAACATCAGCATCTGTCATGGCCACTACATCCAAGTCAAATCACTAACCACCCTCAGTTGAACATTACACCATCAATGCTTTACCAAACGTCTATCTAGTCGCACTCTTCAACTGAAACCTAAGCATCCTCTATAGCCTGCTCAACAATCAACCTAGTAGCACCACCACCCACAATCCAAAGATTTAACGACTACTCTACCACCTTCGGCCCTCGCTTCAGCTACCATTAAACCAACTCCATTTGCCGTGGCAGTCTTCTAAACCCACCCCCCCCACCTTTTCCTAATAAGTTTGACACAAAACCGCCTTCACCCGTAAGAAAATTAGTCCGAATCCACCTTGGATCACTATTGCCGACCGTACCCATCCTCTCCTAGCTTCTTACATGTGGTGCACATGAATTGGGTTGAGCAACCTAACCTGTAACTCAATCCAAGTCCAAAATTGAGTCTGACCCAACTACCATGCCTAGACCTTATCTAACTATAGTGCTTGGTTTGGCATTCATTGCTATTTGATTGATTTATTTATTTATTATAGTGTAATATGTAATTGTAAACTAAAAAAAAAATCCGAAAAAAGAGAGAAAAAAGAAAAAGAAAAAAAAAAGAAGAAAAGAAAAGAAAAAGAAAAAGCATTTAGTTTTATTTATTTTCACATTTTAACTAAAAAAATAAAAATGAAAATAAAGAGTAAATAAATAAGTAATGATAATAAAAAATAAAGTTATCACTTAGAAAATCAACTTTTCAAAAATAAATAAACGGACCATTTCCAATTTAAGACTACTGTAGAGTTTTCAAAAATAAAACCCTAAATTAGGACCTTTTTAAGAAATTTCCTTAAATAAATCAAAACGGGTAAAAAATGTAAACTCAATTGCCTTTAAAAAATTAAAATCAACTCAAATCGCTAATGTTTTATGGTAATTGAACTATAGAAGTTTGATCCTGAATAACTGGTACGTAGGCACTTGTACGTAAGTACAAGATGACTTAAAATATGAAAAGTTTTATTTTTCCATCTTTGTAAATATTTAGGTAAATTAATTAATTTAGTCATATGTGATATAATTAATCATTTGGAAATAGAAAAAGAGTATTGTTAAAAAGCAAATTTAAAATTGGAAAGTTAAAAAGTGTTAACTGTTTAAGGTTTAATAGGATAAATCCTGATTCCAAATCTTTCGTTTTAGAAAACCATTTTGTAAAATTGGTTTTCTCGTTACCAATCCACCTAGTTGGTTATAACTTAACTTTTTTCTCAACTCCGATTGGGTGGTGACTTCAAAGCATTTTCAAAATATAACGACCAGTTTTCTTTAAACCCCAATTGAGGATCGATATTAAACGGGTAAGGTTTAATGCTGATCGGTTTAGAGAAAATTAATTTAAAAAGAACCGAAAGGGAACAAACTAGGATCAATAGCTTAGTGACTCTACTAGGGACATTAAGATGGCTAGCCACTTAAAAAATTCCGAAATTAAAATTGCTTTTCAAAATACCCACTTTATTTAGTTATTTGTTTATTCATTTATTTATTTGTTATTGACTTCATGTGTATATTTTATTTTGATTGTCGTATTTATTTTGCATATCACATACATTGGGACATGGGGGGATCATTTGTTGCATCAAAGATATAAGGTAGATCTGGTTAGACTCAAGCCATCTTAGGACCCTAGGAGGAAGGCTATTATGTAAACTTAGGGTGTAGTGATGTAGCCACCGTTCGGGGTTGATTAGGCTACCCCACTTAAGCTCATTATGACTAATGAAAGTATTTTCTAAAAAACAAGTGAAGCTACAAAGCTTAAGGATCTTTTAGAACCCACCCTAATTGTATATACTCCTTTTCGAGCTTGAGTTAATACATTATCCCTAAGAAATTGCAACCCTACTAATTGTTCAAGAGTTTTGATGCAATCAAGTTTTTTAAAATTACAATAAGGTTGTAACTTAAGGAGTAATGTATTAACCCAAACAACCTTAACATCTGCATATTTCCACTTTTTTTCTTTTTTTGCATTGATGATTGATTCTTGTCCATAAAATGTATAAACTTAGGATGGTAGACAACTAAGCGACTGATTAGGGGAATGATAGGCCACTAGACATCTCTAGGATTTGTGAACAGATGATGAGAGATGAGATTGCCTACTTAAAAGAAAAGCTCGAATGTTCTAAGACTCACAACCGGTCCTTAAGGTCTCTTTTAGCACAGGTCATTGGGGGATACCTATGAGATGATAGAGGATATTAAGGTTCGTATATGAAGCTTAATGTAGGGTTTCTTCCAATTCACATTTAAAGAGCCTTAAATAAAAGTTTCAGAATAAATGTTAGGATCTTTGCATTTGTTTCCATATTGTAATCTTTTTCAAAATAATGAAGTTCTATTTAGTTCATAGTTCTTCATTCTTTAACATTCCTGTTTTTGTAAATAGTCCTTTAATAAGCATTTATTTACCTACTATTCCTTCTTATTTGAGAAATGTAAATAAAATCCATAGACTTGTAAATAGCACCCTAAAAAATCACTACCTTTATTTGCGAATAATTTTTCTTATTTTTTGTGCAATAGAACTTTATCTTTCTCTCTCTTAAAAAAAAAGGAACAAAAAATTGAAAAGAAAGATTACTGACAGCTATAAATCCTTAAGGGTTCAAGGAGCTAATACAAGCTCTAGCCTTTGGCCCACTCAAGCAGTCAGCCTAAACACTTGGCTTTAAACCTACACAAGACCCCTCGATCTATTAAAGAAGCCAAAACGAGCCCTTTGGCTCATTCAACACTAACACTAACTTTAGCTCATTCAACCCAAACACTAATCCCTTGGCCCATTTAATCTAACACCAACCTTGGGCCCATTTAGTCATTCAACACTAGTCCTTCAGCCCATTCAATCTAAAAACACTAACCTTAGGCCCATTTAGCCATTTAACCCAAACATAAACCACTTAGCTAGGCATTCAATCTAAACACCAACCTTGGGCCTATTCAAGTAACTTACCTAAACACAAGCCACTTGGCTAAGTAGGTAATTTGAACATGAGCTACGGCCCATCGAGATAGCTAACCCAAGTACAACCCTTAGCCTTTAAAGGTAACTAAGCCAAGCCAAGCCAAAACCCCTAGTCTATTTAGAAAACTGAGCCCAATCATAAATCAAGCCAAAACACAATGTCAAATACTAGGGCATGATTTGAGAAACTGGGGGGCAAAGCTAATCATCACCCTAGGAAAATAAATATAGACTCCTCCTTGAGAAATCAATAACTCACTTTTTGAAAAGTTTAAGATGAGAAGAGGCAAACTATATCCTAGAACACCAACTTGAAACAATTTGAGGGTTGAGTGACATAATGGTGAGGATACTTTAAACTCATTCCTTAAAGGAGGTTTACTTTGAATGTGATACATAGATTAAAATGAAGTTAGGTATTCATTTTCAAATTCCAAACATAATTTCCCTTTGTTAAACCTGTTGGACCAATTTGGAGAATTTTCAAATTTAAACCCTGTCAAAAACCACCCCACGATAGGGTAATTCAGAGGTTAGGGTCATTGATTAGAAGATAAGAGTAAGATTGGTTTATGCTTGTTTTATTAACTTTAATTCAAAAAAACTTTTATTTCTAATAAATTATTATTATTTTTTAAATGAAGAAGAGCTGATTTCCTTTTCAAGCACCTCAAGCTAATACACTAGAAACCTATGGATTTAGGGCTTTGGATCGTTCAAAAAGCAAAAACTCAGCAATGGAGACAATTACTCTTGGGGCCAAAAGAAGAGAGAGAATGGTAAGAGATAATAGGGCAAAGCAATTAAAAAAAAAGGAAGAAGAAGAAAAGAGGCCAAAGAATTAAGCCTGAGCATAAGACGAAAGCCTTAAGAAATATTTCATATCCTAGTAGGGGCAACCAAACCAAATCAAAAGGTTAGGAGACAAAGCTCACATAGCCCTAGAAACACAAAGCCCTGAATCACATTCTGAAGCCTAAAAACCCAAGTCTCTCTTATCTATATCGAATCACACAAGGCCTTTCCACCTACATTACCACCCTTGTACAGTAAAAGCTCTTCCAATCTTGAAAGATAATCTATCTTTAATAAAAGTTTTTTTTTTTTTAAACTAGGATAATCATAATTCTATTTTTTCCTTAAGGTTCTTGACTTATACACCCAGTATAAATAAAAGTGTTTCTTTCAAAATAGGCCTTCTTATTAGCCCTTTTTGAAACCTTTGGACCAAAAGCCTAAATTCATAATAATTGAATCAAAAAAGACCTAATGGATTGATCAAAGCGTATCACTTATAAAATGGACTATAATTTTTAGAACTAAAGTCGAAAGGAAAATCTAGGCTAAGAGTTAGCAAGGATGACTTCTTCGACTAAACTAATCATGGGTTACTGTTTCCTTAAGAAAGGAGTTCCTTAAAATCACAAAACCCTACGAGAAAGCCTTAAGGTCAGGGGCATTGAGAAACTCCACATGATTACCAAGGATAAGGGTAGTTATGAGGTTGTTCCTTAAATAAGAATTTATACCCATTGGCAAAACTTTCAAAAAAAAAAGAAGAGAGAAGAGAGAGAAAGTAAAAACTTTTCACAAGATTTTAGTCCAATCTGTATTAGCTCGAGTAGCCAAGCTTTCAATTCATCCATTTCCTTTTCAAGGTTGTCACTTTTTTTAATTAACCTTAATATTCTAGATCATTCCTCCCAATTGTAGTTTTAATATCTTTCAACTCTTTTTCAAATCAAGGGGCTTGTCCCTAATGCTTCTTTTCATAAATGGTTTTTCAACAATTTCCCTAAAAATACTTTTCTAAGTCAAGAAGTCTTTTAAAACCACGTGCTTTCCTTTCTTTACTTCTTCAATCCTTTGTCAACTTCCCTTAGGGTTCAAGTTAGCTCTTAGAGTACTGTCCCCTTTTCTACTCTTTTTAAGGTTCCAGCCAGCCTTTAGGGGGTGTTGTCTCGTCTTCCATTTTTTAGGGTTCTAGCCATCTCTTAGAGTATTGACCCACTCTTTTATTCTTTTTAGGGTTCTAGCCAACTCTTAGAGTGTTGACTTACTCTTTTGTTATAGTCCACCTTTAGGGTGCCATCCTGTCCTTCTTTTTAGGTTACTATCTAGCTTCAAAGCGCTACCCTCACTTTCATCAAATTCCTCTTAGGGTTCAAGCTAGCTCTTAGAGAGTTGTCCCCTTTTTCTTTTCAAGGTTCCAATTAGCCTTTATAGTGTTGTCCCATCTTTCACTTTTTGGGATCTCAGTTAGCTCTTAGAGTGTTGTCCCCTTTTCTAACCCCTCTTTTATTCTTTTTAGGATTTAGCCAACCTTAATGGCACTATCTCATCTTTCATTTTAGGGATCCCGCTAGCCTTTAAGGCACCGTCTCATCTTTCTTTCTAAGATGCTAGCCAGCTTTCAACCCCTCTTTCGTCATCTTCCTTTAGGGTCTTTAGAAAGCCTATAAGGCGCCTCTCCTCATTAAATCCTCTTAGCAAGTCCAAAGGGCAATCAATTCCTTTTAGTGAGCCCATAGAGCGCTTCTCTTCACCAAGTTCTCTTAGTGATCTTGTTGGGTGCTTTCTCTCATCAAATCCTCTTAAGTGAGCCCACGAGGTAATTCTCTTGATCAAATCCTCTTAGTAAGCCCAAAGGGTGCTTCCTTTCATTGTCGATTTCTTTTTGCAAGCCCATTAGGTGCTTTCTTTTACTAATTCTTCTCAAGCAAGCCTAAAGGGTACTTTCGCTCATCATCGTTTCCGAAAGTTAAGGTTGTTAATTTGCAAGAGGCGCTCCTGCTTAGGTCAGTTAGCTCAAAGGAGCACTACCAAGTTCTTCAGATCGATTATGACCTAGAGTTATTAGTCTTCGAGAGACGCTTCCACCTAGGTTAGTAAGGTTAGAGAGGCATGATTGGGTTATTCAAATCGATCCCGGCTTAAAGTTGCTAGTCCCTAAAAGATGCTCTCGCTTAGGTTAATGAGCCTAGAGAGGTACGCCCAGGTTCTTCAAATCGTTCCAAAAGTTATGGTTGTTAGTTCCTAAGAGACGCTCCTGTCTAGGTTAGTGAGCCTAGAGAGGCATAATTAGGTTCTTCAAATCGATCCTAACTTAGGGTTGCTAGTTCTCGAGAGACACTCTCATGTAGGTTAATGAACCTAGAGAGGTATGACCAAGTTCTTCAGATTGATCCCAACTTAAGATTGCTAGTCCCCGAGAGACGTTCTCGTTTAGGTTAGTGAGCCTAGAAAGACATGGCTAGTCTTCGAGAGATGCTCTCACCTAGGTTAGTGAGCCTAAAAAGGTATGACTAAGTTCTTCAGATCGATCCCAACTTAGGGTTACTAGTCCCCAAAAGACACTCTTACCTAAGTTAGTGATCCTATAGAAGTACGACCAAGTTTTCCAAATAGATTCTTGCTTAGGGTTACTAGTCCCCAAGAGACACTCCTACCTAGGTTAGTAAGCCTAAAGAGGCACAACTAGGTTCTTCAGATTGATCCCAACTTAGGGTTGCTTGTCCTCGAGAGATACTCCCACCTTCGTTTGTTAGCTCATTGGGGCATAACCAAGTTTTCTCTATCTTTTATGGTCTTAGCTAGCTCAAGAAGCGCTTTGCTCGCCTTGGTTAGGTAGCTTATTTAGGCATGACTAAGATTTCTTATTCAGTTTAGGGCCTTAGCTAGCTCAAGGAGTGCTCTGCTTGCCTTGCTCGCCTTAGTTAGTCAGCTCATTGGGGCATGCCTAAGTTTTCTCATTCTTTTTAGGTCCTTAGTTAGCTCATGGAGCGCTTCACTCATTTTACCTTGGTTAGTCAGCTTATTAGGGCACGATTAAGTTTTCTCATTCTTTTTAAGGCCTTAGCTAGCTTAAGGAGCGCTTACCCATTTCATTCAATTTTAGGCCTTAGCTAGGTCAAGGAACGTTTCACCCACCTTGGTTTGTTAGCTCATTAGGGTATGACCAAGTTTTCTCATTCTTTTTAGGGCTTTAGCCAACTTAAGGAGTACTTCGCTTGTTTCACCTCAATTCGTTAGCTCATAAGAGCACAACCAAACTTCAATTCTTCTTTTAGTCTTTTGGCAATCTCTTAAAGCACCACCTTTATCTCTTCACTAAATCCTTAGCGGATCAAGCCAAGGATAGCTAGCTGGCTAGTTGTAGTGCTTTTTAGGACAAAATCCATCTTTGGGGCAAAAATAGTATCTCTTTTATCTTTGTGGAAATGTTTTGCTCAAACTTCACCACAAAAAGGGCCAACTGTAGATATCCAATTTTTGCCATGCCTCACCCCTACCAATCCCTACCCCCTTTATTTTATTTTTTAGAATAGGTTAAAGGATCATAAATTAGGAAAAATTAAGAAAACCCAAAAAATAAAAAATTTAGGAAAAATACAAAAAATAAAAAATTAAGGAAAACCTAAAAAAAAAAAGAAATTTAGAAAAAATACAAAAAATGCAAAAAATTTAGAAGAATTAAAAAAGTAACAAAAAATAGAAAAAATTGGGAATTTAGAAAAAAATAAAATTTTTAAGTAGTTTAATAAGAATAGATTTCTTAATTTAAACAAATTTAAGGAAATTATCATTGGACTTGGGCTTAGATTTGAATTTAGCTTAGGCTGACTTAATCCATATGTGCAATTTAATTATACATATAGATAACGCACAGGCTAATGGCTTAATGAATAAGGGCTTAGACTTGAATTGGGTTTGGCTTGGAAGTCAAGGGTTCGAATCTTAGTAAAGGCATAAAAATGCCTTTTATCTTTTCTTTTTTCCACACTCTATGTATTGCTACATGTCAAAGCATCACTGGGCCACATGTTTATGATAATCAGTTTTCATTCATCTAACACTTGGCCTTTCATTTGCCAAGAAGTCGCGTAACTAACTCTCTCAGCATTCACACCGCCTAGATGATGCATGGCATTTATGCTGAGAATAAGAAATGCTCTTGGTTTGAATTTAAGTCTTGCGCGAACAATTAACGTAAGCACGGTTATATTATACAACTACCTATTACTTCTACATATGAGGAGAGATGTCAAGTCAAGAAGCTTTCATGTGTCTTAACAGTTATCTTGACAATTGCCTTGGACACTATAACTATCTATAAATACCAGAAAGAAACTTTGTAAGGGGATTGAACACTTCTTATTTCACATACTTACTCTACTAAGTTACCTTGCTGACTCAAGCATCGGAGTGGCTGCACCGAATTGGCCTCCGATACCAAGTATTTCACTTTCTTTTACAGCATTTTTTCCTCATCCCAAAATTCACCAACAACATTTGGCGCCATCTATTTTCCTTTAAACACGACTACATGGTTAAAACTAGAATGACCAGAAGTATAGGTACTGGTACTTCCTCCTACCACTCTGAAGGGGGGAGTTGGTATACTGATGAACAACGATTGGCTCAACTTGAGCAACTTTGTCTTGATTTAGCCAAAGAAAATTTCGAGTTAAATAAAAAACATGAACAAATCCTTGACCTTCTTCATAAAAGTTTTCACTCGAATCAAGATAAAAAGCATGGTGATCATGATGCCAATAGTACTGACAATTCCATTTATTCACCTGAGTTGCCAAAAGAGCAAGTTGAGGTTCCAACGAGACCTTCAGTTCCTACTTTCAAGAAGATCGATAAGGGCAAGCAACCGCAATACGTGCATCATGCGGGACCCTTGCATGTTAGCACTCCTGTTATAATGACCAAACAGTTCCAAATCAAGAAAAGTCCTTTCTTCCCAAAGATTTTGGAAGAAGTAATACCTTAGTACGTTAAGTTACCCCAGTTCGAGACATATGATGGGATGAAAGACCTTGAAGACCACTTGGAGTACTACCATACACTTGCTAAGTTACATGGTTTAAGTGACACGGTGGCCTGTCAAGCCTTTCCCTCAACCTTAAGGAATGTAGTTAGCACATGGTTCAAACAGTTGAAACTAAGTACCATTTCATGTTTCGATGAACTAGTAAAGGTGTTCCTTCAACACTTTCTCACTAGCAAACTTCTTTTTAAGGACTCTTCAATCCTTAACACCATCAAACAAAAGTTCGATGAGTCAATCAGGGACTATTTGGCTAGATTTATGGCCAAGATGGTCTAAATCCCAAATTGTATATGAGTGTGGCCCTCAATGCTGTAATCGACAGAGTTAAACCTCACAAAGACTTTTTCAAGTCTCTTGCAAATAATAAGTCGAAAAATTTCACTAAGTTTAAGGCTAAAGCCACCTCATACATCTGACAAGAAGACAACATAAAAGAATGATGAGAAGTTGATTAGAGCAGAAGAGATGGAAAGAGTTACAAACGAAAAAATGCGAAAGATAGACTTGGCATGGACAACGACAATAGTTTAGATGCCAAGAGAAAGAGATCGAGGATACCGACATTCACATCCCATACGCCTATAATCATCCAATCTCAGACATTTTGATGGAAGTACGTAGGGAGAGAAGGGTCCTCTAGTGGCCAAAAAGAATGTGAGGGAATCCTTTAAGAAGAAATTTGAACAAGTACTGTGATTTCCACCGTGACAAGGGTCACAATACAGATGAGTGCATTCAACTTAAGAATGCAATTGAAGATGTAATACAATGCAGGTACCTGTGAAAATTTTTAGCACATGATGTCGAAAGAATTGGAAGACTGTCTCAAAGGAGAAGAGAGGAAAGAGAGGATGACACTCAGCTAGAAATGGCCATGAGAGATGAAGGGGATGTTAATCCACCAAAGCACCCAATAAAGTAATTAATACCATTTTTGGCAGACCTAGTATAAGCCAATTGAGTTTTTCAAACTTGATTAATGCTAAGAATTACGTTTGCAATATTTACAGAAAAAATGTCAAGATTAACAATACAATATCTTTTAGATAAGAGGATTTTGTAAGTATCTAGAGGTCGCACGATGATGCACTTGTCATCAATGCGAAAGTCACCAACTTTGAAGTAAAAAAGATTCTTATTGACGTGGGAAGTTCGACCGATATCATTTTTTAGCATGCCTTCTATCAAATGAGGCCTAAGATCAAAGTGCAACTGCGGTCTTACAAGTACAACCTCTATGCCTTCAATAATCAACCTATCTAAGTAGCCAAAATTATCTCTTTGCAGATATAGATAGGGGATAGTGAGTATGTTGTAGAGGATAAAGTGGATTTTCTCGTCGTCAAATGTTAGTCTCCTTACAACATGATAATGGGACTGCCATGCCAACATTTATTCGGTATTGTCCCATCAACGACACATCTAAATGCCAAGTTCTCTACTCTCACGGGGGTTGGTATATATAAAGAGGATCAACAATTGGTACGGTCCTTGTATATTAGGGCCTTGAGATGAGAGGAAGTTTTTTATGTTGAAACCTGTCCAAATGGCAAGACAGTTAGCATAAAGAATACTGAGAATGATATAGAGGAAATTCCTCTAGGAAATGATCTCGAGAAGACAACAAGGATAGGAAAACCCATGTTTACAGATGTCCGACAAAGTCTAATTGACTTCCTATAAGCCAATGCTGACCTATTTGCATGATCACCTTCGGACATGTCAAGTATTCCGAGAGACGTTATGTTACATAAGCTCCAAATTGACTCGAATGTAGAAGTGGTCTAATAGAAGAAGAGGCATTTTACACCAGAGAGATAAGCGGCAATAGAAGAAGAGGTCCAAAAATTATTGAGGGAAGGATTCATCCGAGAAGAGCCTTATCCAACTTGGCTAGTAAATTGTGTGTTAGTCAAGAAGTCTAACAGTAAGTGGCGAATGTGTATAGACTTCACTGATCTCAACAAGGCATGTCCCAACGATTGTTTCCCACTACCAAAAATCAATCAGATGGTAGACGCAATCATGGGGCATGCGTTGCTTTCTTTTGTTGACGCTTTCTCTAGTTACAATCAAATTAAGATGGACAAGGTGGATGGAGTCCATACATCTTTCGTTGCCAATTTTGGAACGTACTGTTATACTATGATGCCCTTTGGGCTGAAGAACGCTGGTGTCACATACCACAGATTAGCAACGAAGATGTTTAAATCTTAGATCTACAGGAATGTTGAAGTATATGTAGATGACATGATGGTGAAGAGCATGAATGAAGATCGGCATCTTGCTGATTTGGAGGAAACATTTTCCACATTGAAGAGTTATAGCATGAAACTTAACCTATAGAAGTGCGTCTTTGGCACAACATTAGGGAATTTCTTCGGATATATGGTTACACAACGCGGCATCGAGGCCAATTCGAGAAAGATTGAAGCCATAAGGAATACGAAACCACCTCGCATGGTCAAGGAGGTGCAAGAACTCACTGGGTGAATTGCTACCCTCAACAGATTCGTGTCGAGAAGTGCAAATAGGTGTATAGAATTCTTTAAAATTTTGAAGAATCTAAAGAAATTCAATTGGACTGATGATTGCGAAAGAGCTTTCAACGAGCTCAAGGAATTTCTTGCGTCACCCCCAATACTCTCGATACCCATTCCGAGGGAAAATTTATACTTGTATCTATCAGTCAGCTACCAAGCACTTTCTTTTGTACTTGTCCAAATTGACGGCAAGAAGCACCAACCCGTTTATTACGTAAGTCATGTTCTGCAGGGGCTAGAGCTTCAGTATACAAAGATTGAAAAATTTGTATTAGTAGTGGTTCTCTTGGCAAGAAATTTCAAGCCATATTTTAAAGCTTACCGGATTATTATCCTCATTAATTAAGCATTACGGCAAGCATTGCAGTGCCCTAATTCCTCGGGGAAGATGATGAAATATGCCTTAAGGCTCAATGCCCATGGTATGAAATATAAACCTAGAATGGTACTAAAAGCCTAAGTATTGGTGGATTTTTGTTACCAAGTTTATGGGAGAGGAAACTTTATGGAGATTGTTGAGAAACCTATCTGGTTTCTTTATGTCGATGGTTCTTTAACACAAGAAGGAAGCAGTGTAAGCCTAGTCCTTTAAGGCCCACATAATGTCAAAATCCATTATGCTTTGAAATTTAGATTCCCAGCCAATAACAATAAAGCAAAATATGAAGCTCTAATTGTCGGATTGAAACTAGCAAAAGAAATTGGTGTCGAGAAACTCAAAGTGTTCTCTGATTCCCAGTTTGTGGTAAATTAGGTCACTAAAAGTTACATAGCAAGAGAAGAAGAGATGAGTAAGTACCTCTTGGTGGTATAAACACTCATAGAAGAATTCCTATCATTCTCCATTAACAAAATTCCTAGAAGCAAGAATATCGCTACCGACAAGCTATTGAAGTTGGACAGTATGACATTCCTTAAGCTAAACGAGAAACTTTTCGTGGAGTTTCTCCTACAAAAAAGTTTATCCAATCTCTCACAGAGCTGTGAGTTAGCTCCTTGCCCAAGAGAAGAATCATGGATGGATTTCCTAATAAATTATCTAAAAGATGGTACTGTCCCTGATGACAAAAAGGAGGTATGAAGATTGGCTTATCGGGTTGCGAACTACATGCTGATTGAAATGTAGCGTATCTCAACCTTACCTTTAATGTCTTTCCCAGAGGGATGCTCAGAGGGTGTTATCTGAACTACATGGCAGCATATGCAGTAATCATGTAAAATCACAAACATTGTACATTCAAGCAATGCGACTTGGCTATTATTGGTCAACTATGAGAGAAGATGCAAAGGACATTGTCCGGCAGTGTCCTCAATGCCAAAAGCACGAGTCGCTGAGCAATGCACCTGCAACTGAGCTATGTGACCTAACCAGCCCTTAGCTTTTTGCCTAGTAGAGGCTAGACATTCTCAGACCCTTTTTAAAGTCTACCGCCTAGCACCAATTCGTCATTGTCACTGTTGATTACTTTACCAAATGGGGCTGAAGCTAAGGCTATGGCAAAGATTATTGAGCAGAAAGTGGAAGCTTTCATATTCAACTCCATCTCATCAAGATTTAGAGTTCCCTACATGATAGTTACAAATAACGGCCAGTAGTTGGACAACAATAAGTTCCGATAATTTTGTGAGAGGTATGGCATTCAGCTCAACTATACGTTTGTAGTGCACCCTTAGACAAATAGATAAGTCAAGGCTGTAAACAAGATCATACTACATGGCCTAAAATGGAAAGTAGATCAAGTCAGGGGGAAATAGGCCAATGAACTACCAAATGTCCTATGGGGATATGGAACCACTCAAAGAACCACAACGGGAGAGACACCATTTAAGTTGGCCTACAACATTGAAATCGTGTTGCTGATTGAGCTATAATTGCCTAATTTATAGATGCATAATTTTGATGTTATGCTCAATCGAGTCAGATTGATAGTGAATCTGGATACTATTGAGCAAATTTAAGATATTGCAAGAGCTAAGGTCGCGGCATACCAGCATAGAGTAGCAAAATACTACAATTAGAAAGTGAAGCACAAGGTTTTCTAACCTAAAGATCTAGTTTGCCGTAAGATGGAAGCACAAAGAAGAGTACTCTTCCTTTTTCTTCTATAGCTCCTCTTTTAAGCTTTCGAACTCTTTATACTGCTCTTCTATTTTGGGCTTCAAGCTAGAAATTGCATCAGCGAGGAGGTCATGTGCTAATTTCTCAATAGCAAGTTTCTCCTTAAGCTTTCTCACCTCCATCTTAGCCCTAATCCTTGCATTCTCGGCAATAGCAATCTGGGCCTTTGATGCATTGTATGCATCCTCAACTTTCTGCAGCAAATTCATTTATTACAATCAAAAGTGGTTGGGTATTACACATACAACTAAAGATATTACCTTCTTTGCCTCTTTGTCGGCCTCATCTAATGTTGTTAGAATGTGGTTGCTCATCTGGAAAAGGAAATATGTTAGTTACTCGAATGAATTCGATAATCGAAAGCAATGGTCATAGATACTCACATCATACAATTTGGCCACAATATGGGCCTTATTGCAACCGCCAACCCTGTTGACATCATTCTTGGCAAGATCTTTGTCTTTCGGAAGGATGGTTCCTTCCATTAAAGCTAAAGATTTCATCTTGTCTCCTAAGGCCGAGACAATGCGCAAAATTTAGTAGCTCTAGCAAGGGATGAAGTACTCACCGACCTCCTTGTTAAGGATGAATTCGGTGCTACTGATGCCAAGAGATTTGGAACGCATAGCCTCCTTTACCCTTTCATCCAAGCCCTTGGACTTCTTGATATATGGTTGGCTAGCGAGCTCCTTCCCTATCTTTTGTCACCACTTAGAGCCGCTACAATCACCAATGATGAGCCTTCTGTGGCAATGGCATTTTCATCTCCTCATCAGGATGTGTCTCTTAACTCGACAGAAGTTTGAATAATCACGACTGGAGGCTCTTCAGAATGAATAACCTTAGTCGGCTGTGTTTTCTCATTCTCCTTCAACCTTTTGGTAGGACAAGAGATCTTCTATGTAGCCATCTCCTTCATTGTAGCTTCTTTTGCCAATTTCTTTGCGATAGTAGGCCGAGTGGTAATTGATAAGGTGGCCGCCCTTTTATCAACCTTGGATTTTTTAACCTTGGCCTGAGCTAGTAGCTTTGCCAGATTCACCTCGCTAGCACCCTTATTTGCGGCATAAGTACACCAATTAATATAAACATGGAAAAAAATATGAACTTACATTTTCCGTATCGAACAAGGCTCAAAGTTCGGTATTCTCCCCCCAAGTCCTAAAAACGGCTTTCCTCGTAGCTATACTTGGTACAGCAAAACCACATTAGCCTACATTCTTTTATAGAAAATATTGGTTCCCCATTTTCATAACATCATATAGTTCTCTCTTCATCCTAGAAGAACATTTTGTTTCTTCTTCTCTCTCCATAACGTTACATCATTCGGCATCAAATCTATGTCTTTTTGTATGTATTGGCTTAGTCTATTGGGTCCAAAAGTCTAAGTCCTTGTTAGATACTATTGACATGAACTTGTTATGCCAATTGTGAATCTTGGATTCTAACTTATCCATGAACTTATGCCTCTACCTCACAATAGCAAAGTATGACCCGTTAGGCTACCTTCGAATAGTAAAAAAATATCGAAACAGTTGTAGCATAGCCTTGACTTTAACTTCTTTGCAAACAATTTCAAAGGCCGCTAGAAGCCGATATGTGTTAGGTGAGAACATACTTGGCGTGACTCTGAAATAGTTGAAAAAGCCCTTAATAAAAGTCGAAAAAGGGAAACGTAACCCAAAATCCAAATATTTTAAGTATAGATGAAACTCGCAATCCCTAAAGAAGCATACCCTTTCACCATCTCACGACCTCCTCAAGTTCCATGTCCTAGAAAGATCTCGTCACTATTGATTATATTTTGTGACGGGAACTCTATCGATGGAACTGGCGATTTCATATGGAGAATCGTAAAAATAGGCTATTATGTTGAATAGATATCTTGCTAAGGACCTCCCTTCCTTATCCTCAGGATAATTATCTATGGAGAGCTCGTTGATCCGAGCAAGTTTATCCCACCTTTTCTCCATGCTGTAGACCAAACTACCCGAAGAACAAGCTACCTCACTCCTTATTTAGGGAGGGAAAAGTGGCCTCAATCTCCGTTGCCTTAGAATCGGAAAGTACAAGTCGACAAGCAACTTTACGAACCATACCTGAATGGTTATGCGAAATGATACAGCACAAATCAAAGAATCTAAATTGAAGATAAGGAAACAAATGAAAGTTTAAGATGCAACTAGAGAGGCCAATTTTGACTATGAATATTACTTTATATAACGACGATTCATCCTTGTAACTACAAATCTACTTTTGACAGTAATGATGCGCTGATATGGTAATCTTGTAGATCGCTAACACATTTCTCGTGACAGAAATCTAACAGCTGAAAACTCTTTGATAGTTATTAGGCCTACCACAAAATAATGACCTAGGCAACATACATCATACCTCCATTTTCTTGGTTTCTCAAATGGGCGAGAGTTTAGAAATGGCGACCTTTCGGCTAAGATGTGATCTATCCTACTTCCCGTATTACTCAGCATAAATTTAAAGAATCTCTCTTCACTTGGCCTCTAGTGCAATATATGTGTAACTCCTTATGTTGATTGCTCGAACACGAGAGTTGGGAGGCAAATGTTAATAGTTGGTTTCCGTTCATCTAACACTCAACCTTTCATTTGCCGAGAAGCCGCGTAACCAACTCTCTTGACATTCGCACTGCCTAGATGATGCACAGCATTTATGTCAAATATAAGAAATGCTCCTAGTTTGAATTTAAGTCTTGCATGAACAATTATCATAAGCACAGTTATATTACACAACCGCCTGCTACTCCTACATATGAGGAGAGATGTTAAGTCAAGAAGTTTCCACGTGTCTTAACAATTATCCCAACAACTACCTTTGATACTACAACCATCTATAAATACTCAAAAGAAACTCTATAAGGGGACCGTATACCTTTTATTTCACGTACTTACTCTACTAAGTTACCTTACTGACTTAGGCATTGGAGTGGTCACACTAGACTGGCGTCGGTACCAAGTATTTTACTTTCTTTTGTAGGATTTTTTCCTCATTCCAAAATTCACTAACAATAGTCTAATTGTGATACGTGGCGCGTTGTGATTTGCCATGACAACAAATTTTTTTCCCCCATTTTCTTCTCCCCTTTCCTTTTCTTCCCTTTACTTTCTCATTAAAAAAATAATAATAATAAAACCACAAACACACATACGTTGAGGGGGAGGGGGGGTGGGCTTTGTTGGTACATCTTTTCACAAACACATAATTGACTCTCCTTCTCTCAAAACCAACCACAACTCACTGACCCTCTCTCTCTCTCTCCATTATCTCTCTTAGACCCTTACTATCTCTCTTGCTCTCTCTCTCTCTCTCTCTCTCTCGACTAGGTTTCTTTTAGCCTTCTCTCGAACCCTTACTGTCAGGACCCTAAAGGGGGCCTAGTAGGATTACCTAAAATTTCCATAACATGTGTGCACCCATGATATGAAAACCGCCTTGCAAGTCAGAGATTGCAAGACTCTAAATAATAAATCACTAAGATTAATGATTTTCAAGTAATTAATTCATTGTAACATGACATAATATATAATTATAAATAACTATGGATATCCGGTATCCCACAGTTCCTCAGAACCGCAGAGAATCTGTATCCCCTACCAAATAATAAGACAGGATTACCCACATTATAAAACTGCAGGAAGAATTAAATTATATTAAATTCTAACATGTGAATATTTTCTACAAAGAGTGTTTATGTATTACCTATAAAAAAATCTCAACTAATCCTAACACTAATGTACATATCTTCTTCTCGCACTCAGCACTCGAGTCATATCCCAATCCCATCGTATGTAAACCTGCAAAGAAAACTAAGGGGGAATGAGCATAAAACAGCTCAGTGAGTTCATTCCTCACCACCACCGGTCAGGCAAGTTTTCACACATTATTATCACACATGCAAGCAAGCTATCTACATACATAATGAATGCAAGCGTGATGAATGCAAACAACACATCCATAGGAGTCCGGAACTATGGAAGGTGTAGAATTACGTCGTCCACACTTCGATTATCCCCTGTACTTACCCGCAGAGGCTACCTAGGGGTACTACCCCACTAGGCAAAACTTGACTATTACCCTAGCCGAGAAAAGAATTCCAATCCAAATAGGGGGAGTCCGAACTAGGACTATCCACCCTCCAAGGCCACTCGGGCACAAACATGCGAGTCCTCTCGCAACCAAAAATAACCAAGGCCTTTCAGGCACAATAAAGCGAGTCCTCTCGCTATCAAGTGGAGAACCCATGCTAGCTTTGCCTTAATGTTAAAAATACTATTTATGGCTTCACAAGCCCTTACAGCGATCATGCAAAAATTTATTTACGGTTAGAAAAGCTTTTGCCAAAATACTTTTCTTAAGATTTTTGCAAGGCTAGCACTCTCCATTCATACCTTTACCAAGTCATAGACATGTGACGAGTTGAACCGGTTATTTGGGTCAGACATTTATATTTATCAATTTAAAAATGTGATCACACAGATGATGGCACACAAACAGAACGGTTATTCAAACATACAAGCAATAGCAAACAACAAAACATCATACAAATAACACGCACAAGCAAGTAGCAGGTCATCAGAATTCCCTCACCTGAATTATTGCTCATTCTCCAAGCCTTTAGGGTTTCCAAGACTCGATATCGAACGCCTAAATCAAAATGGTAAACCTTAGAAGTGTTCTGAGAATTTAGAATCCTTAGTCAACTAAAAGTCTACTGTCGTTTATCTAGTTCCCTCCAATATTACCCGAGTATAGTATGTATAGGGTTACCATACTCCATGAGATTAATAATAACTATTTTCTTGTATTAGTAAGGTATGAGGCTTCCTTTATGTATTTTGTAATTTTTTTGTTCTGATTCCGATATTTGCGAACTTATAGTCGTTTTTCATCGTTTTCGGACGCACATTCACACGGTAATGTCCGTTTTGGACGTTAAGACCCGTGTTTTATGATATGGGCTAAATTTAGAGAAATTTTAACTATGAAAACTTAATTGCTCTTATTACTTATATTTATATCTTTTATTTATACTTAATGAGTTAGTTAACCCTTAAATCCTTATACTTAGAGGATTTTACTTTACTATTACTAATTCATGTACGTAATTAAGTATGATCCAATTTAGAAAGTGTATTAAGGTTTACTAATTTAGGATCCTAATTATGTTACTCTCTTCTTCTTTTCTTAGTTTATAATCCATGCTTATGTCATGCTTACATCATCATTTGCTTATGTCATCTTTTGCTTATGTCATGGCTTATGTCATCATGTGCTTACCTCATTATTTAATTACATAAGCATTACCTTATGCTTATGTCATATGTACATGTCTTATGTACAATTGTCCTTTACTTATCCTTATATACATATGCCTTATACTTATACTTAGGTACATATACCTTATATATACATATACTTATACATCTACATATACTTATACCGTATTTATACATGTATTCCTACTCATATACCTATACGGTCATATACATATTTTTATACAAAAATTCGTGTGCCTAATATTTTCCTTAAGAAAAGCTTCCTAATTCCATTCTTTTGTGTTCTTAAGTGTGTGATTAGTGTAGTATAAGTATGTATGGTTAGGTTTTGTTTTAATTTAGGTTATGTACATGGAAAATATTCATGTACCATTCTCCTCATGCTTATATCATGTCTTAATGTCTTATGTATACTTTAATTAAACTATTATGTACATATACCTTTACTATACTTATATGTATACTAGTATACTTAAACATATACTTATACATGTACTTATACTTATACCATATTTATACGTGTATACATACTCATATGCCTATACGGTGGGATACGTATTTTTGTACTAAAATTCGTATGCCTTATTTACCCTCTTAAGAATTCTTCACAATTCCATTCTTTTTGTATTTTAAGGGTATATTTAACATAGCTTATGTATGTATAGTTAGTAGATGTTCAAATTGAGGTTATGTACATAATCAAAACTTATGTATAAAGGTATCTATACATGTATATCTCCAACATACCTTTATGTATACATGCTTATAGACTTATACTCATGTCTTCCTTTCTTCTTCTTCACAATTTCTAATTCCTACACCTAAAGATGGGAACTTTGCTCCCTCTTCTTCAAGACAAAACTAAACATATAATTACTTATCTAATCTACCTAATTAACTAACTAATGAATAATATAAAGCAACATAAAACAACTTAAAGACATACCTTTAATTGTGTTGGAATTAAGAAGGCAAAAGGAAGAGTGATGAGAGTGAAATGGGAAGAAGAAGCTTACGGCAATGGGGGCTTGTTTTTGTTTTGTTTCTTTTGTTTGATTTTCATAATGGAAGAAGGCAAATGGTGGGGCCAAAGTGAGGAATAAGTGGACGGCAACATTTGTGAGAAAAGGGAAAGAAAAATCAAAAGAAAAGGAAAAGAAAAGCCATCATGAAGAAGAAGATATTTTTCCTTATCTCTTATTGTCTTTTGTTGACTTTTTCAAAGTGTTGACTTGGTCAACATTTTGACCTTGGTCAACTCTTCTTAAGTATATGTAAATTTGTGTACATAATGTAATAATTAAGGAAAAATTAAGGGAAAAATGAAGGGAATGAGGGGAAATAAGAAATTTAGTAAATTGATTTGTAAAAATAGATAATGAGGTCTTCCATTAGGTATTTATATCCTATATACATCATTTGGTAAGCTACTTAGTGTAATTAAGATGAAAAATAGCATTTAGGGTATTAAGGTTTACTACATTTAACTTAATCTCCAACTATACCCTTAACTCTAAGTGAGACTATCCTAATCATATACTTAAGACATAAATGTAATCTATGATTCATTATCTTAGTTTCTAAGGGATCATCTAAGCATTCTAAATGTTTATGCAGAATTAAGGGTCATCTCTAACCTTTTACTAATGATTTGGCAAAATATAAGCATTATATTATCAATTAGGGTTTTAGGGTATATCATGGTAAATTAGTGCTTTTATATCCTTAAAGTTATGGTTTAAGGGTTCTTATTACTTTAAGGCACCATCTCTAATGTTTTTACACATTTAGGGTTTCATATATTCTTACGCGATTAAATCTTCAATTGTCATCTTAGGGTTTTGATGAGGTTCGAGGTTTTAGGGTCTTCGTATGTAGTTAGGGATTCAATTGATGATTTAAGGTTCTTCGTATCCACTTTAGGTTTTGGATTGAGATTTTTATTGGTTTTAATTCTCACTGGCTCTTTTGAGTTCGGGAATTTATCTACAGTTTAGACGTTTGTTTCTATACTTAGAAGGTTAAATTCGCGGGGTTTACACTTACTCTCTCCACACACTCTCAGCTCTCTTCTTCTCTAAACATAGACGTACATGCAAGGGAAGGGGGTCCATTTGCTTTCACGCACATACAGGTCCACTACGGAACCATGCAAAAACAACACACATACGCAGGTAAGGGGTGACTCTCTCTCTCTCACACACGGCTTACTTAGCCTCTCCCTCTCTCAACCTATTTCTCTCTCTTCACTATTTCTCTCTCCTTTGCTCATAAGCCAAACAAACAACACACACAACTTAAACTCTCTCTCTTGAATAACTCTCTCCTTACTCCACACCGAACTAGCAACCTACGCAAGATACAATTCCTATAGTCCACCATCTACAAAAACTACAAAATAACCCACAATTAAACACTCTCATGCAACCTTAACCTAAACATAGTGTAGCACCACCCATTGCACGCACTAACAGCAGCGTGAACTAAACCCCAACATCAACCCCTATTACGGTTACCCCATCTAAGCCAAGCCATTAACTACCCTCAGCTAAACACTATACCATCGATGACTCACCACATGTTTATCTAGCCATACTCTTCAACCAAACCCTAAGCGTCCTCTACAGCCTGCTCAACAATTAACCCAGTAGCACCACCACCCACGATCTAAAGATCTAACGCCCACTCCACGACCCTTGGCCCCCGCTTTAGCCACTGCCAAACCACCTCCATTGGCTGTGGCACTCTTCTAAACCCCCCTCTTGTTAATAAGTTTCACATAAAACCACCTTTATTCGTAAGAAAATCAGTCCGAAACCACCTTAGATCACTACTGTTGACCGCACCCATCATCTCCGAGCTTCTCACATATGGTGCACGTAATCGGGTCAGGCAACCCGACCCACAACCTAATACGGGTCCAAAACGGAGTCTGACTCAACTGCCATGTATAGACCCGATCCAACTACAGTGCTTGGTCTGGCATTCACTACTATTTGGTTTATTTATTTGATTGTATTTTTATTTATTTATTTATTGTAGTGTAATTTGTAATTTTAAATTGAAAAAAATTTGAAAAAAAAAAAGAGAGAAGAAAGGAGAAAAAAGAAAAAAAGATAGAAAGAAAAATAAAAGAAAAGAAAAAGGACAGTATTTAGTTTTATTTATTTTAACATTTTAACCAAAAATAAAAATAAAAATGAAAATAAAGAGTAAATAAATAAATAATGATTATAAAAAATAAAGTTATCACTTAGAAAATCAACTTTTTAAAAATAAATAAATGGATCATTTCCAATTTAGGACTACTTTAGAGTTTCCAAAAATAAAACCTTAGATTAGGACTTTTTTAAGAAATTTCCTTAAATAAATCAAAATGAGTAAAGAATGTAAACTTGATTGGCTTTCAAAAATTAAAATCAACTCAACTTGCTAATGTTTTTTGGTAAATGAACTACAGAGGTCTGATCTCAAATAGTGTGTACGTAAGCACTTGTACGTAAATACGAGTCGACTTAAAATATGGAAAGTTTTATTTTTTCATTTTTGTAAATATTTGTGTAAATTAATTAATTTAGTCATATGTGATATAATAAGTCGTTTAGAAATTAAAAAGGGTATTATTGAAAAAGAAATTTAAAATTGGAAAGTTAAAAAGTGGTACCCGTTGTTTAATAGGATAGCCCTTAGATCCAGATCTTTTGTTTTAGAAAACCATTTTGTAAAATTGGTTTTCTCGTTAAGATCAATAGCTAAGTTATAACCAATCTACCCAATTAGTTATAACTTAACTTTTTTCTCGACTCCGGTCGAATGGCCACTTTAAGGCATTTTCAAAATATAAAAACCGATTTTCTTTAAAACTTAGTTGAGGATCAGTATTAAACAGATAAGGTTTAATACTGATTGATTTAAAGAAAATTAATTTAAAAAGAATCGAGAGGGAACAAACCAGGCTTGATAAGGACTATACACTAAGATGTCATCAAAATAAACTATGACAAACTTTCCTAATAAGTCTCAAAACACGTAATTCATTAAGTGCATAAATGTGCTCAACGCATCGGATTGTCCAAACGGCATTATAATCCATTCACGTAATCCATGGCGCGATTTGAATGCGGTCTTCCACTCATCACCTTCGTGCATTTGAATATGATGATATCTAGATTTAAGGTCAATCTTAGAGAATACTCTTGCTCCACTTAATTTGTTTAGCATGTCATCATGCCTAGGTATGGGATACCTATACTTGATGGTGATTCAATTGATTTCTCAGCTATCTACATACATTCTCCAAGAACCATCTTTCTTCAACACCAATAAGGTTGGTATGACACAAAGGCTAAGGGACTCACACACATACCCCTTCTTCAACAGCTTATCTACTTGCTTTTGCAACTCAATGGCCTGTTTAGGGTTTAGCCTATAGGTAGGCTTGTTCGGTAGTGCAGCTCTTAGCTATAAGTCAATTGCATGTTTAACGCCTTGAATAAAAGGCAATCCTTCTGGTAGCTCTTCTAGGAATAGATTGGTGAACTCTTCTAATAATGTTTTCATCTCAACGAGTTACTCCCTCTCCTTAGACCTTATCTTCAGTATCCTTTGAACTAGTAGATAGGTCAGTCATTTGAAAAAAATCAACCCACTAAATCTTTTCTAAAAAATGAACTACGTTGGTTTAATCCTGACTAAGGAGTAACCATAAAAAATATAAATTTTTTTTTCTTTAGAAAATTCGTAATAAAAATATTAAAAATCCATCTTAACTATATTTTTGCATATCTATACATATTTCAGTATTTTTAGAAAAATTATAAAAAATAAAAGCCCATTAGTTTTTTTTTATTTTTATATGGTAACTTAATCTTAATAAGTTAGCCTCTAAGCTTAGATTTTTTGATTTAATTTTCTAAAAAAAAATTTAGAATATTTGTAGACTAGTGGCTAAATTAAAGTTTTTTCACCTAAAAATCCCAATTTTATTTTTTATTAGTTTAATTGGTTAGTGGCTCCAATTTAAAAAAAAAAATTTAGAAACATTTTTTAAAAGAAAAATGTTTTTCCTTAATTTAATATCAAGTAATTTATATTCAATGAGCTGGGCTTAATATAAGTCAAATTAAGGAAAACCAAAATAGGGCTCGACAATCTCATCCCAAGTCTTAATATCTCGTACCCCTTCCCTTCATTGGGTGGCTTGCAAGTTTTTCCACCACAGGGCAGCGTAACCAGTGAACTCCACCATAACAAGTCTAAATTTTGCATTATTAGGCATTTCATGGCATTCAAATTGCTTTTCAATTTTGTTTATCCAATTTAGGTAATCCTCAACATCTCCACTTCTAGAAAAGCTTAGAATATGCATCCTTAACCCTTCAACCCTAGGGGTTCGTATATTTCTTTTTTTAGGCTCATAGTACTCCTTTGCTTTGTCGTCCCCTTCCTCTTCTTCTTCAATTTCTTCATGTGCTAGCCTATGCCTAGTAGCTCTACCCATTCCTTCAATCCGAGGTGGTCGAACATCAGCTTGGCCAAATTGACCATTGCCTTGCTCTTGTTGCTCATGTCCTTTAGTTGGGCTATTTCTAGCTTATTGTCTATCTTCTTGGATAACAGTTACCAAACTAACTACTAAGTCGGTAAGCCTATCCAAGCAATCACTCATTGACTAAGGTGTGAAGCTTCCTTCTTGCCCTTGACCATGTCAAGCACCACTTTCTTGGTTTCTTAAGATTCCCTAGACACTTGAATCTAACATTGTTAGTTTGACTCACGAAATTGCTATTTAAAAATACCACTCAAGAATCCTTTTTGCAAATAATAACAGTAGAATAGTAACTAATGCTCCCATAACTACATATAATGAACAAGTCGATAACTACTCTATTTTTGCATATAAGAAGCAGGGGAAAATAGAGCACTGAATGTCTTCAACATTATTCACCTACCAAACTACTAGTGTTAACGAAAACCTTGAATACACAAAACTAGTAACAAATTACTCAGAGAAAAAGGTAGCAGCAATTAGCCTTTGAACATAATCTAGGCTTTAATACTAAGATGATACGGGTTTGTGGATGAACATATAAGCTTAATATCACGCATAACCAAGGGGTGGGTCCAGACCGTGACATGGTTCGAAGGATAAATGATAATCAAAGGTTGAGCAAGGGTTCCCATACACCAATGATGGATATGACACACCAGTGCTTCACATAAGCTTGGGTCACACTTGATATAATGTATAAGTATGGTTAGAGATCACTCGCCACTAGTCCACACTCAATGAGCTAGATAAAAGTAGCTCAAGAGTAAGTAAAAGAATACTTAGCTCAAGAGAGTGTAAAAGTTCAATGTAATCTTTGTATGTTGTTCTTATGGCTATTACAATTTGTAAATATTTATAGTGCGTAATTAGAATAAGTCCTCGATTATGGGAAATTATAGAAAAGGATCCCTACTAGCTAAGGAAAAAAGGGAATAATTTACAGGGGTATCAATGTAATCTTACAAAAAGAATGTCTTTTGTCAGAAAAGGAAAGTACGGATGTTCGAAAAAGGATAACGTGTGTTGTTTGCTAATTCTGTGGTCCCTATGAAACTGTTATCTGAGCAGGGGAAAATTTTGATCTAGTAAGGTCGGTGTTAGTAGTTCGATAGCTCGAACAGTTGTGATTGGACTGGGGTTGACTTAAGGGGTAACTCATTTTCTGATCGGCATCGGATGATCAGTTCCTAACAGTTGTTAGCTCAGCTTTGACACTGGTGAGGTTGGCTATATCTCGATTTGATGCTTGGACTAGAGTCTGTTGTAAAGGGGTCGGCTTGGCATGTTGGTTGATCACCTCAATAGCTTTTTGAATGATGTAAAGAACGAAGTAGCTTAGTAAGTTGGACTAAGAAATGCATTGCTCCTCAGCGTTCAACTTACCTCGAACAGCTTGGCAAGCTCACAAGCTCAGGAGCACGTGATTGGTCCGTGATCCCTATTAGGTAAGGATCTTCAAATCTTTATAGTCTTCTTTGGATCCTCTCTGAGTTAGATCTTTTCAAATTTCCTCCTCCACGTCTTCCACATTATTAATCCTTCATCTTAGGTTAACTTCAATATGAACAACTTCCTCGTATTTCACGGCTTTTAGGTACAAAGACCTTATGAGCTATAGATCTTCTTTACACACTCTAACTCTAATGGGAGTAGGGAATTTGGCCTTAAAATTTATAGTTGAGGGGACCATGACGAATAGGTTCTGACATGGCTAGCCTATAATCATATTTTAAGGCGACTAGCATTTGAAAATAAGGAAATCCACTTTGTCCTTTGCTTATCGTCACAGATCTATATTAGGAGAAAGATCACTCTAGTCACATGAATAGGTTGGTTGTTGAAGGCATATATGTTGTAATCATAAAACCTTATTTATGCCTTGATCTTAGGTTTCATCTAATTCAACGTGTGTTGGAATATAATGTTTTCTAACCTTCCTGTAAGATCTTTACAACTTTAAAGTTTGTGATTCTCGTACTGATAACTAGCACATCGTCATAAGGCTTTTGTACTCCTTCATAATCTTTCTTTGAAGAGGTTATAAAACTTTCAACTTTCATTTTCTTACCCTGCTCATTACAAACATTGTTAATGGCATTAGTTGAACTCAAAGAGCAAAATTGGCATAAACTAGAAGGTCCACTAACCATGGTGTTTATAACACCAATAAGGTCCCTATTATTATTGTTACCACCTTTTCTTCCCTCCCCCCTATCCTAAACAAGTTGTTCTTCTTGATCTTGATCATCTCTTCTCCTTTAGGTCAGTCATTCGATGTTTTTCGCATCATGAGTAAACTTCCTCTAATAACCTCTTTGAACAACATCCCTAATGGCATTCTTGAGTTGCATGCATTGATAAGTATTGTGACCTCTATCATGATGAAAATTGCAATATTTGTTGGTGTTTCTTCTAAAAGGATTTCCTCTCATCCATTTAAGCTGCTACAATATCTTTTAGTTCTACACTTCCATTAAAATATCTTATATCGGATGATTAAGCAGGTTGTGAATGAAATAGGTCAAAATTCATGGATTCTTCCTGTAACTATTGTCCCCTTCAGAATATTGGTCATCATGGTTCTGAAGCCGATCTTTTTCACTTCTATAATTCTTATCATTCTTGTGATCAGATCTATTCTTATCAGCCTCATGCCAAGTGATAACACATAGTTAATATATATATTTTGTGATGGTTATGTGAAATTTTGTATATTAACGTAGTTGATTCCATAGTAACTAAGAGCTTAATTTGTTTAATTTTCATTTTTAAGTACTTTGGAAGCATTTGATGAATTTTTGAAACTTTCTATCAAGTTTTGGAGCTTATTTGAAGAAAAACGATTAATTAAGGAGAATTAGATTAGAAGAATTTCAAGTGAAGAATGGAGTTCATAGAAGCTTACAAGTGAAGACCATGGCCACGATCTATGGCTATATACCTCTCATAATCAACTTCCATTGAAATTTAAAGATTTCATAATGGGAATAAGCCTCTAACTACATTCAAGCCGAAGTCGATCAATGCTTATCAAGGCCGAGTTGAAGCTAGAAGGATAAGAGGAAGAACAATAACCAATCGGCAACAAGTCTATCGTCGATCGAGTAGCCGAGAGACCATGTTACCAAGAGTGGGATCCATTCGGCACGGTATGGAGAGACTATTGCTAACTAACTTTAGAACTCAACAATTGTAGGCCAATCTCTCTGGTGTCTCGACTAAGCCATGCAAGGCTTCTAAGACTCCTTCCTGAACCTGTACATCCAACTGGCAATCCCGTCCAGTTTAGATGCTACTCCTTCCAAGGCATGCCAAGTGATTGCATGTCAACTTCCCTTGTAAAACACACAGTTTTATATTCTTATACATGTTTTCCATTACTTTATTTATGAGCTCAATTCTTTAGGGTATAATACCTTATACATTATTTATAGTTTTGTCACTAGGGTTTAGGACTTGCTATAAATTGCAACATCTATAAACGTTAGAGATATACAAAATTAGATAGAGAAGTATATTCTTACGTTTTGGAATCTTTCCCTTTTTGAGCAAGGTTACTCTTGAGCTAGTATTGCCAGGTTGTCGAGTGTAGATCAAACTCTTTAATCATTCCTATGTTCTTATCAATCTTATCCTTAAGATTGTGGCAAACCTCTTCATTTGAGTCGGTTAGTGAGTCGTATCTAACCTTCATTTGAGTCTCTAGCGACATTTAGTGTTCATGAGTTGTATCGAATCTTATTTCGAGATCAAACCAACCATTTCACTTCTTGTTCGTCATACCTATTCAACCTATTCTAGGTTTTGAGAACCTTTATTGTTGATCCATACCATCTTTAGTATTAGAGCTTTAAGGAGACATGCGTACTGGTGATTCTTTAAAGTTTGATTCATGGTTTAGAAATTTCTGTTAGTCATCATTTTGTAGTGTAGTGTATTCGTGTTTTAGTAGTTGTAGCATTGTGCTTTGAGTCAAGTAACAGTAATTTTAGCAGTTGATTCTAGTTGCTATAATGTTTTTGTTGTAAAATGTCTTTGTTCAATTTTTTAGAAGTTACTGTATGTACAAGAATGTCGGAAGATAGTGTCAACAATACTGATGATAATCCTTACGGAAGCTTAAGGAGATGTATTGACAACTTAAAGTATCAAATTCAAAATCTCACTGACTTTATCTAAGAGCTCACTGGTTTAGTCAGGGGCTATAGATGTGATGGCCGAGAAGAAAGAAGGGAACGGATGCCTACTAGTAGGAGTGGCTCTAATGAACTTGATCATGATGTTGAGTGACTGTCGAGAAAAGTTGCCGAACTAAGAAGGAGAGAAAACCAACTTGAGCTGAGAAGAAGAAATGAAAGGAGTGTTGACTCCGAAGCAAATCAAGAAGCTTAAAGAAGAGAGTCGAGGTCGAGAAGAGATGTGGCCAAGTAAAGCTCTAATAGAAGTGGCCAATTCGAGGTAAACCGACTTGTTAGGAATGCAAGGGATGAACCCTGAGCACCTAGCTAAGGACTTGATAATATCAAGCTCAAACTACCGACCTGAAGAATTCCTTGATTGGGTTTCCGAGTCGAGAAGTTATTCGAGTGCTATGAGTGTGATGATCGAACAAAGGTTAAGTTAGCTTCATTATCCCTTATTGAGTATGTAAGTCTTTGGTGGGATAAGTTGAGTGCCAAGTGAGATGCTAAAGGAGAAGAACTGATTAGAACTTGGAGGCTTATAAAGCAATTGATGAACCAACAATTTGTGCTAACTTACTCCAAGCAAGAGATGCTTCATGCTTTTCAACACCTGAGGCAAGGCTAAAATACTGTTGAAGAATACTTATAGGAGTTTGAAACTCTAATGACAAAGTGCAAGATTGTCAAACCATAAAACCACACAATTGCTAGATTCTTAAGTGGACTCCAAGATGATATTGCTGACATAGTTAAATTGCAACCGTTTAACTCTTTGGACGAGTTGATAACTATGGCATTAAAAGTGGAGAGACAGAGGAGAAGACAGCATCAGAGGCCGACTAGCTGACCTCATCAAGGTAGCCCTAAACCTGAGAGGTATGCCAAGAGAAAAGGGCTAAAGAGAAAGATAGAGAAAGTATAACCTAACCGACCTGACCATGCCGAGACAAAGAAGGCCAAGAAAGTAAAGGCACTTAGCAACAAGGCTTGAGATGTGAAATGCTTCAAATACTTAAGCTACAAACACATTACATCCTAATGCTTGAATAAGAGGGTTATGGTCTTGAAAGGCAAAGGGCCCAAGATTCAAATTGAGACTCAAAGTGACAAGTACTCAAAAGACTAGTTGATAAAACAAGATGTCTATGCTGAAGACTTAGATAAACTCTTAGCTATGGCAACATGAGTTGACCTGAAAGCAAATCCTAGACAAAGGGAAAATTTATTTCACATGCGGTGCTCAGTGAATGGGAAGACCTGTTCCTTGGTTATTGATGGAGGTAGCTAAACTAATATCATCTCTACCAAGTTAGTAGAAAAGATGAAATTACCAACCTACGCGTACTTCCTACCTTATGGATTGAAGTGGTTTAACAATAAGGGTATGGTCCATGTGCATAAGCGAACTCAAATTGCATTTGAGATAGGTCAATACAATGACAAGATTGACTTCAATGTGGTCCCAATGAATGCCACAAATTTACTTCTTGGCCGACCATGGGAGTATGATCGAAAAGCGATCCATGATGGCTTCCTCAACACTTACACTGTTTGAAAGGATGGGAAGAGATATTGCTTAACCCCTATAAGTGTTGAGGAAATCTAGAGGCACTTAGTACCCATGGTGAAGTGAAAAGGGAAAAGGAGCTTATTTAGCATCTTAGCCCATGCTCAGTGCTTAACATTGAAGACAACTTCCTTTCAGACCCGCGATATTGATGAGAAACAACCTCCTACTACATCTAAGCTAAGGTAGACCTATCCGAAGTCGAGGTCGATTAATGCTTACTGAGGTCGAGTTGAAGTTAAAAGGATGAGAGGAAGAAAACTAACCACTCGGCAACAAGTTTGTCGTCGACCAAGTAACCGAGAGACCATGTTGTTGAGAGTAAGATCTACTCGGTATGGTACGGAGAGACTATTGCTAACTAATTTTAGAACTTGATAATTGTAGGTCGACCTCTCTAGTGTCTCGACCAAGCCATGTAAGGCTTCTAAGACTCCTTCCCAAACACATACATCCAACTGCCGATCCTATCTAGTTCGGATACTACTCTTTCCAGGACATGGCAAGTGACTGCACGCTGACTTCCCCTGTAAAACGTACAGTTTTGTATTTTCGTACATGTTTTCTTTTATTGTATTTATGGTCTCTATTCTTTAGGATATAAGGCCTTGTACATTATTTACATTTTTGCCACTAGGGTTAAGGACTTGCTATAAATAGCAACATCTGTAAACATCAGAGATATACGAAATTAGACAGAGAAGTATATTCCTGCGTTTTGGAATCTTTCTCTTTTTGAGCAAGGCTACTCTTAAGCTAGCATTGCTGGATTATTGAGTGTAGATTAAACTCTTTAATCATTCCCATGTTCTTATCGATCTTGTCCTCAAGATTGTGGCAAACCCTTTCATTTGAGCCGGTTAGTGAGTCACATCTAACCCTCATTTGAGTCTCGAGTGACATTTAGTATTCATGAGTTGTATCAAACCCAATTTCAAGCTTAAAACAACCATTTCACTTCCTGTTTTTCATACCCATTTGACCCATTCTAGGTTTCGAGATTCGCTGCCGTTGATCCATTTTATTTCAAACTAAGTGCAAGATTACACCCCATCTCTATAGCTGTAATCCTTGGGCATGGCAATTCTATGATTTTTTAATCTTTCGTTTTTGTCAAGTTTTCTTTATCTGTCTCTTGGACTAGGTTCATAGAGAGAGTCCTCTTAGGAAGAGTTAGAGGGTAGAATTATATTGAGGGTTTCTCATCTTTCTTCTTCTTTTATTTTCATAATGTCATTATTTTAATTATCCTTGGTGAATTATTATTGCAACATTTATTTTATTTAATCAATGATATTACCTTTGAAGATCTAGTTACACTATGCATATTATCATTGAATTAGTATTTACCCAGGTTATTAATTTGATGTTTGAGTTCACTATTGAATTCATGAGTTCCTATAATGAACAAATCCATATAATTAGAAGAAATTGAGTAGTCTAAGCAATTAGGTATTGATTTCTTCGAATTAGGGCAACTTAATAGTGGGATCCAAGATCTTCATGTGATCTGAGATGCTTTATTGTAGAAGCAATTCGAGTAGAATAATCTTTAGGTTAAAAATTAGTTAAAGATCGTGAGTCTAGTTAATTCATAATAAGCATCTCCATAGTCTAAAGAGTAATTAAGATTAAAAGCTGCATAGAACTAGATAGTAAATAACAATGGTTTATTAAGAATTATATGTTCATTAATTTAATGGATCTTGCTTATTTATTTTATTTAGTCTTATTTATTTTATTATTCTTATTTTATTTAATGTTCCTTGTTTATTTTCACTTGCTATTCAAAATTTTCTTGCATTGTTAAATTAGATAATTGGTTATTTAAGCTAAATTACTAGTAATATAGGGTTTCTTATGTATGTGGTTTCTCATGGGATTGATACATGGACTCACGTATGTTTTACTATATTATTACTTGACCAGGTGCACTTCCTTATCAATGATTAAGTTTTTAACACCGTTGCCAAGAAACTAATAGATTAAACTAGTTAGGATATTAGCAAAAACTGTAATTTTTCAATTATATTAACATGCTTGAAATAAATCTTCCCTATAGTTCTTTTGGCAATTTTTCTTTATTAAAGTGCTTCTAACTTTTGAAGTGTTGTAGTTATTAAATAAGGATTCGAATTAAGAGAAGGATTCAACCATTGAGCTAACGATGTTAAACAATAAGGCTCCTTCAAAGGTGGCCTAAGTTTGATTTTAAATTTTAGTTATTATTTTTCTTCTTTCATTATTGTTGTTTGGTGTTAGTTATTTTGAGTATTGAGTCCTTAAGACAATGAGTTAGTGTTTTTCTTTGTATTGAACAATTTGAAATCCTTAAAACAATTATCAAAAAGTTTATTTATGCAATATAATCAAAGAAGTTTGACATCCAATTAAATTTCTATTTGATTTAATTCTATAACTTAATTTACTTTATTTTTTAAAATTTTCAAAGCAATTTTAGAAAACGAGTTAAAGGAAATCAACATAATTCAAATTCACGAGTTAAAGAAAGAATATAGCCAAGGTTCATGATTGTAGACTGAACTGTGATCTTCTTGTAATTTTGTTTCAAGAAAACAAATTGGAAAAATTCAAGATGAGGGCCCCATGGCCTAAATTACACTCGTGATCCTTAACTATGGTCATGACCAAATTGAAAGAACACAGAATAGGCAAGGACCACAACCACACTCTATGGCCATGATCCTTAACCGTAGTCATGCTTAAATTTGAAAATCATGAGTAACTTCTTTCTATTTCATTCCTTATCTTCTTTCTCTCTCTAAAACTCCACTTTCTTTCACTTCCTCTTGTTACACAATCACCTAAACCCTACATATCATTGAATATTAAACCTTTGCACAACAATCTAAGGTATGTACTTCATCTTTGTCTATTTATTGTCTTAGATTTGTTGATTATTTAGATAAACATAGGATTTTTAGTTAAGGTTTGATGATGAATAATCAAGCTTACATGTGTAGAAATCTTAGTTTGTAGGAGTAATTTATGAAGGATGATGGGATGAAACATGTTATTTATCTTTATTCGTCTAAAATCACATAAAAAACACATGCTTGATAAAGATTGAGAAAATAGAAGAAAATGAGGGTTACGATGATTTGTTGAAGAAGAAGGGAACATGATATTATTGTTGATATGTTGATTCATGAAACTTATATTACAAATGTGAAAACTTGGTTTTGATTGAGTTTGCATGCAATTGAATCAATCCATAGAACTTATGGTTAGGAATACTTTTTGTTGTATAATTCATCTTAATATGCCACAAAATTCATATTAGGAGTATGAAAACTTACTTTTAGAACAATTGCATACAAGATGGATTAATAAAAATTATATAAAAACTGTAAGACTCATAATTAGCTACTCGAAGTTTGGTTCGTAGAATTTAGGGCGATCGACTAAAGGATTTGATTGAGCCTAAATTATCAAATAAAATTAAAAATATTAGTAAAGTTGATCCCATAAGTTCGAATTTAAGAAAATAAGTAATAAAATAAAAGAATATAAAATTTCCAAATTTTAAATATATAACTCGTTATTTATCGAAAATGTGGAAAATATATTTTGATAGCTAACAAATTACTAGAGATAAATTATATATATATATATTAAAAATCATAGAATAACCTAAATAATATTTAAGAATATTTATTTGTACTATATATGAATTTACATATAGGTAAAAATACGTGTAATTACTTAAAATACACGAAATGTGCTAAAATAATGTAAATAATTAAAGAAAATTCATAATTAATTAAGGAAAAATAAATAAAAATCATAAAAAATAAGGAAAACTCCAGAAAGTAGTTGTGGCAATCTAGAATTGAAGAAACAAAATCAACCAATTAAAATGCAATAAATAGAAAGTGAAAAAAAAAAAGAGATAAGGCAATTGTCTTATCTAATTAATGGATAATAATTCCTTAAGACCTCTATAAATATCCCAAATTTTTCAAAACCTCATTTTGGATGTCTGAAATTGTAGAAAATTAGAGAGAGGTGAAATTGAGAGTAAATTAGGATTTTATAATAAATTATAAAAAAAAATCTATGCAATTAGGGCTTTAGAAGGAAACCCACATCCAACGGCCACTTGGAAATAAATGGTCGCCACCACACAACTTCACCACCACTACCCAACTTGGCCGACACCCTTAAGGCCGCTGCTGGTGGTTGGAATTCCAACGACTAGGTGAGTCCGATTCCAACCTAATTTTGTAAAATTTATTAAAATAACTAATTTTGCCTAGAAAATTATGAAATTTGTTATTATGATGTTTTATTATACGTAGATTTAGAAAAAAATAGTGCTTAAGTTTAATCGCATCTATAAATATAGGGTGCTTAAGAAATTGAATAAAACCAAGCATGTTTAAGATTATAAATAAATGACCTTAGGAGTGTAATTTTGAGTCCAAAATTTTTTGTGTAAACTACTTAGGTGATATAGAACAATATCACAAAGCCCTTTTTCAAAAATGAATTTTTGAAATTTTTAAATAATTTTTAGTCTTTACAATGATGCATAAAATGGGTTATTTTTTGTTAATTAAGTAATTAAATGGTTAATTACTAATTTAGTAAATCATTATATGTTTTAAGATGTTCAAATCTAATGAAGTATGATATTTTTATCTTTTAGGGTGTCAGATGTAATTATTAGGGTATTATATAGTATATATGTAATAAGTGAAAATGGTAAACTTAAGTTAATTTTGTAAATTAAGGTAATTAGGTGTAAAATCTGATTTGGGATGAATTTAGACATTTTAAAATGTTAATTGATGTTGGGAGATTAATACATTGTTGTATTTTAGAGGCTTAAGATTATACTCGGTTGTACTTGTTAGATAATTGGTTGTGTATATACTTGATTATGAGTGATACTATGATTTTGTTGTTGTTCTAGCTTACATTGTATAAAATGATTGATCACCCTAAACTAGACCTAATCAAATATATGACCTATAATCATAAACTGGACCTGCATAGCAACCCATGAGGGAAAACCTAGGATTCTTCGACCAAATACTAACCCCTTTGAAAGGGATAGCGCTGGATAGAATAATATGTCTCTTCTTCATCCTTAGTTGAACTAAGTGATAGGTAAGGAGGTCGCGGCAAGGGTGAAGTCAATGGTTCGAAAGTAGTCGCGGGAGGAGTGATATCTTCATTGCACAAGCCTAGGTTTGGTTGAGACCTGTTGCATTAATGGTAACTCTTCAACCCAGATTAGAGCGGCCACAATTATTCTAATCTCACAACAAGCGGATAACATCGTGCGATGGTATTTGCTTGAACATGCATTATACCTAATCATTTGGTTGATAACCTTATTTGTGTTTGTAGTATAGTTTTAAGTCCTTCATCCAACTTACTAAGCTGTAATTGCTTACATCTCTATAGATGTTGTTGTAGGTACTGGCTAAGAAGCGGCTTACAATTATCCTAAAGCTAGCAATTGTTGAATCTTAGAGAGTAAGGAAAAACGTTTGAAGAACAAATATATATATTTACTTTCTTAGGTAAATGACTTACTTAAATCACGAATTGTTTATTTCAAGGTAGGTTAGTCATGGACACCTTGTGTAAATTAAGTCTAGGATAGCGGTTATAAAGCCAACTTCTATCTTAGAATTGTTTGCACGGTGAGGCTCTTACAACCCTATCACTTTAGGGTGTAACAAAAACAAGTTTTCATGTGATTATATATTGTATGCTATAACCTATATCAATAGAGATTATGAATAAAAATAGGATTTAATGATGAACTAATCTTAAAATCTCACTAGTCCAAAATTAACATGAGTTAACACTTCATTATACAAAGTATTGGTTGATTGAATAAATAAGTAATTGGTCTCTTAGCATTGCAATATTTCTTTTAGAAGATGAATTTTGTCAAACTTGAAATCATCTTTTTTGTTGATTTTAGAAACATACCAAGATATAAGCATGTAGCTTGTAAGAACTCTTCAAGCTCCACTTTCACGCATCCTTTATTGACTTTTATGGAATCTTACCAAAGGAAGTGATATGTCGGGTTATTGATCAGTGTTTATTTAATATACTTTTTCCATATTATAATCCTATAATTTTTATGTAATTTATAGTGCTTTTATTGAACTACTAATATAAAAATGATAAATTACACTTTAAATGGGACAACACAATAAAATATTGAAAAATGATAAAAATAAAGGTATAAATGACTAATATTGTACTCATATGCCTTTATTTTAAGTAAATATCAATTTTCTTGTATTTGATTTTTGTACCTGTATTAAGAAAATGTGTGAAACTAGAAGATATACACATGATCTAGAGATGGATTTCATTGCAAATCACGTGGAGACCATCAAGCATATATTTTAATTTTTCCACTGAGAAGCACTTAGACCGAGGAAGTAAATGTGCATTTTTGTTTCTCTTGAACACTTACAAATGAAATGGACAATGGGCTTACCATAGCCTAATATACAGGATCATTGCTCTTTCCCCTTTCAATTCAATGACCCTAAGAGTCAAAACGGACATTACATTTTGTCCAATTCTTTTTCATCTAAAGAGAAGAGTTGAAGACCACAACATATTTTGCTATTGGAATTCATATGGACCCTAGCTATCTCTATGTTATAATTGTAAAGAGTAGAGATGTTTGGATATTTGAAAAAGAGCTCATCATGAGCCCATCACATAAGATCATTTGTCCATTGTTGTTAGTGCATTTCCATACTGAAGAAAAAGAAATATGGGTCGGCTCATGATAACCACACTAGAACAGCCCACTATGCCTTTTGCCTTATGCACCTCAAAAAATGCAAATATATACTCTCTACAATTTGTTCAGGTAGACAATAGAATTAGCATTAGGTTTTGGTTTTCTTTTTCTCTTCTTCGTTTGCTGAAACATAGACCTTCGGGTCATGTAATTTTTTTTATTTCATTTTTACTTTTTCTTTTATTTTAACTTAGGATTAATTAATTTCGATATTTCGGAGGTGCTTGAAACACGGATAACATCGGGTTTGTGCTACATTTATGGGATTGGACCTTTTGAACTTCAAACTAGGTTTACTCTAATAATTCATCTTATAAATATCTTGATGTTATTAAAGTTTATATTATGTGCTTTTAATGTTATGTCCTTTGTCATTATGTTTCTTATTGATATGATGAGCTAATATGCGATATGGAGGTTGTATGGAATTTGATTAATTTAATATTATAAATAGGTTTTTGACATGATATTGTATATGAATGTGGAAGTTTAGTTAGTTCTATGGTAATTAGGATTTTACATAAATGTAAGGTTAATGTCTAGCCTAATTAGCGATTCCCTCATTTTTGAGCTAAGGCTACATATATTTCTAATAGAATTGAAAGATTCAGGTAGAACCTAGGATTCTTAATTTTATCAAAATAATATTTGCATATTAGGGTTCAAACTCTAGTACTCATCACGAGGTAAAACTGGTTAGGATGAGAAATCAATTCTAACATAATTATTTAAGCTTTGACAGGATTAAAATAACTAGAAAATAGTGTAGATTGGGATTTGATATTTCAATACCAATGCTACATTATAGGTTTCACAACACGAAAGTAGAGAAAACCTACCAAGTGTAGTTAAAACTCTATTTTGATATCAACATGAACATCTCTAAAACATGGCAATAATGAATTCAAAAGATTAATGAAGCATAATTCTAAGTTAAATATTTGCTGAAATTCACTAAATAGTTTTAAGTCACCAAATTTGCATTTAATTTGTTTTCATTTTTTATCAAATATAATATAATTGCATATTTTAGTTACTCCTTTTTTTTTTTTTTTTGCATCACTTAGATTAAAATGGGGTTGATCTAATTTACTACTTAGTTTTACCTTTTATCCTTTTCCTCCTTGCGAAAAAAAATACGACCTTGGTGCTCATCATATATTATAAATTGACCAACACACTTGATGTTAGCTTACGGTTTCAATAAATATTTTTCAAAAGATTGCAAGTGAGTTCGATTTATTATATAGCATTTCTATTCTTTTTAAAAAGGGGGAAATTTTATATTTGTGTGTAACATTGTGGATGGTGATCGTAACATGAGTTATGAAAGAAGAAATTCGGTCTAAATTCTTTCTTAAGCTGAGAGGCACTTACTTAGGCAAGCTATGATGCCCGAGTTAGGCAATTGTTGGAATTTGGTGGTTAGAACTTGCTTTTAACTATTCATGAGTTGGTTTACAAGGAATTGGAAGTTCTAAATACTTTGAGGCTGGCATACTGCCACTTGGAGAATGGTACATAAAACACCATGTACTTTGGATACAATGGTCGTAAGGTAACTATGCCTTATGATAGAATAGCTGTTTACATAAGGTTGTATACTAAAAATTATGTGAGGACTCGAAAGTACAAGAAGCTACCTTACAAGCTACCCCAAGGTGTTAATAATGCCTAAGATTGTATATTGGAGGAGTTTATGGTTTAGGGAATTTCAAAGGCTTCTAAGTTAAGAGATCCAACTCTCTGGCTTAATCATTATGTGATGGCCAAAGGCATTATAAGGAGGAGATATAGAAATGGGTTATGAATGAGAGGGACATTTGGTATTTTCATAGCATAGCTAAGCAATGCCCAATAAACTTAGGCATCAGGATGGCATTCTCTTTTAGGAGCCAAGCCTTTGAGGGTTGTTTTAGACACATTTTTGCATGTCCCTTTGTTACTAGAGTAGTAAAGAATGCCCCTACTTTTCATGATCTCCCTCATAAGTAGGTACTTGAGCCCCTTACCTTAATGAGCTATGAATCGATAAAGGCTATGAAACTCCTACCATCACTAAAGGATCCACCACCTAAGCTACCTAGAGAGGCGACGTCATCCTCGTCTTAACTGTAGTTTGGATCATCCTCTTCAGTAATTGGTAAGATTAAGAGGATAGTTAGAAAATTACCAAAGAGGAAGAAGATTTTAACCTATCAAGCCCAAAGTATTGAGGCTAAGGTGGATGTACTCTTAGCTTACCATGGCATCCAAGCACCACCATTGCCAATAACCGACTTAGACAAAGAAACTAAAGAGGAGGTTGAGGAGGAAGAGGATGAAGAGAAAGAGAGTGAGGAAATGGATGAGGATGGCGAGTGATTTCCTTTTATATTTAGTTTCTTTTTAAAACACTACGTTTAATTTCTTTTACTTGGATGACTATAACTTCCTAACTTATTTATATTGTTGCCTTTTCTTTTTAGATAACTATTTAACTTTTCATGGTTTATAAGTTTTGCAAGGTTAACTCTATGATGTTTGAATTAATAGTCATTTTATTTAAGTCAATTTTGTTTAGTTAACTCCTTCTTTTTCATTTTATAGTTAGCTCGTTTTATTGATACAAAGAAAACTTCGAGTGTAATCGAATCAAAGGAAATTTTAGGTTCTGAGCTTTAGAAACTTTCAAAGATCCAAAAACTAGGGATGTCTCAATTTCTTTTTCATTTTCTTTTTCTCCCATTTTATTTTGATTTGTACTACTCTAATGTACATTGAAGACAATGTACAACTTAAGTGTGGCGGGAAAAGATAGGATATATGTGATATGTTAATAATTTGGATGTAAACACTTAAGCTTTTAAGTTTTTGAAATAGAAATCTTACAAATTTACACTCCTACATATAAGCAAGCAATTTTTTCAAATTTGTGCATAATCCTTTATGACTTTCATACACTTTATTGAATTTGAGCAATTAAATCCCCATTATTCATAGTTCCCTATTGCTTAAGCTTAGACTTAGACTTAGGATTAGGATAGGTATAGATAGGTTAATGACTACTTATTTTTATTTCTAAGCTAAACTCTAGAAGATAGTTATCTATCTCTTTTTTTAAGAAATTTTTTATACATTGGATAAATAAAAGAGATTTGTCCATTGAAAGTGTTTTGAAAAATCATAGTAATTAGAGGCGCAAATGAATAATAAAAGAGTTGCTATAAATTGGTAAGGATCAATCTTGGTCCCTTAGAAGATTAAGGCTCTTTCCCACTTCTAATTGCAAAAAGGAAATCAAATTAAAAATTACTAGGGATTGGCTCTTGTTTTAGAGGAGAACAAGGCACTTTTTATTAACAATATAAAGGAAAAAAAAAAGATAAAATAGCTAAATTAGTAAGGATCGATATTGGTCTGTTAAAAAAGCGATATTCTTTCCCAATGTTAATAAACTTTAATAAAGGAATTAAATTGAACTAAAAGCCTCCTAATGAAAACTAAAAGAAGTAGAGAGACAATTGAATGATGAATTGATATAATATGCATCTAGTCTAAGTTTTCATAGTAAAATTAGTTAAGAGAAGATTTCCCTGCTCTTAAGTTAGAGTAGTGAAATTTTCATAACAACTTTTTTATTTGTTGATGTTTGTTTTAATCTCTAGTTTAGTTTTGGTTTAAGTGATAAGACTAACTCTAAATTATTGAGACTGATTGTTGAAATTCAGTAGTTTCTGAAGTAATATTACTCGTGTTCTAAGGGCATTATTAAGTTAAGGAAAAACAGTAATTTCAAAAAAATTTTGCGAAGCTCCTTAAATTTCAGGGTGTACTTTTCTAAAGAAAATTTTTTATGACTTTGTCCTTAAAATGTTTTTGTTTTGATATTTTGATTGTTTTGCTTAAGGATAAATAAAAGCTTAAGTGTGGGGAATTTGAAAACACATGATTAGTATACATATTTTTTTGGATGGTTTTGTTAGATTTTGTATATTAATTTAGTTAATTCTATAGGAATTTAGAGCTTAATTTGTTTAAATTTCATTTAAAGAGACTTTAGAAGTGTTTGATGAATTTTTGAAGAATTCTATCAAGTTTTGGAGCTTATTTAAAGAGAAGTGTTGATCAAGGAATTGTAATGAAAGAATTTCAAGCGAGGAATGAAGTCCAAAAAAGACTCGTACACCTCTTATATTCAATTCCCATCAAATTTTGAAGATTTCAAACTAAGTGCAAGATCATGCCCCATCTCTATGGTTATGATCCTTAAGCATGGCAATTCTATGATTTTCGAATCTTCCATTTTTGTCAAGTTTTCTTTGCAATTCTAGGTTCGTCTTTTATAAATAGGTATCTAGGCTTAGGTTTATAGAGAGAGCCCCTTGGGAAGAGTTATAGGGTAAAATTATATGAGACATTTCTCTTATTTCTTCTTTTTTTATTTTCATCATATTGTTATTTTAATTATTCTTGGTGAATTATTGCTGTGCCCTAATTTCTATTGCAATATTTATTTTATTCAATCGATGATATTACCTTTGCGGATGTAACTACACTATGCATAGTATCATTGAATTAATGTTTACTTGGGTTATTGATTCGATCTTTGAGTTTACTATTGAGTTCCATAAGTTTCTATAGTTAGCAAACTTGTATAATTAGAAGGAATCAAGTGGACTAGCAATTAGGTACTAATTTCTTCAGATTAGGGTAACCTAATAGCAAGATCCAAGATCTTCATGCAATCTTGAGATGCTTTATTGTAGAAGTGATTTGGGTAGAGTAATCTTAGGGTTATAAATTAGCTAGAGACACGAGTTCGGTTAATTTATAATAGGCATCTCTATGGTTCAAAGAGTAATTGAGATTGAAGGTTTTATAAAATTAGATAGTAAACAACTAAGGCTAAAAATTCATATAGTAGGTCATATCATGTGTCCTTAGTCATGTTGAATTTGTGTTAGTGCTAAAAACATGTGAAATTGAGTAGAAATCATAAATAATCAAGTTATAATATAATTGTATTTATTCATATTCTAATCATATCCTTTTATCATGTGTCATGTTGTGTCTCATGTATCGTATCGTGTTAACAATTGACAACCCTATAAATAACAATGGTTTACTAAGGATTATGTGTTCTTTAATTTAATGAATCTTGTTTATTTATTTTATTTAGTCTTGTTTATTTTATTTGTTCTTATTTTATTTATCATTTCTTATTTATTTTCACTTACTAATAAAAAATTTCCTACATTGTTAAGTTAGATAATTAGTGATTTAAGGTAAACTGCTAACAATCTAAGGCTTCTCACATGTATGTATCCTTATGGGATCAATACTCTGACTCACATCCGTTTTACATTACTATAACTTGACTAGATGCATTTACCCACCGACAATCACCGAGCTTTCATATTATCTTCCTGGTAGATGTAAGAAGTTGCTTTGACCTTGAACTCTACAAACATTTTGGGATTGTTCTTCGCTAAGGACTTGAAAAAATCTCCATAGGGCTTTACCCCATCTATCACCACATTGAGTGCAACATTCATATCAAGTTTGAGAATTTGCACCATCTCAACCATGAACTAAGCCAAGTACTTTTTGATTGACTCATCAAACTTTTGTTTGATCAAGTTAAGAACGAAAGAATCCTTAACAAGGAGTTTTCTTGCTAGGAAGTGTTGTAAAAATACTTCTATCAAGTCATCAAAACGAGTTATAGTATTTGGTTTCAAATGTTTGAACCAAGTACTCCTTACATTCCTTAATGTTGATGGGAATCCTTGACAAACAATTGCATTACTCAAGCCATGAAGCTTAGGTAACATTTGGTAATATTCTAAGTGATCCTTTGAGTCCTTCATCGTATCATAAGTTTTAAACTATGAGAGTTTCATATGTTGAGGAATAACCTCCTCAAGGATCTCTAAGATGAAGGGACTTTTCTTCAAGACAAACTGCTAACTAGTTGATGCAGAAGCACTTACATGCAAAGGGCTAACATGATGTGACTGCTATAGGGTTTTTCCTTTATCCAATCTCTTGGGAGTAGTAACCAGAGCCTCGTGTATCACTCTAGCTTACTTGATGCCTTACTTAGGGGAATGAACTAAATCATCATAATCATTTATAATATTAGCATCTTACTCTCGATTCTGATTTGGCAGAACACTCACATGAACTAAATTTAGGATTCATCATTTTTTTCTTGCCAATTCTTAGATTTCTTTTGCTAAGTCAACGCAAAGCTGCTCTAACTTAGTTAGCTATTCTTCTTTAAGGTGGTGCTTACTCTACCCACCCCCGGTAACTGTGGGGAAGCAGTTGCACCACTTGTGCTTTTTTTTTTTTTCTAATTGTATTTTAGCTGCCATCATAGGATTTGGAAATAGATGGTGCCAAAATGTTGTCATAAAAAATTAGTTGTACATAATAATCTTACAAGAGAAAAGAAATTAAGCTTTAGGGGTACTAAGGCTGGTTCGGCATAGCCACTCGAATGCGTAAGTTAGATAAGTGCTTTAAGTGTTTAGGTAAAAGTAAATGAGTCATGAGTAAAGAGAATGTCTAGAGAGTTCTGACAAAGGTTAACGTCCCATATTTATAGGCCTCTATCCGATAATTGTAGTGGAAGGTAGTTGATTAGTCTAAGGCACATGGCAATTCCTAAATTTTACCATGTATAAAACGTGGGGAGAAATGGGTTATCATATAGTCACTAGTTAGTAGCTGCTAAATAGTTTATAACTAACCTTTTCAATGCAAATGTTTAAATATGATAGGTTAGGCCTTGATCGCTACTAGGCAAGTACGACTAGTTAAGTTATAGTATAGTTAAAATGAACATGAGTTCGAGTGTTAACCCTATAAGAAACTAATGTATGAGAACCTAATTACTAGCAATTTCTTAAAAAATTCAATTACCTAACTTCTCAATGTAAAGGTAATTGTGATTAATTAGGAAGTATGAATAAATTGAGATAATATAGGAACGATAAAATAAATGAAAATAATAATAAAACTAAATAAACTAAACTAATTAACAATCAACATAAATAAACATGAATTAACTAGAGTAAAAAAGAGCATTATCCTTAGTGAATCTTTATTATTTACTCTTTAGTTATGTGCAACCTTTTAGTCTCAATTATTCATTAGACCATAAAGATTCCTAATCTTATTCTCACGAAAATTAGATTTTGAATTAGCTAGACTCATATCTTTGGCTAATTCCTAATCTTGAGACTCTCTCTACTTGTATTGTTGTTGAATAGAGCATCTCAAGATTACATAAAGTACATGGATCTCGTTATTGGGTTTCCCTCATCCGAAAAGATCTAATACCTAATCTCCTAGCACATTGAAATGCTTCTAGTTACGCTTGTCTATTTACTATAGGCTTTACGACTCTATAGTAATCTCAGACATCCTATTAGCAACCATGGTAAATATTAAAGGAAGACAATATATTTGGTGTAATTAAATCATTAAAGAATAAAATTATAGAAAGAAAGAATAATGTTGCAAAAAGGAACTGGATTTCAATAATATTCACTAAGGATAGTTTAATAGAAAAACATAGTAAAAGAAGAAGAAAAATAAATTGAGAGAAATAACAATCCTAAGATATAATTCTATCTAAGGGGGTTCTCTCTGAAAACACTAACCTAAGGATCTATTCATAATGATGTGAGGTTAGGCGATTTATCTTTAGGGTTGTACAAATAAAGGTTGTACCACAACAAATAGAAACAAGAAAATAAAAAAGGGGGTTTAGCAAATCCAAATGGCTACCAATTAAATATGACACACTAGTAGATCCCACTCGACCTAATCCTAACACGCGATATGATACATAAATGTAGTATGAGGGCCTTCCACTACTAACTCTTGCTAAAAGAGCTAGATAAGATTTGAATGATAAGAGAGAGAAAACGACTAAGTGCTCACAAAGGGGTAATGTCTATATTCAATGATGTAGAGTGATGATGTCTGTATATAAGCAAATGGAGGTTTATATACTTACACCACTGGGGTTATAATACATACATGAAAAGACAAAAAGGTTAATTTAAAATTGGATACATAAGACATGCTAAAAAAGGGTAGAAAGGATAAAAAAAATATTCTGTATAAAAAAGTAAAGAGTCTTTCTAGAATGTTGTGCCAAAAGACATGTGTTAAGAGGTGATTGGAAGCTTGTAGTGTAGTTGACTAAGCTATAATGAATTCTGAGGTCACATTTCAATCACAGTATCCTACTCATATGAGGTTAGAAGGAAATCAACAGTCAAAGCTGACCTGGTCTAGATCAGGTCAAAGTTCAAGTATTGAAGAGTGTTTCCTCTCTAGGTTAGGTATCTTAGTAGCTCAATTCAATCTGGTATTTGAAGTTGGTCAACTTGGATGATATCTAGATCATGGTAAGATTTTGGTAATAAGCATAGATACTTAGAGCCTTAGAAACTATGTTGGCACTTGTACAAGCTTGTTATTAAGGTCAGTAGTAGTGGAAAAGATGGAGATCGAGATAGAAATCTTCATCTTAAATGGGGTTTCGAGCTAGTACTCTGCATGTAAGTTCTTATAGTCCTTTAGCTCGACTGCAAGTGAATGGTTCGAGGCGTTGATTCTTGTCATCTGCTTGAGAGTTGGAAAGATCTGTCCTCAAATTCGAGGAAGTCTCTGGCTCTTACTTTATTTTAGCATCTACTGGGTCTTCTTTAGGTTAATAGGAAATCAGGTCGGTGAAATTGAAGGTGGAGGAAATATTATAGTCCTCAGGTAATTAAAATGGTCGATCTTCTTCAAGACTTTGAATGGACCATCAGCTCGCATAGATAACTTGTTCTATCTTAGGAACGAAAATCGTTTTTGACTGAGGTGAATCCATGCTAAGTCACCTGGTCTAATAGAAACAATTCAATGACTACGACTACCGATCTCTTGCTATCTCTAATTGAACTTAGTGATCTTCCTTGCTATGGATTGATGTAGTTCTTATAATTCTTAGGCTTCAATGACTCCAGATTGACTCTCTTCAATAGCTGTGGGGGTACTGATCAAATCTAAGGGAATAGTAGGATTGAGGCCATAGAGGACCTTGAAAGGAGTCTTCCTAATGGTAATGTGGATAGTTCAATTGTATGCGAACTTTACAACTAGTAGACACAAATCTCAATCCTTTAAATTCTTTCTTATGACAGCTCGAAGTAAAGTACCTAGCATCCTGTTTACCACTTCAGTCTAACCATTAGTTTGAGGTTAACTACTAGAGCTGAACAAAAGTTTAGTTCCAGGTCTTCTCCAAAGTGTCTTCTAAAAATAGCTCAAGAATTTTATGTCTTAATCTAAGATGATGGCCTTCGGTATTCTATGTAGTTGGATAACTTGTTGTAAAAACAAATTAGCAATATATAAAGCGTCATTAGTTTGATGACACATGACAAAGTGTGCCATTTTACTGAAGTAGTCTACCGCAACAAAGATTGAATCCTTTCCCTTAGATGTCTGGTAACCCTAAGACAAAGTCTATGTTAAGGTTAACTCAAGGTGAGGTCAATAAGGTAAAAGCATATACTCTCTATGTAGCTTTCTCTTTCCTTTAGCCCTCTTGCACACTTCACAAGTACTAACTATCTTATAGATATCTTTGGCTAAACCTGGCTAGTAAAAGTTTTCTATCAATAGGCTAGTTATTTTAGTCTATAAAAAATAACTAAATAATCCACTACTATGAGCTTCCCTCACCAACAGCTTGCATGCGAAACAACTCAGTATGCACAATCTTCTTTCTTTGAACAGATTGCCATCCTTGAGATAATATCCTCCAATAACAACTCCTTCTTTACACTACTTAAGAATAGGACTAAAATAAGGGTTATGAGCATACTGCTCGATAATAAGCAAAAAACCTAGTAATTTCATTTATAGGGTAGTTTAGCCAACATGACAAAGCATATGCAACCACATTGGCACTACCCTTCTTATGTCGGATCACATAGGAAAAACCTTCCGTAAATTCTAACCACTTTACTTACCTTTCAAAAGTTTGTTCTAACTACCAAGATGCTTCAAGGATAAACTCTCATGGTAATAAATAGTGTTGCCACATAATAAGAGCTTAGAAAAGTAAGTATAACTCTTTCTTATACATAGAATAGTTTAGTGTAGCACCACTGAGCTTCTCACTGTAGTAAACAACTAGTCGATGTTCTTACATTAAGATTGCATCAATGCTAATGCTTGACACATCACATTCTAATTTAAATGGCTTGTCAAAATCTAGTAAGGACAAGATAAGAGTAGTAGTGAGCTTTTCTTTGATCTCCTTAAAGCTCTACTTAGCTCGGTCATTCTATTAGAATCCCTTACTCTTTTTCGTCACTTCGGTCAAAGGGGTTGCAATTGTATTGAATTTTTTAATGAATCTCTAGTAAAAGGAAGCAAGACCATGAAAGCTTCATACTTTAGTGATCTTTCACAGCATCGACCAATCTAAAATAGCTTATACCTCTTCCTCATCTACATAAATTCCTTCTCTAGGTACTATACACCTAAGAAAGATAACTTCACTTTAATAGAACATACAGTTCTTTAGATTCTTATACAACTTCTTGACTCATAAAATGTCAAAAATAGCTCTAAGATGTTGAACATGGTTGTCTAGGTCAATACTATACACTAATATGTCATTAAAGTACATGACTACATATCTTCCAATTAGAGGATGCATCACATGGTTCATAAGCCGCATAAATATGCTCGGTGCATTTGTAAGTCTAAATGGCATAACCAATCACTTATAAAGACCATGGTTCGTCTTGAAAGTAGTATTCCACTCATCACTAAGTCTTATACAAATTTGTTGGTAGCCACTTTGCAAATTAATCTTCAAGAATATATTAGTGCCATGAAGCTCATCCAACATGTCATCGAGACTCGATATTGGGTATCTATACTTGATTGTAATACGGTTTATAGCTCAGTTGTAAATGCGGATAAGCAGAGTTGGTACAACATAAGGACTCACGCTCTCCCTTACATAACCTCATTCTATCAAACCTTAAGATTCATTTTGTAAGCAGGTTGGCTTGGTAAGGCTGTGCTTAGTTATAAATCAATCTAGTGTTCCATGCCATGGATTGGGGGTAATGGTAAGAATCAAACAACTAGGCCTTTAACTTAAGCCAGAGCTCAAGGTCTTGAAGGACTAACAAAATGGATTCTATTGTTCTAACTAACTCTTGTTGAGGCCGAGCTAATCTTCACTGTCGACCAACTCTACATGCCGAGCCGAGTAACTTCTCATCTGTTAGCAATCAAGTACTGACCTGAAATGCACTCTACTAACATCTCGAACCTCTCGTACGTCTACTCGGCTATGATTATGTTAACCATCAACTCGACAATACCGGTGCTGAGAACCCAAGAGACCATTTACACTCATATCTTCTTAGAGGACCCTCATGATACAATCCAACATAGATGAACATACGACATTCGATATTGTGGACACCAAGGGAATGGATTTGAACTTCGAGACAGTTTAAAGAATAAATGATAGTCAAAGGTTAAGTAAGAGTTCTTCATGCACGAATGAAGGATATGACATACTAGCCTCACACGAACTTAAATCACACTTGATATTATACAAAAGTGTAGCTGGAGGTCCCTCGCTACTAGTCCATGCTCGATAGGCTAAATAAGAGTAGTCAAGAGCAAGTGGAAAAACACTTAACTCACAAGAGTATTTCCATATATTCCAAGATGTATTCTCTATTACAGCTATTATAATACACAAGTATTTATATGACCCAATTAAGGTAAGTCCTAGGTTAGTGTAAATTATAAAAAGGATTCCTACTAGTAAAGGAAAAGGAATAATTTACAAAGGTAATGTTGAAAATAAGAAAAAAAAATCAATAATGGAAAAGTAGGTTTTGAATAGATCAAGTTGAGGTCAGTTGTTCGATAGCTCGGCAACTCGAATGTTTAAGGCTGGGACAGGGTTAGTTCAAAAGGTTGCTCATTGTCGGGGTCAGTTCTGAATGGGGTTAGTTCAGCCTCAACAAGTATCAAGTTAGTAGTCTAATAGTTCAATACTTGGCCTTAGATAGTTGTATTGTGGAAAGGTCGGCTCAACACACATGTTGGTCACTTTGACAACTTTTTATATGATGTAAAGAGCAAAGTAACTCTGCAGGTCGAATTGAGGAATGCACTGATCTTTTGAGTTCAACTCTCCTCAAACAACTCAGCGAACCATATAAGCAAATCATCGAGCTTAAGAGTACGTGATCAGTTCGTGATCCCTATCATCCCTTCTGGACTGTTTGAGATCTAAGATCAAATCTAGTTTAACTCTGCGTTGCTTGTCTTCAAGAGTATATGGGTAGAGGTCAACAATGTTGAAGGAGTCTGAGACTCCATACGCTTTTAGTAGTTCAATCCTATAAGCATTAGGATTGATCTTTTCAAATACTTTGAATGGTTCGTCAACCCTAAGAGATAACTTGCTCTTCCTTAAGTGCAGAAACCATTCCTTATTGAGGTGGATCCAAATCAAATCGCTTAACTAAAATTCCATGTTCTTCCATCCTTAGCTTCATCTCTTGAGCTTGGTAGCAAACTTAGTTTAAATGTTCTATGACCTTCTTGTGCATGGCTTTGATGGCTTCGACTCTTTCTGTAGCTAGTTGGTCATCATTTAAGCTTAGAAGGGGTGTTTGGTCTATTAGGAACTCAAGATTATACCTATATGTGACCATAAATGGTGACATATTAGTTATATTATAGGCAGTCTTATTGTAGGCTAACTCTATGATTGGCAAGCACAGATCCTAATTAGCTATGTTTTAACCAATGACAACCCAAAGTAAAGTTCCTACTATCCTATTGACAACTTCAATATGTCCATTTGTTTGTGGATGACAAGACATGTTGTATAATAGCTTGGTTCCCATTTGTCTCCATAACGTTCTCTACCAATCTAAAACAGTGGTTCTAAGTACTCCATAAAGTTTGACTATTTTCTACTAGAAAAGGAAAGAGATAGCCATGTTCTTGAGGATGGTATCTAATGAGTTCAGTGTTGGCTAAAGTGTCTAAATAATCCTCCTCTATGTACCTCATGCACTAGCAGCTCTCTCATGGAACAGGTTGGAATGCATAGTCTCCTTTTCCTAAACAAGTATCAGTCTTCCCTGTGATAGTCATCAAATGTTTGACCTTCCTCATACCTATTAAAGTTAGGACCAAAATATAGATCCTCAGCAAGTAGCCTAGTCTACAGTTCAATTGAGAGGGAATGTCGTCTTGATAGGGTGTTGGCCATTACTTTATTATTTCCATTCTTATACTTCACGACATATGAAAATCCCTCCATGAACTCAACCCATTTGGCTTGTCTTCAAGACAACTTGGGTTGGCTCTTCGAGTATCTTAAAGATTCATGATTAGTATAGATCACAAACTCTTTAGGTAGCAGATAGTGCTACCATACAGTTAGAGCTCAAATCAAGGAGTAAAACTCTTTATCATAAACAAAATAATTAAATGTAGCTCCTCTAAGCTTCTCATCAAAGTAAGAAATAGGTCGGCCTTCTTACATGAGCACAGTACCTATGCTTAGTCTGAATGCATCACACTCCACTGCGAATACTTTATCAAAGCTCAACAGAGTTAAGATAGGTGCTATAGTCAGCTTCTCCTTCACCTCTTCAAACTCATATGCTCCTTCTCTCTCGATTTGAACTCAATATTCTTCTTTGACAGTTTGTAAGTGGGGCTATGATAGTACAAAAATTCCTTATAAATTTATGATAGAATGATGCCAAGTTGTAGAAGCTTCTCACATCACCTAAAGTGGTTGGCATAAGCCATTCGATGATCACCCTTATGTTTTCATTATCGACTTGTATTCCACCACTACTTACAACAAAGTCTAAGAAGATTACTTCAGGTTAGAAAAAGTCATATTTCTTCAAATTGGCATAGAGTCTTTTAGCTTGGAGTTTTGTAAAGATCGCTCGAAGATACTCTTGATGAGTCTCTAGATTAAGGCTATACACTAAGATGTCATCAAAGTAAACTAGCATAAATTTCTCGATTAGTTCTCGGAGCACATGATTCATCAGTTGCATAAATGTGCTTAGTGCGTTCATTAGTCCAAATGGCATCACAAGTCATTCATGCAATCCATAGTACGTCTTAAACACAATCTTCTACTAATTTCCTTCTCGTATTCGAATCTAATGGTATTTAGATTTGAGGTCAATCTTGGAGAATAATCTAGCTCCGTTCAACTCATCTAACATATCATTAAGCCTTGATATAGGATACCTGTACTTAATGGTAATAAGATTGATTGTTTTACAATCTACACACATCCTACATGATACATCTTTCTTAGGTAACAACAGGGTTGGCACGGTATAGGGGCTAAGGGATTCTCATACATACCCTTTCTTCATCTACTCATCTACCCATCCCTGTAACGTAATAGCTTGTTCAGGGTTCAACTTAGACGTAAACATGTTCAACAGTATAACTTTTGACTGTAAGTCAATTGCATGTTCAACACCTCGGATGGGAAGCAGAACTTCTTGTAGCTCACTTAGGAACATGTAAGAAAATTCATCTAATAAAGTTTTCACTTCGATAGGTAGCATCCCCTTCTTGAATCTCCTCATCTCCAGTAACCTTCTGACTAGTAGATAGGTAAGCTTTTTAAGCTCCATCTCTCTCTATAGCTCAACTTGAGTCATCATCAAAGCCTCTTTCTTCAAGACTTAGCTCAATTGGGCCTATATGATTTTAACTTGTTTGACAGTCATAGGACTCAACTTTACCTTCCTACCCTTACGCTCGAAGGAATATGTATTCTTCCTTCCATTGTATATCACGGTTCAGTCAAACATCCATGGTCATCCAAGCAAAACATGGGACATACTTATGGGCAACACATCATAAAGCACTTCATCTCGATAGTTTCCAGTATAGATCGACACAGTCACTTGCTTGTTTATTTGCAAGGCTCTCTTATCACTAAGCCAGTATAGTTTATAAGGTTTGGGATGTGGCTTGATCGATAACTTTAATTGCTGGACCATAAAAGCAAAGGCTATATTAGTATAACTCTCGCTGTCAACAATTAAGGCACATAACGACCCATTCACCTTATATACAATGTGGAATAGATTCACTCACTATTCTTCCTCAAGCATAGGAGTTACACTCATTACTCTCCTCAACACTAAGGTAGTAGGCATAAAGTCACCGTCCTTACTGTAGATAACTTCCTCCTCCTCGAAAAGTTTAGTTTATCTAATCTCCTTTAGTTCTTTCGCTTCCTCATTGATATTGTCTATCTCAATGCTTAGCACTTCACCTTGGATCACCATAGTTCTTCTGTTCAAACACTAAGCAACCATGGGTCTAAATCCTTAACATTTAAAGCACCTAATCTCACTTGTCTTTCTTATAAAGCTCTAGTCTTTCTCAAACTTCCTCAGGATCTCCTTCTTCTTTGCTTAAGTAGTTTTAGTAGGTTGGGTCTCAGTAACCTTACTTGATTTTAATCGTACAAGTTTGCCTAAAATAGATCAGCTATTGTTGGGTGGACTAACAAAGGGTCAAAATCTTCCTATTCAATGCCTCTTGATCCTTTAGATAGCTTGAATAGTGCCATTAAGTGATCCAATATCCATGGTTTCGAGGATATCTCCAATCTCATACTTTAACCCACTAATGAATCAAGATATAGTTTGATCTTCGGGCTTAACGACTTTGCATTAGATCATTAGCATCTGAAATTCCTTTGCATATGCATCAACACTTAATCCTCCTTGTCTCAACTCTAGTAACCTTTTGAAGGCATCCTACAAATAGTAGCTTAGAACAAACCTCCTCCTTATGACTCTCTTCATCTTATCTCAACTCTTAACTTTACGTTCTCCTTCTCTTCTTCAAGTGGCTTGCACGTTTTTTCATCATAGGGTGGAATAACTAGTAAACTTTAGCATAGTAAGTTAGACTTTTGCATTATCAAGTACTTCATCTCACTTAAATTTCTTTTCGATCTTATTTACCCAATCCAAGTAGTTTTCATCATCTTTACTCCTAGAAAAGCTTAGAATACGCATCCTCAACCCTTCAACTCTAGGGGCTTGAACATTCCTCTCTTTTGGTTTATAGTACTCCTCCACTTTGTCACCTTCTTCATCTTTTGCCACTTTGATTTCATCGAGTGCTAGCTTACATTTAGCAACTTTATCCACTCCTCTAATTCGGTGTGGTCGAATTAGGACATTAACTCGACTAAACTGACCATTGCCTCTCTCAAGTTGTTTACATCCTCTATATGGACCATTTCTAGTTTATTGCCTATCTTCATTTATGACAGTCACTAGACTAACCATTAGGTCAGTGAGTCTATCTAGCTAGTCTTCTATTGACTAGGGTGCAAAGCTTCCTTACTAACCTTAACCATTCTAAGCACCACTTTCTTGATTACTTAAAGTTCCTTGAACACTTAAATCGAACATTGTCAAATATCTCACAAGATTGACAGTTAAAAATACCACTCAAAGTTCTCTCCATAAATAACAGCAACAAAACAATACCTTACACTCTTACCGCTATGTCAACTACACATAATAAACAAGTAAACACTAATACTTGTTTCACATACAAGAAACGAGGGAAAACAGAGCATAAAATTTCTCCAACACTACCCACTTACTAAACTCCTATGTTAACAATAGAACTTTTAACACTCATAAAAGCAGTAGCAAATCACTCAGAGAATAAAGTAATAGAAACTAGCTTCAAACATAGCTAGGCTCTAATACTAAGATGATACAGTCTAACGTGGATGAACACACGACATTTGGTATCGCATGAACCAAAGGGATGAGTTTAAACCTCAAGACGATTCGAAGAATAAATGATAGTTAAAGGTTGAGTAAGGGGTCCTCGTGCACAAATGAAGGATATGATGCACCAACGCCTCATACGAGCCTAAGTCATACTTGATATTATACATAAGTATGGCCGAAGGTCACTCACCACTAGTCTATACTTAATAGGCTAGATAAGAGTAGTCAAAAGCAAGCAAGAAAGCACTTAAATCACAAGAGGAGTATGTCTGAATATTCCAAGATGTATTCTTTATTACAGCTATTACATTACACAAGTATTTATATGACCCAATTAGGATAAGCCCTAGGTTAGTGTAAATTATAAAAAGAATTCCTACTAGTAAAGGAAAAGGAATAATTTACAAGAGTATCATTATAAAATAAGCAAAAAAGAATATTTGGTGATAGAAAAGGATGGTATGGATGTCAGGAACCACTAGGCTCATGTCGGTTGTCCATTTGATAGTCCTAATGATATTACTAGCCGAACAGAGCAAGTTCTGAATAGATTAGGTTAGGGTTGCCAATTTGATGGCTCAACAGTTCAGATATTTGAGGTTGGGAAAGGGTTAGTTTAGAAGTTTGCTCATTGTTGAGGTCGGCTTAAGGTGGTCAAGTCTAAATAGGGCTAGCTTGGCTTCGACACTAATCAAGTCGGTAGTATATTGGTTCAACACTTGGCCTTGGACAATTGTATTGTGGAGATGTTGGCTCGATACAGAGGTTAGTCACCTTGGTAACTTCTTATATGATGTGAAGAGCAAAGTAACTCGAAAAGTCAAACTAAGGAATGCACTGCTCTTCTAAGTTCAACTCTCCTCAAATAACTTAATGAACTATATGAGCAAAACCTCAAGCTCGAGAGTGCGTTTTTGGTCCGTCATCCCTATTACCCTAGGTCTGTTGAGCAATCCACATCTCAGTTTTTGCCAGAAGCGTCCCTAATGCTCGAAAGCTACATGTCCAATCCCATGCAAAAAGGACCCTGCTACACCAATCAACAATTTCTTTAAATTTTCTTATGTACCCTTTTGTTATTCATTGTACATTACTTATTTAGGCGATACCCCTTTTGTCATTTCCATCTAAGGTAGGATACCCTTAGTTTTCAAGTATAAATACCCTTTGTAACATGTAGCTGCATTTTTTTTTTCTTTTAACATCTGATATTAAATATACTTTCATGAGCTAGTATGCTTACTTCCATCTTCTTACTCTTATCTTAACCCTTAAACTAGGCTAGATGGGAAGTGACCTCATTGAGCTACTTGTGTATCATATTGAGTTACCTTTGTAAGTCCATGGAGTCTCCTAGGTACGTCATATCATCGAAATCGTTAGTGGTTTTGCTTGTTAATCCTTCATTTCAAGCTTTTTGCAAGCTTAGACTTACCCCGATATCGTCACCCTTATCCACCCCTTGACGTGGCGTATTAAGTAGTCCCTTAGGTAACTCTTGGGAATAGGTCATAAAATTCATCAATCAATCTTTAGATCTCATCAGGAACATCTTCTAAATTTCTCATCTCTAGTAATCTTCTAATCAATAAAAACATTGGCTCGTTGGCCTTCTTAGTAGCTCGAAGCTTTTTTCGGCTCGTCACTAAAGCTTTCTTCTTACTAACTTGGGTGAGCTAGTTGTGGGTCTCATTCACTTGAGTTGGTGCCAAGGGTTGTAGTACGAGCTTCTTTTCAACCTTGACAAAGGCATAGGTGTTCTTATATCCATCGTAAGTTATACGTCAGTCGAATAACCAAGATCGTCTAAGTAATAGATGTGAAGCTCCCATGGGGACAACATCACATACCACTTTGTTCCTGTACATGTTCCAAACATTAAAAGGTATAGTTACTTGTTCAATGACGTATAGAGAACCCTTATCATGAAGCCAGTGTAGCTGATAAGGTTAGGGGTGCTTAAAGGTCAATAGTTCTAACCTCTGCACAAAGGACTATGTAACGATGTTAGTATAGCTCCCTCCATCTGCAGTAATGGTATACGACTATCCTCTAATGGCACACTTGATGTGAAGTAAATTTTCTCTTTAGTCTTCTTTTGAGTTGGGCATGGATCTTAACAGTTGTCTTAGGACTAGTATCATCACTTCTCCCTGGTCAGTGTAGACACAGGTTTCCTCTTCCACCTCAACTTTAACTCTTCCATCATTCTTCTCTTCCTCTAGCTCACTCTAATTAGTGTTATCTACTACATCTCCTCAAAGCACTACGACATGTCGATTTGGACACTCGATAGCCATGTGTCCAAAACCCAAGCATTTGAAACACTTCACCTTGCTTGTCTTCCATCCAACAGTTTGTCCTTTCTCATATATCCTTAGGGTTGGCTTATCTTCGACTCGGTTCTTTTAGCCTGCTTAGATTCCTTAGCTCGAGGGAATCTCCTTAGCTCAGCATGGGTAGGTTGACGTGAAGCAAGAGCTCAGGGAAAACTCAATTCAAGTTTACTCAAAGCATTTCTCTTCTGCTTTTTAACCCTCTACACTACTTTGATGGCCTCTTCTAATGTATGGAACCTCTATACTTCTACAATGTTGTGAATCTCATATTTGAGTTTGAAAATGAACCTCGACATTGTGCGTGCCTTGAGTTTATCCATGTCTACTTAGATCATTAGCATCTAAAATTCTCTCACATAGTCATCAATAGATCAGTTTCCTTGATGAAGCTCTTACAACTTGGCAAAGGTGTCTTGTAGGTATGTCTTGGGTATAAATCTTCCCTCTAACAATCTCTTCCCAAGTTCACACACCTCATCACCCATCTTTTGTTTTAGCTACATTCAGATTCTTCCACCACATGGTAACATATCCAAAAAACTTAAGTGTAGCAAGTTAAACCTTAACTGCATCTACATACCCATTATAGTCAAATACTTTATCAACTTTTCTTCCCACTCTAAATATTTATCAACATCTCTACTTCTACTAAAGGGTAGGATTTGGACCTTAACATTGTCAAGTCTTTATGGAGTTTGATGTCCATACTCTTATGCTTAGTAATATTTAACCTCTTCTTCTTCCTCTCCATTATTCTCTAAATCCACATCGCCAATATCCTCCTCAATCTCTTCTAACTCCAACCTTTGTTTTGTAACTTGGTCTACAACTCCTCCAACTCGATAAGGTCAAAATAGGCGATTAGCTCAATTACCTTGGTCATATTGTCTCTCAAGAACATTATCAAATGGGTTATGATGAGGTATACCCTATGGTTGTTACCTACTGACTTGCATTACAGTAACCAGAATCTCAACAAGATTAGTGAGCCTATCAAGTTTATCATTGACTAACCCAAGGGTATTACTTCCATTTTAACCTCAACCAACATGAGCACTACTACTCAAGTTACCAATAACACCTTGAACACTCGAGTCTAATATAATGTAATACTTCTCCAACATGTTGACAACATAATACACAACAAACACTTTTACTTACTACCCAGAATCTTACAACACACTCTAACAACTCCAACACCCAATACTCACTTAAATATAACAAAAATGAACTTGCTCTGTTTTTTTAATGAAAAACAAAGTAGAACAGATTAACAATAAGAACAACACTTACCAATCTATGAACTTTCACCATACAACTTCAAAACTTACTTCACTTAAATATACTACGACAACTACAGAGAGAACATAGCAACCACTAATAGCAAACGAGAACCAAAACTTTACTACAACTTCACATACTTCTTCTTAGAACCATGATATGATATTAGCAAAGTCGATGCATCTCTAAGGTCGTATGAATAGAAACAAGAAAATAAAAAAGGGTTTTGAGAAAATCCAAATATCTACCAACTGGATATGATACACCAATAGATCCCACCCATCCTATTCTTAATAGTGATATGACATGCAAATGTAATATTAAGGGTACTGGACACTAACTCTTACTAAAAGAGCTAAATAAGAGCTGAAGGATAAGAGAGAAGATACAACTAAGTGCTCTCAAAGGGATAATGTCTATATTTAATGATGTAGAGTGATGATGTCTACATATAAGCAAATGGGGTTTATATACTTACACCACTAAGGTTACAATACATACGTAAAAAGACAAAAAGAGTAATTTACAATGAGATACATAACACATGCTAAAAAAGGGTAAAAAGGAGAAAGAATATTCTTTATGAAAAAGTAAAGAATCTTTCCAGAATGTTTGTTAGAAGATACGTATCAAGAGGCAATTAGAAGCTTATAATGCGATTGGCTAAGTTGTAACAAATTTTAAGGTCACATATCAATCATAGTATCTTGCTTAGACGAGGTCAAAAGAAAGTCAACAATCAAACGTAACCGGGTCTGGTTTAGGTCAAAGCTTAGGTACTAAAGAGTGTTTTGATCCTCTTCAGTTTGGGTATCTCAGTAGCTTGGTTTAGTTTAGCGTTTGAAGTTGGTTAGCTCTGACGCCGTCTAGATTATGGTAAGAGTTTGGTAATTGGCATGGCTACTTAGAGGTTTACAAACTATGTTGGCACTTATGAAAGCTTGGCACTCAGGTTAGTAGTAGTGTAAGATATGGATATCGGGATAGGAATCTTCGTCTTGAATGGGGTATCGTGCTAGTACTCTTCATGTGAGTCCTTATAATCTTCTAGCTCAGCTACGTGTGATCGATCTGAGAAGTTGATCCTTATCACTAGGTTTACAAAGAGAGACTTGACAAAATAAATGATATACTGAATATTATATGTCCAAAAATACAATATTTGCTTCAAAGATAAAAGATTTTCATGTCATATCACAACCACGCCCTAGGTACATAGTTGTAGTGGCTAACTGTATACTTATTCTTTGTGCAAAAACTTGAAACTTGAAGAAAATAATTTTTGAGAGGAATATGACCTTAGACCTTGATTGTGGTCCTTCCTAGATTTCTTTTCTTACTTGATTCTTGTTCGAACTTCCTTTGCATTATGCCATGATCAATGCTTTTACTCTAAATTACTCCAAAAAGTGATAAAAATCTTTCAAACTTCATAAAGTGCTTCAAAAGTCCCTAAAAATGAAATTTAAACAAGTTAAACACAAAATAATGCAAAATTAACTTAATTTATATCTAAAATAGCACAAAAAACCATAGAAAATATATGTTATTAGGCCTTATTGCCCATAAAGTTTTAAACAATTGAAGCCCAGTGAGCTAACAAAGTTAGGAGTGCTGACTTAGTAATCCTAGTTGAATAAAGGCTCTCTTTGGACTTAGCTTCAAATGAGGTAATCATACATAACGTGATTCTTGGTTTAGAATAGGTCAATGAAATGCTGAGTAACTAAAAGTACGAATGAAAATCCATTATCAACACACCTAAGATATGAAAATCATCTTACAAGTTAGATATTACCATACTTTACTTATTTAATTGTTATCCCCATTTTAATTATAACTATCATATTTTATAAATAACTATAGACACCCAGTAATCCATAACCCATCAGAAACCATAGAGAATTGGAATCCCCTATAAAAAATAAGATTTGTTAAATAACTCTAGCAAATAATACTTACGAATGATATGAAATCTTAAACAAATGAATCTTTGTTACTTTAAAAGTCAATTTAATTATACATTTATCATTATAATTCTACTCTCTCATACACCTCTTGGTATTTACATTCTATACTTAACACCCATCCTAATCCTAGCTTTAAATAGGCCTACAAAAAAAAAAAAAAA